>QLTV01004098.1:4926359-4989732 GCA_003457575.1 Thermophis baileyi | reverse complement strand
CTCCTAACGTCTATCACCATTTCTACGGTTTTGAGTGTATTCAGTTCCAGGTTGTTCCAGTCACACCACAAGGTTAGTTGTTAAACCTACCATCTGTATGCGGATTCATCATTGTCTCGAATGAGGCTGATCACTGTTGTGTGATGATAAACCTTGAAAGCATCTTTGTAAACCCATTGGAGTTACAGAAGGAATGGCAGCATGGTTTGCATATAATAGTATGAAAATTCAGTGCTGAGCTAAAAATATCTGGACTCTGGAGGATATTCTAGCTTCTTAAAAACCTTAGCAACATCATTTATATATACAGGTAGGAAGAATCAATATGTGTATGCGGATTCATCATTGTCTCGAATGAGGCTGATCACTGTTGTGTGATGATAAACCTTGAAAGCATCTTTGTAAACCCATTGGAGTTACAGAAGGAATGGCAGCATGGTTTGCATATAATAGTATGAAAATTCAGTGCTGAGCTAAAAATATCTGGACTCTGGAGGATATTCTAGCTTCTTAAAAACCTTAGCAACATCATTTATATATACAGGTAGGAAGAATCAATATGTCTTATGCAAATTAAATTCTACCTCATTTTCCTTTTAAGAATCTCTACCATTTAGGATTACAACTTTCCCAAGACTGGGAAACACAAACAGCTTCCATGAGCAACTGGAGAGCTGCTGATGATATTGCAGGAAAGATGGTGATATCACAGGAAGTGTTGTGTTCAGGAGGAATGCAAGGATGAAAAAAAAAGAGAGAGAAATATCGGAAGACAAAATGTGGTCGCTATCATGATTTCATGTCATTTTGAAGCCTATTAAATGAACAAATAAATAATTGGCCAACTTGTTAAAAGGATAAAAATGGAAGCAATTTCTCTCCAGCAGACTCCCACTTCTACTTGATCAAGAGATCCAGAGAATTCATTAAAAATGACCATTTCCCAGCTAAATTTTGAACATAAAATAAATTAGTAGGAAACTAGATGTTGGTTATGGATTGGCCACCTCTGTTGAGGATCCTTGAGATGAGATGGACAGCAAATAAATCTAAATAAATAATAAAATTAACAATTTATTTTTGTATGCATGTTTCCCATAGTCCCAAAGAAAGAAAAACAGTTTAAATTAAAATTAAGTATCTCTGTGATTTGCCATTCTCTTTATCATTGTAGTCAATGCAATATCTAAACTATATGTTAGGCTAATTGGTAATTAATATAATCTTCCTAGTTCCCTGCAATGATGAACTTCAATACATTAAAAGAAGAGGATCTGCTATAAAAGACTAGACAAGAAGTCAATTAAAATGGAAGGAAGCTATTTTCCAGGCTAGCTTTTACATACTTTTGAGCAGATGCAAGATTTTCTGCATATAGACTGTTTTCAAACATCACCATCAAAGTTTACTTATTGTTATTACACTGGTTCATGTCAGAAGCACCTACCAAGCTGCTTCCAGGTTGAAAGAATTAGCCAGTGACATCACCATTGCCCAGGGAATACCTGAGGAGGCTCCTTTCATGTCCCCGTTACTATCCCACCAAACTGGTACCTATTTATCTACTTGTATTTCCATGTTTTCAAACTGCTAGGTAGGCAGGAGCTGGGACAAATTGACGGGAGCTCATTCCGTCCCACGGCTTGTTCTCTCAGGTTTTGAACTGCCAAACTGTCAACCTGTCAATGGTCTTCTGCCTCAGTGTCCTAACCATGTGAGTTACCACGGCCCCAGGATATTATTCTGATATACCGTATTTTTCAGAGTATAAGACGCACTCCCCCCCCCCAGGGTGGAAATGTTGGTACGTCTTATACACCGAATACAGCCATTTTTGGCCTCCTGAAGCCCTGCCCCACACGAAAACGGGGGGTGCAGAGGGTTTGGGAGGTCTGCAGAGTGCTCCTGGGGGCTGGGGGAGGGCAAAAACTTTTTTTTCTTACTTACCTCTTCGAAATCTTGGTGCGTCTTATACACCGGTGTGTCTTATAGTCCTAAAAATACGGTAATTCTTTAATATTATTATTATTATTCTTTTTAAGTATAGTGTATTCAATGTGAGCATGCTTTTCACTGATTATATTGCCATCATTAGTTGTTTTCCTTGTTAAACACACTCTTAATGAAAGAAGCAAGCTTATATAAGATGCAATTGTCAGGCATGTTTAGCTCCACTCAAATCTAATTCAAATTGTTAATCTCTTTCAGTCCATGGCTGCTGACAATTTGCATAGCTCAGTAAATTAGAAATCTGTTTTATTTTTTTAAAAAAATACATTTACTATGTATTATATTAAGTTCTTTTATCACAAAGCTACCTGAAAGGAATGAAATCCTTCAGTACCCAAAAACAGAAGTATAATCTGGGAAACCAAGCTCTGTTTCAAAATTTGGACAACAGTGATGATCTACAATGGCTGGATTTTTCATGACTCCTTGTCTTACTTACTTTATCTTACTTAATGCTCAGTAAACAAGGGTGGCAAACTTTTGGTGTAGCAGCCAAGTTAATGAGGGTAGAAGATGGTTTTGTTTTTGTTGATTGTTTTGGTGCAATAATGTTAAGATTATTTTGGAGTTTAGACAGTGGTGGGTTTCAATTTTTTTTACTACCGGTTCTGTGGGCGTGGCTTAGTGGGCATGGCATGACTTGGTGGGCGTGGCGGGGAAGGATACTGCAAAATCTCCATTCCCTCCCCACTCCAGGGGAAAGTTATTGCAAAATCCCCATTTCCTCCTGATCAGCTGGGACTCGGGAGGCAGAGAATAGATGGGGGCGGGGCCAATCAGAGGTGATATTTATCGGTTCTCCGAACTACTCAAAATTTCCGCTACCGGTTCCCCGAACTACTCAAAATTTCCACTACCGGTTCTCCGAACTACTCAAAATTTCCGCTACTGGTTCTCCAGAACTGGTCAGAACCTGCTGAAACCCACCTCTGAGTTTAGAGTATCATTTCTATGTATACCCCACTATTGATTTTTGGTAAGTTGGCCAATTATTTATTTTATTTGTTCATTCAAAAGACTTATACAACCACCCACCTTACAAAACACAACTCTGGGCAGCTCTCAGGGTTATATGTGTCCCCTGAATCCTTTTTGTGCCTCACAAAACTCACATGTTTGGCTTGTTTTGAAGGCTCATGACATTTTGTAATACTTACATTCATTTACAATGTGAAAAGGTAAATATTGCTTGGGACATGGTTTCATGGTTTCAGACCTTCAACTGCAAAATTCATTAGTCCATGTCAGTTTTTCAGAGTTCACCAAGCCATAGGCGCGCGTGTGTGTGTGTGTGTGTGTGTGTGTGTATGTGTGTGCATGCGCGCATTGTACTTCCAGGGCATTGGCAGCTTGTTCTTACAAAAAGTATCCAAACATTTGACAGCCTTTATTTCTTTCACTGAATTTTAAAAGACCAGATGGTTTAAAAACATATTGTTATGGGGCTGCCATAGAATACATAGCTTTGTTCGTTTGTAGCCATTTTTTAAAAAAATAGTGATGACTTTGAATGGTTAGTGACTACTGTATTATTTAATAGAAAAGGTTTTGCAGGTTTGAGGTATAGGTTTGGAAAGAGTTTGGAAACTGAAATGTTATTAGAAAGAGATTAAAGTTTGGTTTTTATATAGTATCATATCAAAACCTTTATTAATGTCATAGACCAGCATAAGAAAAATAGAATACAAACTATTAGTAATTTTAAAAACTAAAAAAATATAAAATACACAAGATTTGAAACATTTTAAAAGTATACACATATTTGCACACACACACACAATCTAAAAAAGGGAAACATAAAAGTTAATATATAGCTGGCTAATCTATAATATACAGTGTTAACATGCAAACGAAATACTCATTAAAGCTGATTTGAGGCAAAGGTCATTGTTTAATGGTTTTTAATCATTCTTCTTCTTCTTGTGCCATATTCATCATTGGACATTGGCGATCATGTTGGCGATCCTATTTTTATCAACAACCGCACAAAAAAGTGCTGTTGAGTTTTGTCCAAACCAGTTCTTTAGATTTTGAAGCCATGATGATGTTCTGCCTGGACCTCATTTGCCTTCAATTTTCCCTGGAGGATTAAGTGAAGTATGCCGTATATTTCCGGGTGTCGCATCACATGTCCAAAATATTCTAACATTCACTTTTTTTATGGTTTTGATGATTTCAGGCAACATTGTATGTTGTAGTAGGATTATTGCCTGAAAGCAGCAGGGGAGTATAAAATTGTGCTGTGCACCCTTGGCATTCATACATTTTTTTTAATTTAGCGTATGGCAAATACATGGACTTATAGTAGTTCAAATGTTAATGTCCAGTCCACCCAGCCATTCAAGGACTGGACGGTGGTCTATGTTGAAAAAATCAGACATTGGGCTGATGTAAGCTCTTGATGGACATTCGGACACAATGTGATAGATATTTTGTTGAGGAGCACCACAGTCATACTGAGGGGTAGAGACAAGACCCCACTTAAACAATGAGTCCTGGCAGACACCATGTTGGGTGTCTGTGTACTGTATTCATACAGAATTGGTGAGATGAAGATAGTACAAATGTCTCTGTAGTATAGGTACTGGTGGAGCACAAGCTCTGTTGTTTCTGTACAGAATCACAGGGGCATTGGCTCTCCAGGTGTTTCTTGCACTGGTCTTCAAGGACAGGTGGGCATGGCATTGTGCCAGAGTGAAGACCCTAGGTGGCTAGGTACTTTAAGGTTAATTAAGTATGCCATGGGAAAAGCAGAGAACCTTTTGGATTCACTGGCAATGAAGGTTGGGGACCTGTCTAGGTCCAATTGGCATTCTTTTTCTGCTACAAGCTTTATATCAGTGTTGGCGGACCTTTTCGGCACCGAGTGCCGAAACGGGAGTGCGCGTGTGCACGTGCCGGAAACCGGAAGAGCAGCTCCCAGGAAGATGATCTTCCGGTTTCCGGTGCGCACATGCACACCGACCACCTGGTCTTCTGGTTTCTGGCGCTTGCACACGCAAAGACCAGCCAGCCGGTGCGCATGCATGTGGCGGAAACAGGAAGATCATCTTCAGGCACGCACATGCGCACCGGGTGGCTGCTCTTTCGGTTTCCTGCGCTCCCACATGCATGAAAACCAGCTGGCCGGCGCGCCGGAACCTGGAAGAGCAACGGGCGATGGCTCGCGCGCCCCGAGAGATGGCTCTGCATGCCACTTCCGGCACGCGTGCCATAGGTTCGCCATCACGGCTTTATATAGTCAGGTAATTTTTATAAACTTAGCTGGCTTTATATTCCCCCTCCATACTTACCTTTCCACACAATTTCCAGTTTTCCAGCTTGCTCCTTGTTTTGAACACCGTTATTGAAATGTATTTGAATATAAGTACCATTATGTCTGAGCTGAAGTCTTCCTCTCTGTACAATTGATATATATTTTAAAATAGAGTTACTGGTGATTATTATTTTTCCCACCCTTTGCTGGTTTTCATAGCTACTGTTACATTTCTTCATCACATTGAAAGGCCCCAGTCTGAAGATGGAATTCTTACATTAATTTCCTGTTTCAGTATGATCAGTGCCAGAACTTTCTCTGCTGAAATACACTGACACCTGATCATTCAAGAGAGACTTCTATCAAGCTCACTCATTGTGCTATTCATGTTCTGTTTGAGTATATTGCCTGCGAGCATCGGCAGCTTCCTGGAAGTTTCTCTAAAGGATAATGTAGTTCCACAGTCACGGTCTGTTTTACTTCTTTTAGAACACAAGGATAAGCATTGAAGTCACACCACCATAAAGAAAGATTATAGGAAACCTTGCCAAAAGTTAAGTCTTCTCTAAGAATAGCTCTTGCAGAAATATTAGACTGCAACACCCATCACTCACAGTCTGGCAATAGTACCTATATTTCAACTAATGCCACAGAGAAGCATTCTTTTCCATCAGTCCTCATTCAACTTAACAGAATAACAGAGTTGGAAGGGACCTTGGAGGTCTTCTAGTCCAACCTCCTAGTCAGACAGGAAACCCTATACCACTTCAGACAAATGTCCAATCTCTACTTAAAAACCTCCAGTGTTGGAGTATCCACAACTTCTGGAGGCAAGTCATTCCACTGTTTTAACTTAATTTAACTTAATGGAAATAATTTGTTTTCAAAATTTCTATCATAAAAAATAGGACCAAAGGTTTCTATTTCCATTGGTTTCTCCCCCCTCCTTCCTTTTCTTTCTGTCTTTCTCACTTCCTGGTTTCTCTTGTTTCAATTGTATTTTTGCTTTATATTATTGATATGTCATAAGAATAATCAATCAATAAACTATCTGCTATATTTTGCTTCAATTGAATCCCAAAGGAAGACATAATGAACAAACTCCTTCTATGCTCCCTTCTCTGGACAAGATTGTTAGACAGGGAAGAAATTTTTTATTCAGAGCAATGAACAGACATGTAACAAAAAACAGCAGCAGCAAAACTAGCACTTTTGCTGCCAAGGGAAATCCAAAATGTTCAAGCTTAAAAACATTTGTTGGGGCTTAAGCCACATTAATATTTATTCCTTCTTTAACATGTAAAAAAAGATCAAGGTTCCCCTCGCACATATGTGCTAGTCGTTCCCGACTCTAGGGAGTGGTGCTCATCTCCGTTTCAAAGCCGAAGAGCCAGTGCTGTCCGAAGACGTCTCCGTGGTCATGTGGCTGGCATGACTAAACGCCGAAGGCGCATGGAACGCTGTTACCTTCCCACCAAAGGTGGTCCCTATTTTTCTACTTGCATTTTTACATGCTTTCGAACTGCTAGGTTGGCAGAAGCTGGGACAAGTAACGGGAGCTCACCCCGTTACGCGGCGCTAGGGATGCTCAAGCTTAGACAGCATAAATTAGAAAAAGAGAAGCTTCTTTCCCAGGGAAAAAATGGCTGAGAGAAACTACAAGGAAGGTTTCAGCACAGTGTTAAGTGCAACACATCTAGAAAGCACCTGAGAAAGCTCATCTGTGTGATAAATGACTTGTCAAAAAAGTACATTGACTCCCAATGTTACTGAGTCCAACTATAATGGACTTAGGCAGCTGCTTCAGGCGGAGAGGCAGCTGCCTTGTGAAGTTCATCATTTACTTTCCTAGCATTTAAGAATAAAGTGTCCCTGATGACGGTAGTTGGTAACTATTATTGGCACAATCATATTCCCTAAAGTTATCTATGCTTTTTAAAGCAAAACCATCCCCAGGAAGTTTGAAATAACAATTCTCATAAACCTCAGCCACGTTGGACAATGGAGGGATCAGTCATCCAGAATTTCTGGATGAAAACGACTGCTGTAGGTTAAGAATGAACTATTCCCCAAGTTTCTGATCAAAATGTTCTTACTCATGAACAAATGGTGTGAAGCGCTACGGGAGAAAAGCTCTGTAGAAAAATGATCCATAAAGCAAGAAAGCTCCTCACATACTATCCAAAAAGGCTGAAGGGATAAAATAATTATCTGATGCAGTAAGGGAAGAATGGAAGGGAGTGTTTGGATGGCTGGTCAAACACTGAATAGCAAAAGATGAACCTCATGCTAACATTGCAAGGCAAGTCTTACTTATAACATTTAAAAGAATATAAGATACAATGCACTACTGTAGTGTTTTTAGGGTCAGACTCTGTTGGGCAGTGTTGGAACTTCAAGTTTTAGTGACTGTGAGTTAGACATTAGAATTCCTCATGTTTTGCCTGCAGTTGTGGCTGGCATTCTCAGAGACAAAGTGTTAAGATGTCAGGCACAGTTGCTGGTGAAACATCAGGAAATCTTGTCTAGACCACAGTCATTAAACCCTGAAGCTCAACACTGCCTAATATAAGGTATTATTTGATCCTGCCTTAACCTTGAAGGTCACTAGGTGATTTTTGGACACTTGACTTCCCTCCGCCCAACCCATTTCAAAGGGTTCTTGTGAGCAGATATCTATGTGAGTTGCCTTAAACTCCTGGAAGAAAGATAGGATATAGTCCAGAGGTGGGTTCCTACCGGTTCTACCCGGTTCTTTAGAACCGTTAGTAGCTCGGCGATGATGTCATGGAGCCGGTTCCGTCAGTGTCTCCGTGGGCACCGCCATCTTGGATTTTGCTTCTGCGAATGCGCAGAAGCTATTTTTTGATTGCTGTGCGCGCACACGGTGCGACCCTGAGCAAATCAGCAGCAAAAGGAACCAGAACCCACCCCTGATATAGTCTAACAATCTATAATCTAGCAAAGAAAGAAAAATCCTTCCTCCATTTCAAAAGCGTTGCTTATAAGTCTTTTAAAAGATCATCTTCTATTGTTTCAAACTTTCTTCATTTCCAGACCCAGACACAATTCATTATACACTGACACACAAACTTGGAATATACAATTTGATTAAATACTTTTGAACAAATTCTCTCAGTTTTCTATATTGCTTCTTCATTAAGCACTTGTGACAGATTTTCAACTTGCCAGCTGGATTATTTGCATAAGTTTCTCTTGGCTGGCCACAGACACTTTGCAAAATGCATGGTTTGTGTAGCATATTTGCTGGAGACATTTGCTTTTGTGCAGGCAGCTTGCTTTTTTAAAAAAAAAATCATGACTGAATACACTATTAAAATATTGAGTATACAGTCAAAAGAAGATGAGCTACACAGCCAAATCATCAGCTAAAGACTTCTGAAAACTATAGCCTCTGCTCTTGTCAATTATAGCACAAATCTTTGCATACTGCCTGTATTTTTGTTTTTCTTTGTGGAATACTAGTTCAGCAAAATTCAGTTTGAAATGATGAACCAAACTCATTTTTCCTTCCTGCATTGTTGATCCAATTGAAAACTGCCCATCAGGACTTATTTTTTTGCAACAGGGAGGTTGTCACATCAGTAGCAACTTGTATTCTGACTACCATACTGTAATGGAAATGGAGTAGCAACCTTTGCAACAGTAGTGGATCTTTAATTCTTAGCATCACCCACTACTGTCAGTATTTCCTAAGAAAAATGGGAAAGAATATTTCAATTCCTGTGCACCATGGCTGAGGGCTGCTAAATAACAAAACAAATATTTAAGGTGATTATTTTTGTCTTGTGCATTTCCAACAGCCTGAAGTATTTATCTATACAAATATCCAAACATTAGCTATACATGTAATGCAGCCTGATCTTGCCTGGCTAATTTAACTGCAATTTACTGTATTTCAGGCCAATTTTCTAGATTTACATGGCATGAAGTTGAACCACAAATTAACAACACGAGCAGGGTACACATAACAGATAGAGTAAAATGTGAGTTGGCTAGTTTGTGGTTGTCTATTAGAAAAGTACTTTATCCCTCTGGAATTGGGTGACTAATAAATATAAACAAACAAATAAATAAATTTTAGTGTCTTCTACTTAGTTAACCTCTGTAGGCTATGATACTCTGTCAAGAGTCTTCTGTTTCTGTTTAAGGAAGATGCTTCCAACTTCTCTTTCAATTTGCATCCTGAGATAATAGATTTCTTTCAGTTGCCTTGCTTTGTTTATATCTTGACTATCCCTTTTATCTTGATAACATAATATTAATCAGCATAAGATAATCGTCCATCTCTCCTATTTGCATCTCACATATTAAACAGGTCTCATTTTTACCTTGGGGAAACCCCTAACTAAGAAGCATTTAGTTTATTTCTTAACAGCTTGCTTTAGGCTATTAATTTTTTGTAACTTGAACTTAAGACTTTATGGTTGTTGTCTTTATATATCATTCTTCAGGATATCTTCATATCCAGATGTTATCCAACATGCTTGCTAAGAAGAAGTCAGATGGAAGTGTGCTTCAATATTGGCACAAGGGTTTCAACATAATCCTCCATGCTTGGGACAAATCCTTGGCAACCAACTTGATTTGATAGCATTGAATATCTCCTCTTGCATCTCATTTAAAGTGAGAAATTGGTTACATCCAATCTGTCCATGAAAAGGAAAGCCCTTGGTACTTACTTTTCTGGTAAAAATGTGAAGGGTTAAGAAGCCAAGGAATACATTAATCAGGGATTGTAGTAAGAACAATTTCAGTAGAATACTAGGTTATCATTATGATCAAAGCAAAGGAGCGGATGCCTTAATTGTCATTTCCTGCTGATTTATATATGGGAGTCAAGCAACTTAGGCTGCAGTGCAGAACAAGTTCTTTCTTTCTTTCTTTCTTTCTTTCTTTCTTTCTTTCTTGTCTGTCTCTGTGATATTTCAACTTTCTCTTTAAAAAGGTAAATGAAAAAATATTTTGAAAAATCATCTGCAAATGTGAGGAAAATAATATTTCTTCCAGAAATCTGAGCACGGGTGTCAAACTCGCCGCATCACTTGCCGTCATGTGATGTTTCACGATGTTTTTCCCATTCGTGGAGCTGGGGTGGGCGTGGCCTGCGCGTGATGCATCCAGCCCGCGGGCTGCCAGTTTGGTACCCCTGTAGAGTAAAGACACCTCAAAGGATCCTTTGTGTCATGGCCCAGGACTCAGACTTTGACTTTGAAAAGGCTGCTCCAACAGAACTTCTGGAATGTCAGCCTCAAAAGACACCAGCCACGAATCACCTGGACCTGATCAAACACAGGCACCATTAGAACAGCTGGAGCAGTCAGATGTTGAAGTACAGCCTCCAAGCCCTCAGATTTGGCAGGTGGTATGGAAAGCAGATCAAAGATGCTCAGTGAGGCTCCTTGCCAGCTATCTTAATTAAAGACAGCGGACTGTGGCCTGATTCAAGAGGCAGCTCTTAAATACGGCATGACAGGTCACCAAGGATTTTATTGGTTTAGTTGAGATTATCTCTTGAAGAAGGAAGATTTAATTTACCAGACTTTTAAAAATATCATTGGACAGTCCGAAGTCACCTACTGTATACGTGAGTTGGGCAGCCATATTAATTTAATAAATAATTTATCATCTATGTTTATATGGCATGTGAATTTAATTGAATATCAGCCTTTATGTTTTTACTGGCAAATAAAACATAGAGAGCCAAGGTGGCGCAGTGGTTAGAGTGCAGTACTGCAGGCTACTTCAGCTGACTGCTAGCTGCAGTTCAGCGGTTCAAATCTCACCAGGCTCAAGGTTGACTCAGCCTTCCATCCTTCCGAGGTGGGTAAAATGAGGACCCAGATTGTTGGGGGCAATATGCTGACTCTGTGAACCGCTTAGAGAGGGCTGTAAAGCACTGTAAAGCGGTATATAAGTCTAAGTGCTATTGCTATTGCTAATTATTACTTATATCTGTGGAGATCCTGGCAATGATTTGTGTCATTATATAGCAAGAAAAGCCAGTTGGAATTTTGAATGTATATCAAAAATTGGAAAATATCTTTAAACTTGACTTATTAATGACTTATAAAATAAATAGAACATCAATGGATCAAAGTCCTTAAAATAATAAATTTGCTTCTTTGGATCTAAAGTTGAAATTAATCCATAAAAGCTTTTAATCTATTAGACTCAAAAGCTACATTAGGATGGACTCAGGGGTGGGTTCCTCCCGGTTCGTACTGGGTCGCCCAAACCGGTAGCGAGGCGCTGGTGACGTCATGATGGCGTCGTGGACCCGCCTTGGTCGGTGCCGGTCCGTGGGCACCGCCATTTTTTTCTGTGAATTTTTGGCGGCTTTTTTACGTTTTGGGCCATTTGTGCTCTGCTGCTGCTTCGGAAAGGGCCCTCCCACCCGCCCCCGTGTTAATGCTGTCCTTTATTCTTCGCCCGAAGCACAGCTGATCAGCTCCTCAGCTGTGTTTCGGGCAGATTATAGTGACTGAGCATGCGCGGACACAGAATTGCACTGAGGGAGCACGCGTGTGCGTAACCCTAAGCCACGCCCACAGAGTGGTAGTAGAAATTTTCGGAACCCACCCCTGGATGGACTGTAGGGGTTTTTTTGGTTGATGATGATGTAAAAAATTTGAGCGTACACTAACTTATATGATGTGGTCATACCCAGTTTTGGAGGTTGTTTTTGAGGAAATTTTGTAAGTAGATGTCTGAATAAATGTTTTCAAATTAAATACAGTATGTCAGTATTATTTTGAATTATATTGCATGATTGTGGAATCTGTTTTTTGAGTATTGGTTACATCAGATGTGAGGAACAAACAAAATTTAATTGAAGAATCAGAAAATTATTACACCCATATATAAAAGTCTTAATTCAATAAATCTGTTACTTATCCATTTTTAAAGATGATATTTTTTCTACTAATAAAAAAAGGTACAATGTGTTTGCTTTTGGCATAGATTTCATGATATTTTACAAGAACAAAAACATTTGTTTGCACAATTTGGTGTTAATTTTAGCGAAGCTATTTATTTATTTTGTTTATTATTTTGACTGGGAGGGGTGCCTGAGTCAGTTTTGACTCCTGGTGACTGCCTGGACTTGACAAGGTTTTTGGGAAGTGGTTTGCTATTGACTCCTCCTGAGGGCTGAGAGAAAGTACTGGCTAATAGGCTTCATGCCTAAGGTGGGATTAGAACTCACAAATTCGTGGTTTCTAGTATGGTACCTTAACCACTACACTGAACTGGCTCTCATTTTGTTATTATAGTTTCTCAGTTTGTTGGATGTTACTATTCTTTTAAATTCTTTTTGTATGTTTTTTCTGTATTTCTCTTAAAAAATTGCAATAACAATTATTTTAAGAAATATATTATACAGTTCTTATATAAGTTAATTTTGAACTGACACTGCAAACAATTTGCCTTGCAATGCATAATTTGAGTTTACAAGATTTATTTTTTGCACTCAAACTCAAAACATTTTGGAGCTGCAGAAAATTAATAATTCATTCATTTACCTCGGGCAGATCATGGAACAGACCAAATTTAGCCACTCCTGACAGTTTTTACATCTTGTTGCTCAGAGGTGGGTTCCTCCTGGTTCGGACCGGTTCTCCTGAACTGGTAGCGGCCCGCTGGTGATGTCACGATGACATCACTGAACCAGATCGGTCGGTGGCGGTCTGTGGGGGACGCCACTTTTTTTTGATTTTTTTTTTAATTTATTTTTGAATTATTATTTTTTTTTGAATTTTTTTTTATTTTTTATTTCCTTCTGAGCATGCGCAGAAGACGACTTCTGGCACTGTGCATGCGGTCGCCATCTTTTTTTTTGGCTTTTTCCCCCCCAGATTTTTTGTTACTGCGCATGCGCGCGCAAAGCGCATGCGCGCCCACACAGCATGTCCACGCAGCGTGGGAGGGAGTGAACCGGCAGCGAGTTAAGTTGGAACCCACCCCTGTTGTTGCTCCAGTCCTTTTACTGTTCCTAAGACCAGAATATGCCTTTAAATATTTTGCATCCTTTATTACAGAGTTGCAATGTGAAGGCATGGTCTTTTGCCAAAATGACATTCTCAACCTTTTTGATATTTTCCATGTAATTTATTTTAATATGAATATGCAAATTGATATGCTTGGCTTTCTTGTTTCTAACATTCCACCCCAGCATGTCCAGCAGCATTTTGAACAGTATTACATTCTGTAGTTTGTATTATTCGGCAGCTGAGATAAATCTGCTCTGTCACTTTGATCACAACTTAACTAACTCTTATCCAAGTGAAATACTAACTTTTATTGAGGACATCTGTGTCACAGCAATTCATTAACATAGAACAGGGGTGTCAAACTGGCAGCCCCCGGGCCAGATGTGTCACACGCAGGCCACGCCCACCCCAGCTCTGCGATGTGAAAAAACATCGTGAAATGTCACGTGACGGCAATGTGATGCCATGAGTTTGACACCTGTGACATAGAGGTCACAGTGTCATCAACTATGAGACATCCTACTCTACTTGCTTAGATTCTCAGGACTGTTATCACTTCCAGTTCTCTTGGTATTATCAAAATTATTTTGTTATAATCAAAATATAGAGATTCCTACATTAACTTTTCTGTATTTATTGCTGAGAGTGGCCAATTAGTTAAGGTTAAGATAGGTTCAGATCCAGAGAAATGGATCTTCCAACATTAAATATATATTGCTTTATGTTCCACCATTCAGTGAGGTTGCTTAAGGAGTAACAAAAGGCTCCAAAAGTAGAATGGATAGACACCTCCAAATGAGCTTGCCTGGCTCTCATTATTTCTAAAAGCCTTTAAAGTAGTGAATGGAACTGCTTAATGCAGGCCTCGTTCTCACTCACTTCTTCAGAAATACAATAATACTGTGTCATTAAAAGAGCCAAGTAAATAATTACCATAGATGTTTATAAAAGATAATTGCATATGCTGAATTATAATAGTCCCTAACAGCCGTGTTCTCATGTCATTTAAATATATTATTTTATTTTTGATGATAACTTCAAGAGGTAAGATTTTGTTTTCTTTTTGCTATGTCTCTGATGTTCATTTTATCTGAAGCCAAGATTTATTTCTTGGTTTCTCTTCTCCTTCTTTATTGGGAATCTATGATTGGGTTTCTGTTATTCTTTTTTTGCTTTTCCAATTATCACAGGGGGAAAAATTAGCAGCATAGTGTGTGATATTGATCAGCTTATCACTAATAATGTCAGAGTGTCAGAAGAAAATTCATAGGAATGTCAGCAGAAAGAAACATTTTAGTTTAGGGGCATTCCAGTGTTGTTTTATAGGCAGTGGTCTAGCAATCATTTGGCAATCATTACTTGATAATGTATTTATTTTAACTGTTAAGCTAACTGCTGGGAGAAGCAGGTGAAGGGAATCAGTTGGATATTTTTCTTATGTCAGAGTGACATTTATGTCTTTGAATCTCATGCAGACTGCTCCTATTACATCTCATCGTAGAAAATAAGTGTTGGCTTTTCTACTTGTTCCATGGAAGCAATTTCTTACTGCAGCAGGGTAACTGGCTTTAAACAGGCATGAAGACCAATAGCATCACAGGTGGGGAATAAGTAATCTTTTTTAATGAGGCCATGATAGGAAACATCATTAATATTAATTAATGGAGTGGTTCAGCATTGCCCATTGCTAGAAAAGGACTCAATGTTTGTTACCTTTAGGGAATAGATTAAAGACAGCAAGTATTATAAAGGATACATCTGAAAGCTTCTAATTTCAGAATGCCCAAGAAAAGAATAAGGCCACAAACTCAAATTCTTAAGCAGTTGTGTCAAAAGAATGTAGTATGTATCTTCTTGGATCAGTGTGATGAAGGAAATAAACCTCTGGGCCCTAAATAGCTTCCTATTTTCCTGCACTCTTCAATTTGCTGCTATTTTGTGATTTACAAACCTAGTACAATGAGTCAGAAGTAGAAACACAAGGATGCTCAATCAACATAATGAATAGACGTTGCGTGGATATTGACCACTACTCCTACAACCCTAAACTTAGATTGACACCAAAAATATAACATCACTATAACCCAGAATTTCAGTACAACTTTTGCCTGTTCTTAGGGTAAAGTTTTCCTGTTTCAATTCCAGAAGCCTTTGGAAATTCTGTGGTAGCAATTTTCTCACGTCTACATCACATTTAAACAGTTGTTTACTCAGATGTTTATATTCTAACAGGATACATTTCAGAATGGCAATCATGTTGAATCTGCCAAAGGTTTGACCTGATTCGATCAGGCTGCCTATCCGAAGATCATTCTGAGCTTCCTTGTATCTTTATATATTTACAGAGCAAGAAGCCAATTACCAAGTAGCTGTTTTTGCTCAGGACCTTAAAAAAAAGTTTCTGCAAACATTTGTCACAGCCTTGAGATTTCTATCCAGATGTGACAGTTGAAGCCAACACCTCCAACTCTGTGACTGTGAGAGCTTTCATTCAGCCTAATATTGGTACTTTGGGGGAATCGTATGCCACTGCTTTTATCCCATCTGTCATACTTATTTACAATTGCTATGTCTTTTCTCTTGCCTAGGAAAACGGCTGCAAAACTGGTTGATTGAATGCAGTCCTTAATTATGCTAATCTGAACTAAAACCTTGAGCTGAATAATAAAAAGTGCTCCCCTTCATGTGTCTTTGTGAGCATAACTGTTCACTATCAGAGGTTCTTTATAAAGTCTACAAGATACCATCACATTTCATTAACTTATTTCCATCAGAGCATTCATTGGGGTAGTGAGACAGTGGGAAAAGAGATAACTAAGAGAATATATTTGACAGGATTCAGACAGGATAAGTTCCAAGATGCAGCATAGAAATGTAAAACAAGCCGTGTGGGGGGGGGGGGAACCTGAAATGTTTTCAGTTCTGTAATCAAGAGTGCTAATGCATCCTGATGGGTTGCCTTTAGGTTTTAGAAGAATGATGATCCCAGTTTAGCAACATATTTCTACCAAATTTGCAAATGGTGCTATGATGTGGAAGGGATGTAGAAAACATTTGAGAGTCTTTTAAATATTTATTTCTGGACCATTCATTAGTGAAGTTTACAGTCAGAACTGGGCTTAGTCTATATTAATAATTTTCATATGCAACTCATTTCTCAAACTGCCTCAGAGAATCAGAAAGATTTTCCTTTACAAGGAATAAACTAAGGTTCCTAAAGGCAAATTATCTAGAGGGAACATTCTTCATACAGTTTTATTTGGTTTGCACGGCTGAAATCAATCTTTTCTTTAGATCTAAAGTCGAAGTATTAATAAGTATTGCATTGTAAATAAGTGATGCGTCACATTTGATGTATATTTTAAGAAATAAAATTTTGACTATTAAAGAAAATAATGTTAGAAGTAGCTGAAAGATTCTAACCCTCTTTAAGTTCCATATAAACAATTGCTTTATTCCACATTTTAATATATTTCTAATGCAATGCAGTGTTAAGCAGATTTGCTGGCTTTATTTTATGATTATCTGCATTTACACCTTTGCAGAAATAAGACAAGTGAAATATAAAGGTTCTATTTGGAAATAAATTTAAACCTTCTGCAGTACAGCAATTTGTATTCATATTTGTGTTGGACGTACCGAGACACTTCCAGGTTGAAAGAATTAATAAGTGACATCACCATTGCCCAGGGGATGCCCAGTTGGTGGGGTTCTTTCATGTCCCATCAATGGACCACCAAACTGGTACCTATTTATCTGCTTATGTTTGCACACATTTGAATTGCTAGGAAGGCAGGAGCTGGAGTGGATGATGGGAGCTCACCCCACAGCAGCACTTGGGTTTCAAACACGGGCTTGCAGATTGTCAATCCACATTCTAACCACATGAGTCACCACCCTGCCCTAGTATACTGGTTGATCAAATGCAATATAGCAGTTCAATATAGTATTTCCAGATCATGGACATATGTAAATTTAAACTCTAAACATCAAAATACAAGGGTTAAGTTAAATATTTCAATTTTTTTCACTTTTACCATTAAAATATCACCTTTACAGACATTTTTATTTATTATTTTGCAGGCTTTGCCTGTAAAAAAAGAATTCCCTGTAAGGGCTTCGAGAAGAACATTTGTTGAATGTGGAATATGGCAAACTTGAAGATAATTTAACTAGATTAACAGCTTTAAAATGGATTTCTGCACTGCAGACATACTAACCTGTCACTTGATAAAATCTGCAAAACGCTAGAATTGAAACACTGTGAAAGATATGGATGAATATGTAGGCTTCTCATCAGCTCCATTTTATTTGATTTGGCATGGGATTTAATTACATTTTATGCTATCCTTCACACAGAATTTTCAAAATGGTTTATACAAAAATTGTACAACTTGAGATTATTTCATGAAAAGTGCTGTGATGTGATAGATTAATTTTATAGTTATATATCCCTATATCTCTGTTGGCAGAAGCATTCCAAAGATTGCTGGGGGAAAAATTAGTGTTCGA
Source organism: Thermophis baileyi (assembly GCA_003457575.1). Lineage (NCBI taxonomy): Eukaryota > Metazoa > Chordata > Lepidosauria > Squamata > Dipsadidae > Thermophis > Thermophis baileyi. The sequence continues at coordinate 4,971,942 of QLTV01004098.1, read as the reverse complement.
GGAAGCAAAGAGAAAGTTACCAATATTTGAAGAATAACCACATTAATTGTGTTTGATTAAATTTTAATTCTCAGCTAATTACATTTAGGTGCAGATGATGTTTTGAACTGATTCTACTAATTTTTCTGTAACATAATACCTCTTGCCTGCACTGAGAAACCATATATGCCCCTTGGCACCAATGTTCTATTTTCATAAGCAGAATCAATTTCTCCAATTTTCAGTTAACTGAAAAAACTGGCTATGGGCATATGACACTTACGTTGAGTCCAGGAATAAAAGTAATAGATACAGCATTTTGCTTCTATCTATTTATACTAAGTCATCACACACTGATTAAAAAAGTCTTAAAGAGCTTTTGCATTTCTGTTTAGTTTACAAAATATCTGTTTTGCTTCTTGATTGTCAGGGTTGAGCCAGACATAGCAAATGGATTCCAAGTGAGAAAGTCCAGTTCTTTCAGGACTGTGTGAAATGTCCTGGACGTAGGCTTGATCTTTGATACGTCAATTCCAGTGGTAATGTGTATTCTTCTGTTCCCCTTTCAGCATATTTTTATCATTTCCTATATTCCCATCAAAAAAAGTATTTGCCACAAAAACCTGTCAAAAAAACCTAGGGCTGTAGCGTTAGCATCAGCACTGCAAGAGACCGAGAGCATTTCTCTGGAGGCCTCACCTAAACCTTCAGTGGTTCTTTATGATTTTGCCTTTTAAGCTCTTTCTTTGGCGAGAAGTTGTGTCACCAAAATGCCTTTGCTATTTTTGTCCTGATTGTGTCACCTTGGCTGGTCACATGTAGCTCTCAGTGGAAGCACAGAAAGATAATAGCACCATCTTGCAGTTTCACATTCCAGATAAATTGGAATAAAAACACTGCGAAGACAAGAATCAGTTGCAAATTCAAAAGTATGTTGAACTTTCTACACTTGCAGCTCACAACTTCCATGCAAATGTTTAGCATGGTTGGTTCACTTCAGTGGTGAAATTCAATTTTGTTTACTATCGGTTCTGTGGGCGTGGCTTGGTGGGCATGGTGTGGCTTGGTGGGCGTGGCTTGGTGGGCGTGGCAGGGGAAGGATACTGCAAAATCCCCATTCCCTGCCTACCCCTGGGGGAAGGATATTGCAAAATCTCCATTTCCACCCCACCCTGGGACCAGCCAGAGGTGGTATTTGCTGGTTCTCTGAACTACTCAAAATTTCCGCTACTGGTTCTCCAAACTACTCAAAATTTCCACTACCGGTTCTCCAGAACCTGTCAGAACCTGCTGGATTTCACCCCTGGTTCCTACCTCTCCCCTTAACAGGAGATGGGATGTGTAGAATGACTCTCCCATGTGACTGCCTGTCTCTGAAAAGCACAAAAATATTTATGACTGGGTGTAGGATTAGAGTATTATCTTATTCCTGCTTAACCTAATATTGTAAACAAATTAAAATTATAATCTGACCATTACACACTTCTATGTTGTATTTGATGCTAATTTTCATATAGCAAACAAGGTTTTAAAATGTATTTATTTATTTATCATATTTAGGAACCATCCATCTCCCTCAGAGAGTGACTATAAATGATTTTTTAAATTAACAGATAAATTTGTAAAGAAAAAAATGCATATATGTTTTTTTGTGATTCAAAAAGAATTGATCATATAATAGGAATATATACATTCCAGTTTAGAAATAATTATCGTTTAAATAAATGTCCAACATATGTCCTTGTAGTTGAAAACACTGACCAAATGAACAGTCTGTTCTTTAGGTGTAAAATACGGACATTTTCAAAGCTTCTGCTATCTACTTACAGTTTTTCAACAGATTTTTCAGACAGATGGTACAAAAAGTAATGGTCCTCTAACATCCCTTGAAACAGCTCTTTTGTGCAAATCTAAAACATTTTGCACCCTCTCTCCAGTTTGCCTGCAACCCACAATTTGAGAACACATTCTTCTTAATAACCATACTCTGAGCACTTTGGTGTTGAGTTTTCCCTTATAAACCTTTTTAAGAAAAGGTTTTTAGTTGTATTTTGCACTTTGAGATTTGAAGGTGAAAATTTCTCCTAGTATAGCATATTACCTTGTAGGTCTTGAATCCAGTTCAGAGATGACTACCAGGCATCACTAACTTCTCAAAAATGTCAGTGGCTAAATATTCATCCATCTTTCTTCCACACTTCCAAGACTCTAAACTGGTAGAGCAGGTGATAACTCTTTGTTCTGCCAGTATAGCACATTTCATATTTTATATTTTAGTTGTAGTTGACCTATAAAGCAATGGAAAGGTCAGCTTTGGAAAAAGTGATGCATTAAACCTGGCAAATGAGACAAGACAAGATGGTGATTCTTGTGATATGAATGCAGAAATTATTTTCAGAAAAGGAAAACATAATATTTCTTATATTTTTGCAGACATATTTTTCAAGTTGAATGGGCTTGTGATTTTTAAAATCCAATTATTAGATGCCAACTGGTTTACACTAATATAACTGGCATTTACTTGAATCTAGAAATATGCCAAACCTTTGAACAGCCAGCTCATTTTAATGATCCACAATGATAGTTATCCAGTACAGCAAGAGAAAATAGAGTGGAGGGTGGGGAGAGGTAGTTAAGGGTCTCTCAAATCCTTTCCTTCCCAGGCTCTAATTGTAACTTCATTTTAACAGTGTTCATATTTATTCCTCTGTCACTATGAAAAGTTAATGTCCAATCAGCACATTCACTGTTGCTTTTTAACTACTGTATGTAGTAAAATAGAAGCTTGGAAGAATGGCATAAGTTTTGCTTGATTTTGTTTTTAAGGAAGTTCAGGACCATTTTGTTGATGTTTAATGGTTAGCATAACTAATCATTAAACAATCTTAATAAACCATAAAAAAAGGAGAGATGGGTGAATAACTTGTTCTCCAGAGGTATTGGAATCACAGCTTACCACAATGCTTCTCAACCTTGCCAACTCTTAAGATGTGTGGACTTCAGCTGCCAAAATTCCCCAGAAAGCATGCTGTTGAACTTACAGTTGCCAAGGTTGGGAAATACTGGCTTACATCATACCCAACATTTGTTTTCACCACTACATGGCCTTACAACAACAACAGTATGCCATACATTTGTTTAGATCAGGGGTCAGCAACCTGTGGCTCCGGAGCCGCATGTGACTCTTTCATCCCTCTGCTGCGGCTCCCTGTCACTCAAAATAGGCATCACAACCGCCAATGTGCGACACCCGCTGGCACACGATTTATTGAGCTTTTCGACCCCCGGTAGGCCAACCATGGATAAATCCAAGAAAAGAAAAGTTTCAGAAGAAAACAGAATGTTTAATTCAACTACATATGCTAGTTTTGTGGCCGCTCAAGAAATAGTCAGGCACAGGAAGGGTTTGTGGCTCCCGGTGTTTTCTTTTCTGTGGGAAACAGGTCCAAATGGCTCTTTGAGTGTTTAAGATTGCCGACCCCTGGTATAGATGAAAGGAGATATCATAGGCACCTTCCCCTTTTGGGCTAGCCAGCCAAAATTCCCCATCTACTGGTATTTTTCATGATGCAGAAACCATCCCATATTTAATCTGATGTGTGTTCCTTCTTCGCTTTGCATTTTCTCCCAAGAAAATAAACCCATTTTCCTCCTTTGCAACCTACATGACTGCACTGCTGTAGGTCTGAAAAAAATGAACTGCTATACTATGGAGATGCTCTGCTTTCCATGGAGAAATTTCTTCTCCTTGTTGTCTACATCTTAGCACTTACGCTCACTTTCAGCTGTCTTCAAGTAGATGGAACGTCCAGTATCCTGGTGTTTATTTCCACCCACAACCCTGCTGTCCAGATGCACTTGTGTGATAGAAGTTAAGAGTAGCACTAATAAATTTCAACCTACTTTGGTATGCAGGTCTGTTCCCATTCAGCCATAATTTCAGCCACTTATTAGTATTCAGGTTTATTGCTACAGCTCCCTGGCCATGAAGTGGTGCTTCCATGACTATATGACTACATTTTTATAATCATTCTTCCTTCACTATCACTCCTAAATTAGAAGATGCTTGGTTTTGTTGCAAACCCACTGGACCCATTTAGGCAAAGTCTGCAAAATCCTTAACTGTGTGAAAAGTCCATTTCAAGTTACTTTTTCTTTCAGCAAAAGAGCTGTGATTATATAGTGCTAGAAACTCCCTATCTAGAACCCATTTACTTTGCTCGATATATGCAGTAGTAGAGGGTTCCTAGTGATTCTACTCAGAAGGTACATAGCAAAGCTACTCTATAATTCCTTCTTTTATGTATTTTCTCTGATGAAAAGATGAGAAACATTTTGAGATGGTTCCAAAGGGAATAAGACTATGTCCAGTTCCTTATCCTCAGACACTAAATATTCAAAGAACAAGCCTGGGTGATTCACAACAAAATCCTTGCCTGAAGACATACTAATCACAAAGCAGAATTTATATCTCTTCTTGTGATCTATTTGTCAATCCTGTTGTCATAACTCATTTCTCTCTTCTTTGAGGAGAATTCTGAATATAGCTCTTTGATTATGACTGTATTCATGCTACTCAGTCACACTATGCAATTAGCAATTAAGACTCATTAAAATTCTCATTCTGTTGAGACTAATGCAAGTTGGGACACCCATCCATCTTAACAATCAATCAGTGTAATGACTCATGATACCTTGTGCCTGTTGCAATCTTTACTCAGTCCACTGACCCACTGTGAAGTCATATGCAGCTGTTGTAGAGGCCACTTAATATGAATGTCGCAGCTTATTTGGAAACTGCAGGATACGGACTGTCATTAATTAAGCAGTGTTAATTAAATAACACACAATAGCAGGGTTCTTTTCTGAACAGAAATGGTTATGCATGGATAACCAGCAGCAGAAATTCACAGCTATCATTTGTTTATTCATTTGTAGATACAATTTTACTGCAACATCTAGTCTTCATTTAAGCACCATGGAGAGGGCTTTGCCAACTGTGGTTTACTGTCTCAAGGAAAGCTGAATTCTGTGAACTACATAAATCATTTTGGTTTTTCATAATTCTCTGCAGAACATATGCTAGTGAACATTTCATTCACCTCACTGTCTGCTTGATATTCATCTCACATGAAGCACCCTCTTTAAATATCAACGTAGCTCTTAAGACTAAAAATTTCCAATTATAATATAGGTTTCTGTTCATTAAAAAAAACCCTATAAAAACCTTGAAAGTATGAGAATGTTTGGCAATGAGCCTTACATTTGCTTAACACAAACTATTAGTGACATCCATTGTATAAGCCAAAATTAACTTAAGAGGAATATCTTGAGGTGGTTCATCAAATCTATTGGAAAAGGTAAAGATTTCCTCAAAATCTTCTTGACAAGGACATGCTCATATAGTGGTTTTTGGCAGCAATATAAAAATAACTCACCACTAATAATATTTTGATTTTCTTGTCTAGGCTACATTCCTATAAATTCCTGACATCTCCCTTCCAAATATTAACCAAATCCAAACCTACTTATTTGCTGTGGGGAGGAAAATCAAGGTCGCTATTTTCTGTCAGTTCAGATACTGCATCTCAAAGGTGTTACTAGCTTAGCATCCTGATGGCTCCAAATGATCTAATGATGTTCACAGTGTTGAAGGTCCATAGGTAATTATGGATTTCGAGATGCTATATTTTAATATTAGCTTTAGATCCAAATATTAGACACATTCCTTTGGCAAAGTTTTAATTTAAAGTCTACCTTTAAACAGAAAGTTAAATAAAACGTAAAATTCAAATAGAACATAAAGCAAATCAGGTATAAAACAGATCTAAACTCTGACAATACTTTTACTTTATTTCTAAAGATATGATTTACACTGACTTCCAAGGGGATTCATCCTGAGTATCAAGAATGATTATTACAAATGTAATAGATAATGGTCCAGGAACTTGTGACTGGTCAAATTCTGATAGGATAAGAGTCTCCCCATTTGAGCCTTTTAGAAAGGTTTCTATAAACCATCTTTCAATATAACATCCACTTTCTCATACCCCAGTATATAACTTTTATATACTGTTGTTGCTCTCTAGCCCCATCTAGTGGCCAGAGAGACAAAATACCAAGTATATTGTTTGAAGCTGACCCAACCCATTTTACCCATCAGCCTACACTCTCAAACCAAGTGCACGCTGGGAAGCCAGACTCCATTTCCTTTAGCATTTGGAGAAGGCAGAAGCACAAAGAAGCATCCATCTTAATCTGTGGCACATGGTCAGCCAAGGACAAACCCACATCCCACACACAGAGCATCACTGATGAGATTTAAATTGCTTGTATTTATTAATTGTTATGTTCAGCAGTAACTTAATACTGTCTATCTTGTATTTGGTTCTCATTGTATGTATTCCTATTTTCCCCAGTTTCAACATATCCTGTTCTTTCAATAAAGCATTCAGATCTACGCACACGGTCTGTTTTATTGGAGGATAGGTGGGTTTAGCTGCATGTCGAGCTGCACACAGACTAACGTGTAGTGGGGACAGAACACTTTGTTTTGCTGATGTTCAAAATAGCCTTCATCCTCTTTTGCAGAATATATCTCAGTATATTGTTATTTTTATTTTTATGAATCTAGACACATATCAGAACATATTTATTATGCCCTCACAGGAAGAATAAATAAAGGTGTTTCTGAATAGCCTTCCTTTCACCAGTGTTTCTCGATCTTGACAGCTTAAATTTGCCAAGGCTGAGAAACACTTCTTTACACCTTTCCTGGTGAACTGATGCAAGAGGCTTACTCTTCCTTGTATAGCACATAGTCCTCATTCTATAGAGTAGCAATATTCCTCTCTTCCTGTTGTTTCTCTATTCAACTATCTTGCTGTAAGCTTTCCCAGCCAAAGTTAGTACCTTGCAACTAGAAAAATACAATACTTTTATGCAGTTACTAGTATGTAATAGAATTTATGGCAGAAGTACCTCAAGTTTCAAATTACACTAGTTCAATATGATATCCTATTCAAAATTATCTCATAATCACATGTATCCATTGTAGGAAAAAACAGCATACTTTAGTTATTATCTAGATTTTTGTAAATGTTCTTGAAGAGGGACTCTCATTTTGAAACAAAGGATCTTCTTGTACTTTAAATTGTTATCCCTTTGGTGCTCTGTAATCCTTTTTTGTTCATTACCCAATACACATTTTAGGATATATGAAATAAAACTTGCCATGTCCTAACTAAAAAAAAATCCTGTTGCAAATCCTGAAAACTGGATAATACTGAGCCATTCACATGTATTCACTCTACATGATATACATCTGTATATCTGTCACATCTGGTACATAGAAGGCAAAATAAAAATGACCTGGAAGTGCGACCTGAATAACAGCTACAGAGATAAAGAGAGCATCTCCTTTGAACACTGACATTGTGTTCCTATCTATTCCCAGACCTAACTCTCTGAAGATAATTAGTTACTGAAAATGTTATTGAAACCAACTGCTGTTTCTCTAGATTGTTCCTGTTCATAGACTTGACTACATCAATACATTCCCTTGAAAAGAAATATATTCCTCAAAGGGCTATGAGTTGTTGAAAATGACTCAGCTCTTTTATGTTGTCAAAGCTTCCAAATTTCCTCACTGTTTCTTATGAGTAGAAATGAATTCATCATTTCCAGCAAGTACAACAAATTGGTCCCCTTGTTCAAATATGGGTTCTGCCAGATTTGGGTTTTTTCCCCTTCAAACAATAAAAATAATTTAAAACAAATACTTCAAAAAGGTTTAAATTGAAAAGCAGAAGTAGAAGTAAAAGTAGAAAAGATGACATCTCATCAGAATCATTTATTTATTTAATTTATTTAAAACACTTATATAGCCACCCATCTTATATCAAGCTCTGGGCAGCTCCTAATAAATAAAACAATATCAATAATATAAGCGACCAACTATAATAATAATAATGCAGCAGAATAGAAGAGAGAGAAAAAATGAAGAAGATAACAAAGGACAAATACAGTAGAAATTATTTGTTGCATAAAATTAAATCCAGAAGCACACACAGATAACTGATTCAGCTGGATTCATTAACTTCTTTATAAACATAGTAATATATATATATATTTACAATACCACAAGTAGAGTTCTTCTTCAACATAGTAGCAGTTACAGGCAAAATACAAGCAGCTTCGAGTTCAGAGTTCAGAGAGAGACAAGAGTACAGAGTGGGCTGAGCCACACCCAGCCTTCTAGCTTCAGTTTTGATTCTCTGCACAGACTCAGATGTGTTTAGCTCCCATTGGCTGACTTAGTTGCTATGCCTATTCATTGGCTGACCTTGTTAACATGGCTCTCCCAGTTCATGAATATCTTAACAGAAATAGAACAACTGTGGCAAAAGAAAGTAAAGGTAGTATCAATAGTAATAGGTGCCTTGCAATTCCAAAACATCTGGAGCACCAATTGCACATAATCAGCATTGACAAAATCACCATCACTCAATAGCAAAAGGCAGCTTTACTTGGAACAGTTTACATCCTGCAACAATATCTTTAATACCATCAACATCTGTTTATCCCAGGTCGTTGGGAAGGCCTCAATAGGTGGGGGGAAATGCTAAATCCAATCTGAACATCTGGCTGACTTTGCAACAAACCAAAACAACATAATGCATAAATATAATACAACCATACATATTAAAAACATGGCACCAAAGTTCTGACCTGCAGTCTCTCATAAAATCTTCTATCCCAGCGCTTGGTAGGAAAGCCAAAGCTTCAGTGCTTTTCAGAAAGATAGGAGGCTAGTGATTTGGTAACTTCAGGGGGAAGAGTGTCGCCTAGGGCAGAGACTCCTACAGGAAAGGGCAGAGACTCCTACAGGAAAGGCATGTTTCCTTGCTTCCATAAGGTGGCAATGTTTAAGGGAAGGGACCAGGAACATGCCCACCGTGTCTGATTTGATGGGATGGATAGATATCCTTATGGAGAGGCAGTCTTGCACATAACCAGGCCCTGTGCCATTTAGGGTTTTAAAGGTATAACCAGCAATTCAGGGGTTGGTTCTAACTTACCTCACCGCCGGTTTGCTTCCTCCCGCGCTGCGTGGGCGCACCGTGCAGCCGCGCATGTGCATGCGCAGTGCCAAAAACCCAGCTTCTGCGCATGCGCAGAAGCAAAAAACAGCTTCTGCGCGTGTTCAGAAGCCAAAAACAAAATGGTGCCGCCTACGGTGCCGCCGAGAGACCCGGTTCGTGGGTGTGGCCAGCCAGCCATTGCTCCCGGTTCAGCGAGCGGGGAGGAATTCCCGCTACCAGTTCTATAGATGCCATCCAAACCGGGAGCAACCCACCTCTGCAGCAATTTGAATTGTACACAGAATAAACTGGGGCCCAATGACACTCACACAACAGTTGGGATTACATGGGTAGACCTAGAGATACCCATCATTCTGCATTAGTTGTAGCTTCTGGGTGGTCTTCAAGGGCATTCCCATATAGAGTACCCTGCAGTAATCCAAACAGAACTTTGACCAAAGCCTTTCAGTAGATGAAAGGGAACAATTGGTGCACCAGACAAATCTGTGCAAAGCCCCTCCCAGCCATGACTCTTGAGTAGGAGTTGTGAATCTAGGAGGACCTCCAAGTTGCACACTAACTCAGTGTGAGAGTGCTATTCCATCCAGAGTCAAAGATAAAATATCATCTGGACCTGGGAGCCAGAACCACAGAACCACTCTGTCTTGCTAGGGTTGAGCAGAAGCTGGTTCTTTCCCATCCATACCCTTACAGCCTCCAGATACTCAGTCAGAACTGCCACAATATCACCTGTCCAGCTAGGGTTGGAACTAATGGATGACTGCCCCCAACAGTTTCATTTGGATATTAAGAGAGAGAGGGGAAATACCTAAGGCATGAAGCAATTCTGCATTGTGGGGACCTAGGGCTTGATCTCTCTCTCCCACCAATACCAACTGGAACTAGTTATGAGGAAGTAGGGGAACTATTGTAGCACAGTGCCTCCCATTCCTAATCACCGAAGCTGGTCCAGAAGAATATCGTAGTCAATGGTATTGAAAGCTGCTGAGAAGTCCCGGAGAACCAAAATGGATACACCATCCCATCCTGAGTCCTCCAAAGGTCACCAACAAGTGTGATCAATGCCATTGAACCCATTTAGTGTAAACCCAGACTAAAAAGGATCCCGATAATCTGCTTCATCCAGGGCCCTTTGTAGCTGTGCACCAACTACCTCTCAACAACTTTCCTAAAAGTGGAACATTGGAGACTGGGTGAAAGTTATCTAATACTGTTGAGTTCAAGAATGGTCTCTTGTACCACTGCCTCCTTCACCGCTTGGACCCAACCACATGCCACCTCCCTGGAAGCCTTAACCAACCAGAAAGGGCATAGGTAAGAATGCAGGTGGCCGAACTCCAAGCCCGAAGGACCCTGTCCAATTTCTTCAGCATAAGTGGCTCAAACTCCTCCCAGATAACAAGGCTCAGATGTCACCTCCAAAGTATCTTCCCAGCCAGAATCCAACTTCTAGTGAAGTCATTGGTGTAGTTAGATTAATCAAGGAACCATTAAGAAGAAAACAATACTCCCATGAAAACTGGCAGGACAATTGCATATAAATACTGAAGAGCCGAGGTGGCGCAGTGGTTAGAGTGCAGTACTGCAGGCTACTTCAGCTGACTGTTTAGCAGTTCAGCGGTTCAAATCTCACCGGCTCAAGGTTGACTCAGCCTTCCATCCTTCTGAGGTGGGTAAAATGAGGACCCAGATTGTTGGGGGCAATATGCTGACTCTGTGAACCGCTTAGAGAGTGCTGTAAAGCACTGTAAAGCGGTATATAAGTCTAAGTGCTATTGCTATTGCTAAATAGGCAGACAGCCCCCACTCATTCTCGCTGATGATGTTATCTAGTTGGGTAATGAAACATCTGCAAACAAACAACTAAGCTCAGATCGAACGGAGTATGTCATAGGTTTAGTGCTCAAATAAAACTTAAGGTTACAAAATAACATTTTGTTCCAAATTCATTTTTCTCCGAGAATACAGATAAAGATGTCTCTTTGCCTTTTGATAGGATTAACATATTTTTTTCCAAGCTCAAAATAGGGAATAGATTCAGTACTTATTAGGCTAAATACTTCAATTCAGTGCAAAGATTAAAGCAAAAACAATCCAGCCCAGCATTTTTCAAGTGGAGAAGATCATGTAGATTGCTCACAGAACAAGTTGTTCAAAAGTATTTGAAACTCCTATTTTACAAAAGCTTTATTGTTCTAATATCATTGATTCCCCTATTTCTCATGTAGACAATTCTATTATATCTGGGCACATGTGTAGTTCTTGGACAGTCAGGGAAATAGGAGGTTCAGTAGAGAACTGGAATAAAAAAGACAGTGAAATACAGACATACTTTAAAAAATCAAGTGTTGATTAGAGGTGCTGTCCCAAAGGTGCTTTTTCAGGAGGCAACTGGATTTTCTTGTTTTTTCTTTTGAAGATGTTTCGCTTCTCATCCAAGAAGCTTCTTGAGCTTTGGCAGGATAGTGGGGAATGGAATGACCAGCTGTCTGCAAGGAATATAAATCCTTCCATTCCCCACTATCCTGCCAGAGCTGAAGAAGCTTCTTGGATGAGAAGTGAAACGCCTTCAAAAGAAAAAACAAGAAAGTCCAGTTGCCTCCTGAAAAAGCATCTTTGGAACAACCATGACCTGGATGACTGAGAATCTCTACAGACTATTAGAGGTGCTGCATCTTGGATAGAAACTAGAACTGTAACGTGATCCGAAAGAATCTAAATGAGATTTTCCTTTCTGTTAGAGTCCCTTGGGAGTTGGGCGGCATACAAATTTAATGAATAATAATAATAATTTTAAATCAGTGCCCCCCAACTTTTCTGGCACTAGGGACCAGTTTCAGAAGAAAAATTGCCTTCCACAGACCAGTGGGGGGAGGGGATGGTTTCGCACCCAACCTAAATTCTGCGCATGTGTAGATGAAGCTTTGCTCACTGGCTCACCTGCCATTTGCAGGGCCCAGTTCCTAACAGGCAATGGACCAGTACCAATCCACAATCCAAGCTCTAGATCAGGGGTGTCAAACTGGCAACCCGTGGGCCGGATGCGTCACACCCAGGCCACGCCCACCCCAGCTCCATGAAGGGAAAAAACATTGTGATACGTCACGTGACAGCAACGTGATGTCGCGAGTTTGACACCCATGCTCTAGATGAAGCCAAGCATTCTATGAGCACAACCTCTCAGCTGAGGTATTTCTTCTGAGGCAAAAGAGGCATGGCATAGTCTGTAATGTGACTTGAGCTCAAAAGGTTTCAGCACCTTCTTACTAATCCTCAATTTGAGGCAACTGACCTCTCCTTTCCTTTCTGAGTCCAAGTTCTGTTTGTTATTTGAATTGGTGGACATAATTCTCCATTTCCCATTAACCTGACAATAATCTTTTTGGCCAAAAGTAAATAACAATAAAACTCTCCCAGAAATTCCAATAATCTCATCAGTCTCTAGACTAAAGCATCATTAGTGAGCACTGAGATCAGATAGCAACAACAAAGGCAAATACAATTATTTCTCTAATCTAGCCAGATTGGGGGGGGGGAAGTGTCTTTCATGAAGGAAATTTGTAGCGGGGGCAAAGGCATAAGAAATGTGAAGCTTTGGGTGGACATTTCATTTAAATATGCCATAAATTATTACAGTAAAAATAAGACAGAGACTAAGTGTAACTCCAGATGACAAGACAGAGCTTTGATAGATAAAAGCTATGCTTTGTCATATGACAAAAAGTTGATGTCTCTTCAAGAGAAGCATGTAAATTTTATTAGCCATGGCGTTGTGGTCATCAATGGTTATACATTAGAATAATTCTCATTATGAGGAGCATGTAGAAATCAAAATGACAATCTTCCTCCATTTTGTCAGCTTTATTATGCTGGATACTTTCCACCTTTTCTCAAACTGATGTCACTGCTTAACAATTTATTTTATCTATTAATTTATTAAAATTGTCTCTTCACTAATGTGAAAATTTCAAGGACAGATTAGAATCATGAATAACATCCAAATGCAAATAGCCAACCAAAAATAAGAGAACTGCATTGGCAAAAGAAAAACCATCTAGATGAATCTAAGAACAAACGGAAGAGATGCATGTTATTCCTTCATAGACAAATGAGCTAGGAGAGAAAATGATACATGTCTCTGGGAAAACTCAACTCACAAAGTAAGGATAATGGATTAAAAGACTTTGCTGCCTATCACCATGACTGATCTTCATAACTGCTTTTTATTATCTCATTTTCTTAAAAATTTGTGGGGCCAAATTATAAGAGATTATAGTCACCAACCTAAAAATGCTCAGCACAGTATAAAATGAGCTAATGATCTGATCTGGCATCAGTGAGTATCCAGGCCTGTTTTATGTTAAGCTGCAATTTGGTTCTTCATGTTGTATACATTGAGCCAATTATGGTTTTACGAATGCAAATCATGGTTTAGTACACCAAGTGATAGGAATATACTCTGCGTGTGCACCTATGCAGGCATAAAACATAAAAGTGAACTGTTGATTAAGCTTGACCTAGATTTTATTAATGCTAAAAGAAGCACCTCTTTTTTTATGCAGTTGTTTTATCTTCATTGCCAACATCAGCCTGTTATTTTCAGCCAGATTCATTATGTAAACTCAGCTTCTTATTGCGTTGTTGACTACTAAGGAATTGTTATGTCCTGAATTTACATGAATGCATTCAAACTCTTGTATACAGAAAAAAAAAGTTGTAAAACTGAATAATGCCCCGGGTAGTTATGAAACAAACCCAAACTAGAAAAACAAGGAGTTTCAGTTTAGATTGCAGCCACTATGGAAGCACACATAATGCAGTTGCTGGTCTTATTTTGCTGGAAAAATGTGCTAAAGAAGTCAAATATAACACCCAAAAGATGTAGGAGTTTTAGGTGACATGATTTGCTTTCTGAGATGTTATCTAAGCTTTCATAGGACTTAGATACTATAATGAAAATGGGGCCTAGTGCCATGAAAGCCTCTAAATGCTCACTTTTAAGGGAAAAAATAGCTTAGGTGTTGGGGCATTAAATGGGTGCACATCATATGGATCCCCAAATGTTAACAGTTGTCCATCCTTGACTATTCAGTCATAAGGCTAATGGACAATAAAGAGAAAAACAAAATTTCATTATGTGTAATCTCCCCCCCCCTTCATATAGGAGCCAAATCTTGCCTTTAGGGTAGCCCTTAAGACCTGGCTCTTTCCACAGCAATTAGTGGATGGTTGAGTTTGTTTTTAGATGGTTTTATTTTTTTATTGTGTGTTTATATTGTATGCTGTCCACAGTCACACTACCTGAGTTTGCCAGCCTTATAATTCTTGGAACAACCAAACAACTTAAAACATGCAAAAGTACGTTCTGAAGTACAAGATGTTCCAATTGTGATTCAATATATTGTAATTGTATATCTAGTGATCAAAGAATGCTGAGCTAAGACACTTAAAACATTTTGCTTACTTCATAACAGGCTCAGGGAATTGAATTTTGTCACCCCTTACACCCGTGTAACTGATTGAAGTTGTAACTGATAGAACTGAATAGCTCATCCAGATTATAATACATAGATAGGACAAATGTATATTATAGAAAAATGGAAGAGCCTTAATTGATGCCTCAATGAACCTGAAGGCTTTGTGAAAGTCAGAATCATCTTATGGTGGAGTCCTTCAAGGCTTCAGATTTATGACGTGAACAAGAATTTTGGCAGTAACTTTGATCTTTAAAATCCAAGGCTGGAAGGCAGCAACAGCTGCTTTCTACTTAAATCACAACTTCTCATGTCAATTGCAATAAAAGTCGAGATCCTGTAACTTGGTTAACATTAGGATGTTTTGTTCTTTTCAAAGTGTCCTAAGTCTTCTTGCCTCGTGATTTATCTTGAGATTATCTCAGGAGATGAAGAATGGGTATGTTCTGTACATTTGTTCCCAGACTGCACCTTGGAATGCTGTCAAGATCACTGTTAGATGTCATTAGCACCATCTAAGTAGTGTTCTGGGTATTGGAGATCATGAAATTATCCCATCAGAGTCTGTGCTGGGCTTTCAACTGAACTCTGACTGTGAGGAGGAGAGAGAGCTTGCAAATTTTAAAATGTCTCCTCTCAAAGCAAAGGCTGAAAAAAAATCCTTTATCAGTTTCATGCACACATTTGAGCGTGATTTATTATTCCTTTGTAAATGAAATATTGCCCATCTAATAAATAGTACCAACTTTTTAAAGACAGTAGTGGAAAGTTTACTTCTTCCTCCCCAGTCCTTATGTATGATGTGACATTAGTACTATTGCTTCTTAGCCTATGGGATTCATTTACATTCATATGAAAGGAAATAATTGCAGACATTTAATTCTAAGACTGGTTGTTGTACCTGTTGTAATTTAGTTTGGCCTTTATATTTAATTTTAATCTAATTGTTTCACTGTGTTCTTTGACTTTTATTACTGGAGCTTGCAGATCTGTTGCATTTTTAACTGTCAAAGTAGTGTCATCAACATAGCTTATCGATGTTTCTTTTTCCTATTTTAAAATCACATATCTTCTTCCTATCCAGCTCCCCTTAATATACATTCAACATACAGTTTGAATTGATAAGAGTATATAGTCGTCTCACTTTTACCTGTCTGTCCACACTGTGGCTTCCTTACCCATATATACATTTTGCATAAGGACAATGAGATATGAGCCGTGGTGGCACAGTGGTTAGAATGCAGTACTGCAGGCTACTTCTGACTGCCAGCTGCCAGTGATTTGGCAGTTCAAATCTCACCGGGTCAAGGTTGACTCAGCCCTCCATCCTTCCGAGGTCGGTAAAATGAGGATCCAGGTTGTTGGGGGCAATATGCTGACTCTGTAAACCACTTAGAGAGAGCTGTAAAGCACTGTGAAGTGGCATATAAGTCTAAGTGCTATTGCTATTGCTATTCTGGAACAATTACTGGAATTGCCCAGGTGTTAACCGCCTTGATGATATTCCCCCCAGTTTTGTATTCCTTTCTGACCCTCTTCTTCACTTCAGTTTGCTTGATGTTGTCAGCTTGAAAGATATCAGGTAGCTGTAGTGTCATTTTCATTCAGACTCTTGGTGTTATTTCCATAGGGCATTTTGATTCCTTTAATTTTCATTAATATTATCAATATTATTGTTATTATTGTAATGTCAAACCGCTTCCCATATTTTATTAAGTGAACTAAATGAACATGTCCATGTAATCACCAAGGGTTGAGCTTGATTCAAGGGAATTTTTACCTTTCCAAATGAATATGATTATCAGCTTCAAAATACTTTTTTTTCATGAATAGCAACTTTTTAAAAAGGTGTCACTACTTTAGCCAAAAGGATATGACCACATAATCCTTAATGTATGCCTATAAAATGTCTGTTTATTCCCTAGATAAGGAATTTCTAGTGCTCTTCCAACATGAAATAAGTACTAATAATTCTCCCCATTATCAGCATCTCACTTCTCTAATGCTTCCTTATTTCTAGCTTTGATTTCTACAAGGTGACCATCCTGGATAACAGTCTGGTTCTTCCATTTTGCTGGAGAACTGTCACCTAACACAGATTAATTATAGTAGACATTAAATTGCTTTATCTTGAGATAAGAAAAGGAAAGGAGAATTTGAACTTGAGATATCCGTTTAGGTCAAACCAAACTATTAAATAAAGTCTTCCTCCATCATTTCTTCCTAAGACATAGTATCAGTTTTCATTTTATTGGCAAATTTCATTACACCTGTTTAAAACTGTTCAAAAGCAAAGGAGATATACAAAGCTAATAACCAATTTTTTTTTCTTTTGAAGATGAAGATGTTTATTAAAAGTGTCTTTAGTTTATGATAAAAACTACAATACTGAGTCCTTGTAATACACTATAGCTATAGATCAGAAGATCATCTAAAAATAGTTTTAGCAGCAGATTAGACACATGACCTGCAGTGCCCTATAAAAATAACAAATTGGCCAGATCAACTCTATTGATCAGGAGGCAAGTGCTTCAGCTTCTGTGTTTTTCTGGGCATGCTGCAATTCAATGTAGAGGTAGAACAGTTGGTGGCTCCAGAAGGGATACTTGCATATATCTGTAAAGAAGGAAGCCACTTATTACTGATCCCAGGTTGACCATGACAGTCTCTAAGTTCCAGTGCTCTAGATCAGTGGTTTGATTGCAGAAACCAGGGCTGTACAGGACATCACTTTCCATCTCTGGAATGTGCATCAGACCATCCACAAACAGAATCATAGCACCTGTATGAACCGCTTTAAAGCAGCTGCATCTTTTCCAGGCACAAACACAATCCCAGGAAAACACATGGTTTTATTGCAGAATTCCACACATGAATAAATGTTGGAAGATCTATGTTTCTGAACTGCGGGTATTCTGCCATTCCCAAATTATATTCTGTCTGCAAGAGTTAGGCATCTTTGGAACTGATGCTTATTACATTGCTTTAGGATATTTATCTATTACCTAAAATGATGCTGTATTTTGAATATATATCACTTGGAGAATACTCAAGGAAGAAATGAGAGTAATTTTTCAGATTCCTATAATTAATTTCAAAGTATATGAACATCAGTAAGTAATGTATCCCAAAGGTGTATTCAATAAGTATATAATGAGGGAGTTTTATTACCTTGAATAACTAGAGGTTCCCTATCAACAGAAAGACAATGAGTTTAGCAAAATAAAAATCCATACATGTGAATCTATCACCCATATATTGTGCGGAATGGATATATGCAGCCTACTCAGTGTTATCAGTCTGAATAGATGGGACAAGCAACCTAAGAACTCCAATTTGTATTATGTTGGATAGGTATAGCCAATGGTAAAGGATGAAGGGAACTTTGGTCCAACAACATCGTGCGCTGTTGCAAAGGCCATCTCCTGTATTCCCCCCTCTCCAGTTTTTGAGCTCTACTAGATTGCTTCCATCTTTCCAAATTTGGCATTACTGGCTGACATGGTGATTAGAAGGACAAGATGCAGCTGCTGACCCAAGAACTTACTTAGTCAGCTTGTATTTTTCCCTTATTGCTTGCTGCTGTTGATGAGGTGCATCGAGGCATGCTTTGTGCAGGTCACTTAGGCAAGGCACAATCTCACTCAGTGAGTATCCAGTGAAAGCAGCAAGAGTTCCTGGCTGCTCATGAGAAGACAGAGTTACAGCTTCAGTACTACAAATAAATTCAGAGAGACAAGAAAGGACCTGGAAAGAAACTTATGCTGAATCAGCTATTAAGTTAGGACAGACTTTGTACAACTCAGCAGCCTTACCTGAAAAGATTATATAGGGATCCTGAAAGACATCAATTCAAGCTATAGGCAAAAAGCTTTGCTCAGTTTTGAAGAGCTCACACTATTTACCCCATTTATAATTATGAAGCTTCAGTCATATCCTACCATATTGTCAGTTTTGGCAGGGCTTTTGTACCGTGTTTCCCCAAAAATAAGACCCTGTCTTATATTTTTTTGAACCCTGAAATAAGCGCTTGGCCTTATTGCCATGCACTCAAAAGCCCGATTGGGCTTATTATCAGGGGATGTCTTATTTTGGGGGAAACAGGGTAGTAAGCAAAAAATTAACTTCTAATCTTGATTGGATTAATAAATGAAATACAATTCATATAACTCCTCAATATTTAATAATTTTCTCCATCACATTAAGCATTGTAATTTGATTTTTAAAGTATATACCTGGAAGGAAATTTAGGGTCTTTGTTGTACATAATGGGCACATTCTCATAAAACTGAAGAAACCCAACACAGAGTTGTATTGCTAGGACTGTTTTTGGAATGAACTGCTTTACTTCATCTCATTCCAGCAATGACAAATTCACATCTGCTCGGTTTGAGATAAAATACTGAGCAAGGTGCCAGGACAAAGCCTGTGGTGCTGAAATAAACAGCTGTTGAGCCCATGCTAAAATCTGTAAACATTCTTTTTAGAGGCATAGCCTAAATAACAAACATTGGAAATTGTTTTGTCATAGTACTGATCTTTTCATTGAAGTAGCCATTTCTGAAGCTGGTTGTTAAAATAAAATTTAAAAATGCTGCTAAAGGAAACATAAGAAACCTTCTTATCCTTCATAGTTCATTTCTGAAAAATGCCCAGACATATTCAAGCCCCTTTAAATGAAAATAAACGTTTACCCAGAAATGCCGGTTCACAGTGTAGTTCGCTAGACAATAAGCAGCTGCTGCCATTTGTGAGGGAAGATACTTCAGGAATGGGTCTGCTTCAAGGAGACTCAACTCTGCTATGTACTAAAAGAACAGAACATTTTTTTAAAGGAAGGAACATTAGGAAGGATGAAAGATATCAATATTATTAATGGTTTGGCCTATTTACACTGATTTTTCTGCTTAGCTGAAAAAGTTAACAAGCTTTTTCCATCCTTTTGTTGCACTTTGCTTATGATCATTAGCAAAGTAACACTGATCTATCTGCTTTCTAAACAATGGAAAGGAAGTACTTCTTCAACTTTGCCAAATTCTGTATTTGCATGGTTGTATCACATGACCACCAAGCATGCCCAACGAGTCACCTGACCACCAAGCCACGCCCACCTGACCTCCAAGCCACACCCACAAAATAAGCCACGCCCACAGAACTGGTAGGGAAAATTTTCACATTTCACCACTGACTAAGACCAATGGCATCTTAGGAATAATATGCAATAAATGGACAGGGTTAAAACCAGGGGTGGGTTCTAACTTACCTCGCTGCCGGTTCACTTCCTCCCGCACCGCATGGGCGCGCGCACGTGCATGCGCAGTGAAAAAAAATACCCCCCCCAAAAAAAGCCGAAAACAAGATGGCGACGCATGCGCAGTGCTGGAAACTCGGCTTCTGCACATGCGCAGAAGAAAAAAAACCTGGAAATTTTTTTAAAAAAAATTCAAAAAAAAAAATTCAAAAAAAAAATGGCGACGTCCACAGACCGGCACCCACCGAACTGGATCCGTGACATCATCGTGACATCACCAGCGGGTCGCTACCGGTTCAGGGGAACCGGTCCGAACCGGGCGGAACCCACCTCTGGTTAAAACTATAATTAGATTTGTTTGAATTCAAATCCTAATAAATCCTATTTGATTTCAGTTTAAATTAAATTAGTTCAATATAGTGATATGTTCCTTGTGACAATTCCATCTTCTGTAACATGATGAGTTCATAATTCAGTAGCAATTTTGGGAAGAATTTTCACAGCCAAGGCTTTGAGACGGGATAGAAATGTGTAGCTCTGTATCTCTCCTTTGCAAATCTCTCCTTTCAGTAATACAGTTTTCACCTGTTTTAGAAGTGCCAAGATGAACTCTGTTAATCAGATACAACACACCTAGATAGAAATTCCACTGAAGTATCAATTTGTATTTAAAAAATGTAATTTCAACATAGCAGGTCAAATATATCTTGAAAACAGATACCACAGTGCAGATAGGTGGCTATTTGTTTTGTGGTCTAGATGTCCTTTAAATGCTTACAAAACAAAGAATAACCTATAAAACAAAGAACTTACCCTCGCAAAGTTCTCCATCTTAAGACTTACACTGTGTCTTTGTAAATATTGAAGGAGGAACTGATTGACGGTTGGCACAGTTAAATCAAAAGCAAGTACTTTAAGAAGCAGGTGTTCCATTCGCAACAGTTGCTTTTTCGAATAAGTGTCATCTGTTATGTACACAAATTCTTCTACTTCTGGGGGATAGATTTCTTCATATTTCCTGGGAAAAGGGAAGGGTGTAGAAAAAATCATTGTATATCAAGTGTGTTTTCATCCAGTTAATCCATGACGACCACTCGGTGTAAGCATCATAATTTTTAAAATGTAAAATAAAAATGTACCTGAGCTACATTTTCATTACAGAGATGATCTTACTTTTATTCATTTACTAATTTAATTCCTGCCTTTCAAATAGGAGCTCAACGTGATTAGTTCCCCCAACGTATTTTTTCCTACCAACAACCCCACAAGATAGGTTGGGCTGTGTGTGTGAATAGCCCAAAGTTAGCCACTGAGTTCTAAGGCTGAGGATTGGCTAAACTTTCCTAGTTCGGTACTTTATCCACTTATAGCTACTGTCATCCAATCATTTGTACCAGCTAAAATCTTTCACTCAACTCAGCTCGTTCACCTCATTATCTCCTACCCCTCAAAAGTTTTTTTTATTTATGACTCACTTTTACATTTTCTTATAAACATTTATGCATGAGTCTGTAATGTATTAATATCTAAGTAGTCTATATAACAAATACATTAATGTGTCAGTTAACATTATCAAATATTAAAGGATTATATAAATATAGACAAACTAGGGAATTTGATATTAAATTCTTACAGACTTGTCTGCCATGTCTTCTAGGCATATGCAGAAATGCAAGGTACAGTGAAGTAGGAACTATGCCTGCTAAGCAATCTGCATTCAAAACAGCTTTTCTTTTAATCCTGCCCTGGGGACTTGTCAAAATCATCAACATGTGCTTATGTAAGGTAAAGTTCAAGTTAGGGTGCAGATCCAAAATGAGGATCCAATAACAGATTTCATCTCTAGCATAGGATAGGATGGGCAATAGCAATAGCAATAGCACTTAGACTTATATACCGCTTCATAGTGCTTTACAGCCCTCTCTAAGCGGTTTACAGAGTTAGCATATTGCCCCCAACAATCTGGGTCCTCATTTTACCCACCTCAGAAGGATGGAAGGCTGAGTCAACCTTGAGCTGGTGAGATTTGAACCGCCGAACTGCAGCTAGCAGTCAGCTGAAGTAGCCTGCAGTGCTGCACTCTAACCACTGCGCCACCTCGGCTCTTCCTTGGGCAGGAAGTGTTGTGGATGTAACTTCCCTGCTTGCCAGACAGGCTGAGATGTTCAAAATGCTTTCATAAGAGGGATATACTATATGTTCTGATGCATGAACACAAAGACAAGTATCCCTTGCAAACCCCTCTAAAACTCTTGATTGTTTTAAACCTTGGTGCAGAATAATAAAAGCTGGAAATGGAGGTTGGGAAAAATATGGAATCAAACTGGAAGCATACTAATGCTTTGTTGCATTTTTTCAGCCAGTTCTATCACCTTGATATTGATAAGCTATCCAAGAACAGTCATCTGTCACAGATTGTCTTTTATTTAAACATACTTACGCAGCTAGGAGAATTGCTGCTGTTCCTACAAGTTGCAATTTTCCTCTGAGGACCGACATGCAAGAAAGAAATCTGTCCAAGTAGTTCACAGCAAGGTACAACGTCTCTGTCTGAAGCTTGTATTCTTCACCAACTTCTGCTAGCCAGTCTACTAAGATGGCACGCATCCCTGAGGTTATATCAGGCTGCTTCCTCATGTAGCATGGTCTGGGCCTGTATCTTACCTACATACAAAGGGTTTAGCTTTAGAATAAGCAAAGGGAATATATCTTCTACACATATTGCACTAATAATATGTTTGGCTTGGCTTTGGTTTAATGTGCTACAAGATGTCAACAATTGTGACACTGAGTCTGTGACCTAATATAATGTGTGAATGCTGACTATTCTATCAGGAAAGTTATCTATGAATGTTCCAAGTTGTTCCAAGAATGCTGGCTGATGGAGCCATTGGGCAAGAAATAAAAGTTTACTCCTCCATCTCCCCTTACCAGTTTGGGGCAGATCTTAAGGACTTTTGAATTGAATGAAAAACCAAAAATGCTGGTTTAGGGAGAGGTATAATTGTGGCTCTCTGAACAACTATATCTAAAATAGATGATAACTACCAATCATAGAACACAAAGGTTGGAGAGAACCTTAGAATCTATGTAGTTCAGTCCTCTGCCCAAAGCAGAAATTTACGATAGCAACACCAACAGATGACCATCTAGCCTCTGTCTAAATGCCTCCACTAACAGTGTCTGTCACTTCCCAAGTCAATCTATTCCACTGTTGAACAGTCCTTATTATTATGGCATTTTTTTCCTGATGTCTACTTCTTTGTAATTTAAGTCCCCTATTTCTTGCTGTGTCTTCTGAAACCACTCTGAATAATTCTATCTCATCTTGTCCATGATAAACTTAACATTCTTGTTAAGTTTCTATTCCAATCAATCCTTAATTTTTTTTTCCTTCCAGGCCTTTCATCATTTTAGATGTTCTCATGAAGACACCTTCAGATTGCCAATGTGCTTCCTAGAATGGGTTGATGGACTAGTGTTTTAGTTGTGATCTGACCAACATAGAAAAGAGAGGAATGATGACTTCTCTTGATCCTGACAGGATGCTTCTGTACGTATATTTGGAAATCTAGGATTGCATTTGCTTTTTTTGAAGCTCCCTCACATAATTGGTTCATATTTAGCTTGTGACCAAGGCAGCCAATTACTTCTTTATATGCAGTAGAACAGGAGTGTCAAACTGGATTTCTTCGAGGGCCAGATCAGCATAGTAGTTTTCCTCTGCGGGCTGGCCGGGGAGGAGGGACGGACGCCTCCTGCAGCACCTTGCTGGCCAAAATGGGGCACGGGGGGGCCATGCAGCCCCCCCCCCCCGGTGCCCCATTTTCGGCCTGGACAGCTAACTTTTACTAACTTTGAAATGGCAGATTCCCCTAAATATTGAAAAGTTTTATAAGTTGAATGATAAAATGAGGCAGAAACTACACCAAGTGAAAATTTTGGAAGTAGTACACTAATATTCTTGGAGAGCTGCAAATATATAAGTGTTGCCTTTAAGATAACAGAACCAATCATGATTAGAGAACAGGAGGATACACAATGGTTTGGCAAAGATGGCTTCTGGGAAGCATTTATGATTAAGCCTAACAGCCCACTTTGTTTTAAGAAAGGTAGATTTTCTCACTGTTTCGTGCCCAATATAGGTACAGAAAATATTATAATCATTTTGGTATAGGAGTAAACCAAAGTGAGTTCTTTTAAAATTAAACCAAAACTATCCAAACCAACATGAAACCATCTGTAGCACAGCCACAGAAGCATTTTGGTGTCTTAAAAATAAGAGAGTTACTGTCTTCTGTTAATTAGAATCTGTTTTGTCAGATATATGTTATCTAAATTGTAAGATACACATTACCTTAGTACAGAGAAAGGAAGAGAGAGTAAAGAATGTATAGTGGTAAAATAAAGGTCTCTCAAAACTACTACCCCCCCCCCCGAGTCATTCACAAGTAGATGGCCATAGAAATTAAAATATGCAGAGAGACAGCAATGCACGAGAGACAGCAGTGCACAAATGCATATAGAGCTATGCAAACAATAGAGCTGAAATATCCTCTTTTAGTAGCCATTCTTAGCAAGTTATGGAATGCAAAATCAATAGCATCAATCTTAAAGCTGTTCAGATAGAATGGGAAGCAGTTTCTAGGAATATTACACAATAAGGAAACATTCTCCAAGATGAGGTTTAAGAGACAGTCAAAAAGGAAGATTGGAATTCATGGCAGCATACGTGTTACATAGCCACTATCTACAGGACAATATTACACAGAACTATAGCAAGTCTGTTTACTTTTTTTACTTACTTCTGCATCTCTTAAATAATTATGAATATCTTCTGCATATTCATCAATACTCATGTCCAGTTCGTTACCCTCACAATCTTCATTTTGCAGGGACTTATCCACCAACATTGGAGACACTAGACCAGCAAAATATTCAAAAAGTGCTCCTTAACATTCAAATGTTGCTTTCATAAGTGGCAACACATAACACAAGAAGTTAAAATCTGTTCCCTATTAAATTAATGATTTGTTACCTGTACTTAAGTTCAACAGTAGATGAAGGTTAGGTTTTATTGTACTGGTCTCAGTTTCACACATACTATATTCCACTTCTTCTGCAGCTGTAAAATCATTTTTGCTTCTCTCTTCCACTTTATCTATGTAAACAGTAAAGCTTTTCTTGGATGGCACAGAGGTTGGCACTAGATATTTGCCAGTCATAGGAAAAATATTTTCTGATCCAGATACTGGTCTCATCATGGAAATTCCCTGAAAAAGAATACACTGAAGAAACTACTTGGATAAGCAGCAAAACATTTTAAACCAAACAGAAAAGAAGTCCAGTTGCCATGACTCAACTTCCAGATAATGACTATAGTTCTGTATAAAAAAATAAAAGCAGTATTATTCAGATCAGCCTTGGTCTTTAAGTGTTGATGGACCACAATTCTTATCATCATTGGCTACAGGTCATGCTGCATGGCTACGATGGGACCAGGGGTGAAATTCAAAATTTTCCCCTGCCGGTTCTGTGGGCGTGGCTTGGTGGGCATGGCTTGGTGGTCATGTGAGCACAACCTGCAGCGGAGGCTTCCCTCCTCCTCCCCTCCTCTTGCTACCCCTTGGCTGGCTGTGGTGTGGCCGGGAGGATGCGCATGAGAGGAGAAGGAGGGAGAGGGGGAGGAGGGAAACCTCCGTCACTCATTCCTCCGCCAGCCCGGATTTCCAAAAGGAAGAAAGAAAAACGGGTAGTGAAAAGCCGCAAAGAGAGCATGTAGGGCTTTCCGAGCGAGTGAGAAGAGACACAGAGACAGGGAGCGAGAGAGAGTGACACACGTACACACACACACAGTCACACCCACAGAGAGAAAGACAGACACAGACACACACACACACACACACACACACACAGAGGGAGTCTGGCTGATGGGTGAGCGTCTTGGCCAGGGCCGAATCGAGCCGAATCTGTCTCTCTCCCTCCCTCGCTGCCTGACTGGCGGGAAACGGGGAGAGGGGGAGAGGGGGAGAGGGGGGGGAAGGGAGGGAAGGGAAGGGAATGGAAGGGAATGGGATGGAATGGAATGGAATGGAATGGAATGGAATGGAATGGAATGGAATGGAATGGAATTCAGCAAGGNGCGAGAGAGAGAGAGAGAGGGAGGGAGGAAGAGAGAGAGAGAGAGAGAGAGAGAGAGAGAGAGAGAGAGAGAGAGAGAGAGAGATGCCAGGGGCGAGTGGGGTAGGAAATGGGCTCCAGGAGGAGGAGGGATCCAGTCTTCCCCATTGTGAAGTGCGCTTTTGCTGTGCTGCAAGGCGCTGCAAGATCAGCAGGCAGGCCATGGAGGGGGCATTAGGTCTTCCCCCTGCCCCACGCCAAAGGAAAGCCAGCAGGCTTCTCCTTCCCTCCTACCCTTCTCCCTTCCCCCCACTCAGTCCTACTTCAGGACAGAGAAGCGCTCCGTGTTGGGGCGTGTTGGCCGGAAGAGGTGAGTGGCGACCGGGAGAGTGGTCGGGCGTGGGTGGGGCCAACCAGGGGTGTTTTTTACCAGCTTGGCAAATGGATTTAAATCGGCCCTACCGGCTTACCCAAGCCGGTGCGAGCTGGTCGAATTTCACCCCTGGACCCATAACTCAAATTCCATCAGCCCAAGATTGGAAGTAACCAGTTTAGATCATAGAACTGGGTCACTGTGATATAGGAAATGAACACATTCTTTCAGTTCTGAAGCTAACTCACAGGAAAATGCTGAATATTTTCTCTAGATAAAGCAGAGATGGATATTAAAGATTCCTCAAATTATGACTTCATAAGAACAGAAGGAAATCACTAGGCCAAACAATAAGTTTGGTTACGTTTTATTTACTTATTACAATTTAGTAAAAGAGAGTCTATGCTGAGAATTTGAGTGGCTTACAATAACCAATTTCAAAGTAGAATCACAGAGTCACAGGGCTGGAAGGCCTTGGAAGTCTTCTAGTCTAACACCCTGTCCAAGGCAGGAATCCTTATACCATCCCAGACAAATGAATGGCCAATGTTTTCTTGAAACCTCCAGCAATGGGGCACCCACAACTCTAGAGTGGAGGGACAAGTTTAACTGCTCTGCCAGGAAATTCTCCTTAATTCCAGGTAGGATTTCTTTTTAAGAAGCTTCTACCCGTTGCTTCTTGTCCTGCTTCAGCTACTTTAGAGAATATGTCAACCTCTTCATCTCTATGGCTGCTCCTCAAGTACTGGAAGACAGCTGTCATGTTACCCGTGATCCTTCTCTTCATTAGGCCAAACATATCTAGTTCCCTTAATTGTTCATTGTGTTTATTTTTTACTTATATGGTAAGTAAAATAGCACACAATAATAACAAAATGTGCCTACATTCCAGAAATAATATAATTTTCCATCTTGTCCTTGAACGCTGTCTGAAAGAATGATGTTCTTATGGTTTTCTTTGAAAGTTTAATAAAGATGGGACATCTTTTTGAATATCTGGATTCAGTCTGAAGTAAGCAGTCTTAGAAATATCCAGGCTCTTAGCTACATAGAAGTGAAGCTTCAAAGAGAAAACTGACTCACTCCCTGAATTTTATCCAAAATCTAATCATCAACCATGACAGCCCTTGTTGTAATGGTGTCACATAAAGGAACTTTGGTATACGTACCACGTGTGGCACCTCTGAAGCTTCTGAAGCTTCTGAATAGGATAGCAATAGTGAATAGCATGGGCATGAGTGACTATGAGCAAAGCACCCGATTCCAGGAATGGCAACAGTTGGTACATAAGCTGTAACTGCACAAAAGGTTTCTGGACAGTGATCTCCCCTGCTGATCTAGCAAGAGTCACAAGTCTAAGAAGACCCTCAAGTTATATGCCAGTTGAAAACTGGGGAGTATAATCCCATCAAGAACTAAAGCTGGACTATTTCTGAAATCAGTCAACTTTAAAATCCACAACCACTCTGCCTTATAAGATTTAAGTCTAACTTGTTCCCTCCCCATTTAACAGCCCTCATACACTAGGTCCGTGATGGCGGACCTGTGGCACGCAGCACCCTCTCTGTGGGCATGCGAACCGTCGCCCCAGCTCAGCTCCACCGTGCATGCATGCGTGCCTCCTGCCGGCCAGCTGGTCTTCGGGTCTCTGCTGTGCATGCGGGGGGGCACATGCGGGGGGGTGCACATGCACAGGGCACATGTGGGGGCCCATTCGCATGCAGGGGCTGCGTGTGCATGCATGGGGGCTGGCCATATGCAGGGGCCCACACGCACATATGCATGGGGGCCGGGCATATGCGAGGGCCCGCATGCACATGCGGGGGGCTGGGGTGCATGCGAGGAGTGGTGTGCGCATGCGTGGGGGTGGGGCGCATGCACAGGGGCCATGCGCACATTGCATTTTGGGGGTTCGGGCGCACACACACTTTGGGCACTTGGTCCGGAAAAGGTTAGCCATCACTGCACTTGGTCAAGACTTCTACCACATCACCTTCCCGGCCTGGAATGGAGATGTACAGCTGCAGCTCCATCACATTCTCAACTATTTTCTCTGAAAAGCAAGGTTGGAAATAGGCCAGTAATTATCTAGAATAGCCAAGTCAAACAATAGTTTCTTAAGGAGAATGCACAACTACCTATTTCCAGGCTGAACAGAGAATTCCCTCAATGAAGGTGACTTAACCACTGCCTAACTTCCGGTAGGCCGGTTGGGTCCATTTTTTGCCATCCACAGGCTCCGGAGGCTTTCCTGAAGCCTGGGAAGGGTGAAAACGGCCTCCCCCCGCCCTCCGGAACGCTGAAAATCAGCTGGCCAGCGCGCACATGCGCGCTGGAGCTGACATAGGGCAACACGTGCCCTCAGATATGGCTCCGCGTGCCACCATCACGGATCTAGACCAAGAATATCAATAAAGAAGTGAAGAAAATAATTTAAGAAACTTCAAGATGGGAAATTGATTTAATTGGTTGATTTAATTAAATTATGTTATTTTAAAAAGAAAAGGCTTTTTAAAAATAACAATAAAGTTCAAATAGCAATATTATGGTTGGGACATATTGAGTTGCTTTCATTTAAGGGGACTTATTTCCAGCAACCACTAAATCACCCCCAGAATGTCATAATCTAGGTCTTGTGTGGTTATCCGAACTAAGTTTGATCCAGTTACCCAAGAAGGGAATAGCATACTTGGATTAATGAATTTTGCCACCTGTGTGTCAGTTCCATGTCTTTCTTGATTGGTCAGGACTTTTTGAAAGGTGACATGTAGCTGGCTCCAAGCAATTATAAATGTTGTCTTGAGAAGGGGATGGTTCCATGTGCCCTGAAGGAGGTGGTGATCTTGTCCCTTCTCAAGAAAACATTACTAGAACACGAAGTACTGGACAATTTTCATCCTGTATCCAACTTTTTCTTTTGATGAAAGGTTGTTGAGAAGTGACAGGTCTATAGCTTCCTTCTGGAGGAAGCAGAGACTCTGGACCCATTATATTTGGGCTTCATGTCAGGATGTAGTACCAAGATGGCATTGATCATGCATGTAGATGACCCCTGGAGGTCTCAGCTTTCAATACCATAACTTATGGTATTTTTCTAACTGGATGGAAATGGGAAGCAGTGTTTTTCAATGGTTTTCTTCTTTCCAAGGATGGTTCGGTGGTGGTGGAGAGAGGCCTGCCATTTAACTGCTGGAAGACGACCTTCATTGGCAGAGGGTCAAGTGTCAACAGAATGCTAATGATACAATTGTACATCTCTGTCCTGGGCCAAGTGGTGGTGTGTAGGTAGTTTGCCAATGCTTGGGAAATGGATCAGATTCAGCTCAACCCCAACAAGACTAAATAGCCAAGGGCTTTAGGGTACCCCATATCTTGTGATTTGCCATTGTTAACTCTGGCTAGGGTTATTTTCCTCCAGAGTGTAATTTGGAAATCCTCCTGGACTCACAGCTCCTGCTCAAAAGCAGTGGGAGCCATGGCCAAGAGAACTTTTGCCCAAATACATCTTGGGTGCTAATTGTAGCCTTTCATAGATTTGAAGGCACTGCTCATGGTCACTCATGCCTTATAGTCTGCTGATTACTACTACAATGTCCAGCTTGTCCTTGAAAAGCATTCAAAAGCTTCAGCTGATCCTGCAGAGCTAAGGGAAGCTTTCCTACCTTGACATCATCTGTATATGTTAGACTTCCAAATCTGAGAACTGAAATTGAATATATTTTGGAAAGTTCTAAGGCTTAAAACAGAAACACTGAGCCACCATTCTTTTCCCTTCATCTCAGTCACCTAGACACCTGGTTATCCAAAATGCTTTCCAACTTACGTGGGAAGAGGATCTTAGACACTGTCCATTTTCTCTCAGCTCCCCAAGAATAACTCTGTGCTGGGGATCCTGAATGTCATGGGGTACAACTGGAAGTGGCAGGGCACCCCAGAGTCCAGCTTGTACCATCTCATCATCCTTGTTGCTATGATACATTTCCTGCAAATCAGCAGCTGATAGGGGGGGGGGAACAAAAAAAATCAATTGTGTTTTCAGATCAACTTGCTACTCTCTTTGGCTTAGCACATATAAGTGAAAATCTTCAAGCATGTGATATTTTCACAGGGTTTCCACAGAACTCCCATTATCTTCACAATGAGAAAATGCATACCAACAGACATTCAGCTAATTGCCCATTCCACCCGATACATTAGTTTTCAAATATTAAAACTGTATTAGCATGCCTATCTATGATCCAGTAAGCTTTTGAAAGAAGATGGTAATGATAGTACTAACACTGTTCCCCCAGGATAATTTTGTCATTTGAAAGCTATGGACTTCGATTGGCCGAAGCAGCATATAGCTGGGGATCTTATGGGAAGACACAGCTGTAGTTCTGTAAGGTACTTGCAGTATCTCTAATCTATTCAATTAACACAGTATGAGTTTGCAAGATGCTAATCCATTACCTAACTAAATGGGCTAAGTTCACACGCTTACGTAAATTAATATATGGTAGACTAGCTTACAGTACAGTGTGCTATGCAAATATAGCTACATCCATAAAACCAAGTCTCCGTCAATCTCTTCCAAGAAAACAAGTCAAAACCCCATGATACATGGGCTATATTCATGCATCACAAAGCCACAGTGTTTCCACTGAGTATAAATAAGCCCATTGAGCCAATAGGGCTTATTTACCAAATCATGGTTACAAAACTGCATAAACCCAGACGCTAGTTACCTAGAAGGCATGTCTAGTCAGTCGCTGTTACTACTTAATCGCTGTTACCACTACCGGTAATTAAGACATTGGGAGACATGCAAGCTCCCAATGTGGGTAGGGGTAAATAACATTTCTTTAAGTATCCCAGAACAAGAATTTGAAGGAAACCCCCCTCCCCCCCCCCATGATCTTCTGTTACGGGTGAGCTCTGGAAGAAATTATTTCAAAAGCAGAACTCCCCCCCCCCAAGCCCCGCATCACATTCAGGGCCGGGGGGGGGGGGGAAAGAGAAGGGGAAAGAGTTCAGGACGGCGATTTTTGGAAAGCAGAACTCCCCCCCCCCAAGCCCCGCATCACATTCAGGGCCGGGGGGGGGGGGGAAAGAGAAGGGGAAAGAGTTCAGGACGGCTCGATTTGTTGGTACTACCATTCCAGGCAAACTAAAAAGGCGGGCAGGGTGGGAGAAGGAGTGGTTCGCCCCGAGTGCTGAACCTTCCTTCCCCATCGCCGCTCGGCTGTTCCCCAAAAGAAATGCGGCCGGGAGCAACCCCCAAGGGCCTGGCGACAAGTTACCCATTCTTCTTGCAATAACCCCGCCGCTCCCCGCTCCTCTCCTCCCCACCTGTAGCGAAAGACGTTCCTTTGGGATTCCTTTAGTCCAGGCAGGGGAAACCAACGGAGGCAGACAAGGACTTAACGCAGCCCCGCCGGCCTCCCGTCCCAGCCTATATAGCCGGTAGCCAATCAGCGGCCGACGCCGCCGTACCGCCCTGTCCGCCGGCACTTCGGCGTGCGCTCTAATTACTTTCAAGCCGCCCGCGTCTGTTGGGAACGGCCAGTTAGAGCCGGCGGTCGCCCGCCCGCCCGCTCTGCCGCTTGCGTGCGGAGGGCAGCTCCCGTGGCAACCTGGGATCTCCATAGAGATCTCTCGCCTCTTGCCGGGAGGAGAAACTTTGCCTATCCTGACAAGAGAGTTCCCACCCGGTTCTCTCGACGCGCGGGGTCATACCGCCTGGATGGAAGTGGAAATTCCTCGCGGTTGGAAAATCGAAATAATAAAACTTCAAATAGACTGTCTGCGGAGAGTTGGCTCCCCCCCCCACACACCCCGTGATTTCTCATTCTTTTGTTGTGGTTTCTTGTTGTGATGAGTTTCAGAGACGCGCTGGGCTGGGCAGATCAGTTGTGGCTGGGATGATACCAAGTCAAGTCCTACACACACGTATACCTTAGGTCCGTCAAGCAAGACTCGGATACTATCGCTGTTCGTTGTAACCGGCAACAGGAAGGTTCATACTCATTACACTGTAATTTGCCAGATTAACAACACAATGCGTTACAACCACGAATTTCAAACTAGGTTTGCTGAGTTTACTAAACTACAAATAAGAAAACCCAATATGGTTTGTTGTGAGACTTTGATAACTCTTCTAGTTGAACAAGAGCATTTGAAGTTGACATTTTTTTTTCTAATGTTCTTTGAAATTTTATCTTTTGGCTGTATTTGTACAGTAGTATATCTACGTTATTAATAAATTCATTGTAGTGCACTAACCCAGAAATCAATGTGGTTCAGAGACAGCTGGCTCTCCACTAACCAGTCATCTTACTTAAAACTTGCTACCAAGCCTGAAAGGCACAGAACATAAATTCCAAACACAGGACCAGAAGTCAAGAGTTAGGTCTTGCAGAAGTGAGATTGTAATTTCTTCATCAGAAAAATAACTGAAATTTCTGCCAATGAGATTTATGAGTACTAGACACTATGGATGATACAATGGGGGATGGCTTACTGATTTAACCTTAGCCCTAGCCTACCCCAAAATATTTGTGTTAGCCAAAATCTGAGGCAAGCAAAACCCCAGGTGGATCCAAAGAAAAAATGTAGCCAAATTCTACCTGAACCAAGAGCATTTGAAGTTGAGTGAATGACATGAAGTTTGGCTTTCAGAAACTGGAACTGAACAGTTTTTAAAGTAGGGGCATCCTTATAAGCACAAAGTTGAGCCAACACCTTTACTTTGTACAATGTTATTGCTACAGGAATGTAATTACCGGTATTACCTTGATGACTGACATGTTTTAAGATTGTGTTAGAACAGTGGTTCTCAACCTTCCTAATGCCGTGACCCCTGCCCCGCCGCCGCGACCCCCACCCTGCCCCCTCCCTGCACACGATGAGGTGACAAAGGGGGCGTGGCACCAAGATGGTGGGCTAGCGCACACTTAGGCGACCCCTGTGAAAGGGTCGTTCGACCCCCAAAGGGGTCACGACCCACAGGTTGAGAACCGCTGTGTTAGAAGCTTTTTGAGCTCTAATAAAAACTTCACTCAACTGATTATACCAATGGGTGAAGAGTTGAAGTGGATATTTAGATACTTGAAGTTCTTAACCTGATCAATTGGTCTTTAGATCAGGTTGACATCTAGCTCTAAATAACTTAGATCAACTGATTTAATTTCCCATTTAACAGGGGACTTAAACTGCATTCTAGAAAAAAAACCAAGAACTTTGGTTTATGTCAGCCCTTCAAAATAGACCAGGCTTGAACATCAAAGTCATGAATACTAAAACTACCTTTATTGTAGGGTTACAGTAACAGTCTCTTGCAACTCTGAATGTACCTTTGTCCTCCCCACTTTTATCCTAAAGATAACCATAAAGACTCAAGTCAGAGATGCTTTCTCAAATTCCATTCCTGCTTTGGGCTTAGATTTCTCTTATCTGAGCATTGTCTTGGCTGCAACATTACCTCCTTTTCTTCAAGGTTATACTCACAGCTTTTGAATACCTGATTTCAATAAATTCCTACAACAGCTCTACACAAAAGTAACTAGGAATCTAAAAAAGGTACTTATGTTGTGGATAAAATAGCCATATCATCCATACACAAAATAATTGAAGTGGGAAGGTGTTGGAGGGTGAACGTCTGGTTAGAAAGGACACAATATGTCATTTATATAGAAACTGAATAAGGAGCAAGAATACAGCCCTGTTTGATACCTTAGAAGCTAGGGATGGGGCAGGGGTGAAATCCAGCAGGTTCTGACAGGTTCTGAAGAACCGGTA
Source organism: Thermophis baileyi (assembly GCA_003457575.1). Taxonomy (NCBI): domain Eukaryota; kingdom Metazoa; phylum Chordata; class Lepidosauria; order Squamata; family Dipsadidae; genus Thermophis; species Thermophis baileyi. The sequence goes on along the minus strand of QLTV01004098.1, from coordinate 4,937,862 downwards.
GCGGAAATTTTGAGTAGTTCGGAGAAACGGCAAATACCACCTCTGGCTGGCCCCAGAGTGGGGTGGGAATGGAGATTTTGCAGTATCCTTCCCCCAGGAGTGGGGAGGGAATGGGGATTTTGCAGTATCCTTCCCCTGCCACGCCCACCAAGCCACACCATGCCCACCAAGCCACGCCCACAGAGCCGGTAGTAAAAAAAAATTGGATTTCACCACTGGGATGGGGTCGTTAAGTCACCATTGCAATAGTCTCTAATCTGTATTGCAGTATCTTGATAGAACAGAATTATCCACCTGAGAAAGTGAAGATCAGTGGATGTTCTGAGCAACTTCCTCTATGGGCTTTCATGAGGAATTGAATGGAAGGCTGCCCTGTAATCAATAAAGGCAACATAAAAGGTGTGTTTGATAGAACTAGAGTTTTTCTCCACTACATGAAAATTGGGCATTCATCCATGGTGGAATATCCTAGTCTAAAACATGCTTGGAAGTTAAGATAAAAATGATCTCAATTTATTCTCAAAATTTAAATGGGTAAGAAGTCTGGATTGCTCTCATGGTGCCAGTTTTATCTAAGTGAATGATTAGAAGTCTTGGAGCCAAAATGATAACTGCCAGATAATATCAAATGGATCAAAGAAAGAAAACCCACCATGGGAAAGTCATCTAAACTGGCCCTATGTTCCTGCAGTGGATGGATGATGCCAACTGTATAGGGTGACCAGGTAATGATCCATCTATGTAAGGAATTACCTCTGCATTCCCCAATCACAGTTCACTATCTTGGTACAAAAACAAATAAGTCCAAAGCATGCAAGTCATAGGTGGTCATAGTTCCTGATTTGTTCCAAATAACTGTCCATGGCACCAGTATTATAGTTCCCAGGAATTAAAAGCTTTAGGAATCTGAGCAACATCTATGAGTCTAGATCCAGAGGCAAGAATATTGTTGGGCACCAGGGTACATGTAGGTACAGCAGACATGTGGAATACAATCCTCAATCTGTAGCATCTTTGAGAAAAGACAGGATTAAAACATAAGTGTTGTTAAAGTAGATCATTAATATGTGCAGTTGAAGTGAATCTAACCTGAAATTTAAGCAGAAATAATGTATATATTATTTACATATGCTTATGTATATACTTACCTAAAGGTCTGTTTAACTGAACTCCTAGGATTGCACTGATAGTCTTTTAATCCATAGAATGAATAAACATATTGAATTGCTCCGGAAGCTTTCATAGCATTGAATTCTTAAACAAACACAGGATCCATCAGGAAAACATGTTGCTGTTTAATTTCCTTGCGTTACAAGCAATTCCCAGGTGACAATGTTTTAAAAAATATTTTAAAGTGTGATTGAATTTCAGATTTAAAGCTGCAAGAAGTAAACATTTGCTATCTAATCCGTTGGTTATAGCATAAAATTAATACAGCTGAGCCTTAAGCATCTCATTATTCCCCTTCCCTGATTTCCCTCTCTGTTTTGGAGAAGGACTCCCTCTCAGGACTCCTTGCTTGATATCTTTAAGGCTCTTCTTTGTAATTAAAATTTTGTTCAAGTCTGTGGTGGTTTGAAGAATGGGAAATAGCAGCTGCAGTGAAACCCTATCGAATATTCATACAAACAATGTGAATTGGAGGGAGGGCTAATCTTTAATCTAAGTAATTGCCTGAAAATACAGTGTTGATAATTGAAGAGCAATAGAAAACAAAATGGCTCACAATAGGGAAGAGAGTAAGCTAAGGATACACATTGTCTGAGTTTATACCAGAAAATACCATATAAGAAACAATTGGAAAAGATGAGAGATGAAATCAATATTGCAATTCAAAACACTAACAATTTGATATTTACAGATTACCCCATTTTGTGACCTGGTAGTAAAAGAGACTTATAAGAGTCATAATGAAAATGAAACATTTGAATTAATGCTAAATATTAAGAAAGCAAAAGTTACAGTATGTCCACCAGCAGGTTTAGCAAATTGACATTTGACAGTAAGGAAAGATGGTAGATACTTTCGTTTACTTGGGTAAAGAAAAGACAAAAATGAACTGTATTCTAGAGAAATAAAAATAAGATTATTCCTTAGAAAGTTGGCAGTAAGGGTCAATTATAAGATTTTTTTTTCAATGCCAGCAAAGATCAGAATAGTTAAAGCTGCAGTTTTTCCAAATAAGATTTTTCCCTTTATTTCCAATTCTCTAAGTTATCCAAATAATAGGATGTCAATAATTTGTGATTATATAATATGAATATCATTGCATGGAAATAATATAATTTGTCAAGACTTATAATTACACAATAAAAAGTGGGGGAAAGACCTTTCTGTCTTGCTAGAGTTAAGCTTAAGCCTATTCTTTGCTTTCACACCACAACATTCTCTAAGACCAAAATATTCCTGCAGGGATAGTTTCCTGATTTGTATTTCCTGATGTAGTACTTGTTCAACTTTTTCCACTTCTGGCATTAATCCTCATTCAATGGGACAAAAAATCTAAGGATTTGCTAGGTCAAATTTTCAAGATTACTAATTGCAGCAAGAGGTTTTTCTTTGCTAACTATCGCTCAACATTTCAAAGTCATGAATAAAAAAAATGCCCCCCCCCTCAGTAAGCCTCAGAACTTGCTTAAACGGCACACTCAATGGGGATGGAATAAAGAGGATCATGCACAAAGTCTCATTAGCCTCTTGTGGAAGTTTAGTGTGTCAAGTAACACAGCCCTAAGGAGTGTCAGAAGCTAGAAATTACAGGCTGGGTCATGAATTACACCCACCTGAGAAATAGAACACTTTATGAGTAATTGACTATTTATACATACCATTTTCCACACTGAGTAGAAACATTTCAAGACAAGTTCTAATAACTTGCAGCCTGACTTGGGGGGAGTGTCCCTAACTTCTTACTTTGTTCAATCTTAGAAATTTAGTTCTTAAAACATCTTTTTGCTGGTCTGTTTACCCTTGCCAAACTGATTGCTTGATTTCATATAGCTGTTATGTTTAATAGAGACTGAAATTCCATTTCTGCCTAATCCCTTAATTAAAATATTTTATATCATAGCAAAATTAATTCAATCACTCCAATCTGTGATCTGTCTTCTCCCCCCCCCTTATTCTCACACACACTTATATAAATAACAGAAGCTATATTAAATAAAAATCCAGTATAAAATGTTTAGGTTTTTACTAATGCAAAATGGACACTGTTTATGAGAATTTGTCCTTGATAAAATGTCAAGCCAAACAGTTGGATTCTGCTTTATAGCTCGATACATCACCATTTTGCCAGGTGTCACTTGGACTAGTTACACTGGTTCTTCTGCTACAGCTTGTGTGAACATGAATGAAATGCCTTCTTTAATTTTTATTACACTGAATAGTACCAGTATATACTGTATATATATGTATATATATATCTAATTGATTTTACAAAAAGTAAACATTGAAGTTCAGTCTAGTCTAAGAGAAAAATCCTTCCTGAATATAAGTTTAGAGGTGGGTAGTATAAATGTAGCTGTCTATATTAAGTCTTCCCATAAGAAATAGCCATTTATAACCCTTTTAGTATTATCCTTTTGACTGATTGGCTATGTCTAGTCTGGAAGGACTGTCATTCATTGGAACTCAGAATTAATGGATTTTAACTCATACAAGATCTCATCATTTACTGGCCTATAGTTCCTCAAATTGATACACTTTATAATTAATCTACTTTTTAGAACTATAATAGCCACAATATCCTTCAGGTATAAGTATTTGCATGAAAATAGTAACTTTGGTTATAAAACCATGCTGTTGAAATTTTGAGTATGAATAATTATAATTACATGGAAGATAAAATTGCATTCAATAAAAATGCCAGGGTGCTTTCACATTTTCTTTTCTCTGTATGTGTGTATCCCCTCTACAGTACAAAGTCCAGTGCTAGAACTTCATTTTTGCCCTGATTCTGCCACTTTTTTTTGCCTGCATATCTTTAAAGAAAGGTCCCTAACATTCCACACAAAAATCTTCAGACTGAAAAAGCATGTGGTCTCTGTGCTACGTTATTAACATGGACAAGTAAACAAGATCACATCCCACCAGTTCCTATATCAGTTAGTAATTCATACTTGGGCACAAACGAAAATCTGATTTCTTATACAGTGTCAGCCCTTCAAGGCAGACCAGACAATGAAACCATGATTATCTGTGCTAATGGTATTTTTACTATAAGATTACACAGTAACAGAATCTTATAAGTCTGAATGTGCCTCTTACAGCTCATTATCTAGGGCCATGATGGCAAACCTTCAAATTTCTAGGTTCTACCATATCACAAGATCTAAAATGGACACCTAACATCAAAAACGTCATCAAAAAAGCACAACAAAGAATGTTCTTTCTGTGCCAACTCAGAAAGCTCAAACTGCCCAAGGAGCTGCTGATACAGTTCTACAGAGCAATTATTGAGTCTGTCATCTGCACCTCTATAACTGTCTGGTTTGGTTCTGCAACCAAACAAGACAGACACAGACTTCAGAGGATAATTAGAACTGCAGAAAAAACAATTGCTACCAACCTGCCTTCCATTGAGGACCTGTATACTGCACGAGTCAAAAAGAGGGCTGTGAAAATATTTACAGACCCCTCACATTCTGGACATAAACTGTTTCAACTCCTACCCTCAAAACGATGCTATAGAGCACTGCACACCAGAACAACTAGACACAAGAACAGTTTTTTCCCAAACACCATCACTCTGCTAAACAAATAATTCCCTCAAAAATGTCAAACTATTTACTAAGTCTGCACTACTATAAATCTTCTCATCGTTCCCATCACCCATCTCCTCCCACTAATAACTGTACGACTGTAACTTTGTTGCTTGTATCCTTACGATTTACATTGACTGGTTCCTAATATGATTTGATTGCTTATTTGTACCCGGACTATCATTAAGTGTTGTACCTTATGATCTTGACTAACGTATCTTTTCTTTTATGTACACTGAGAGCATATGCACCAAGACAAATTCCTTGTGTGTCCAATCACACTTGGCCAATAAAAAATTCTTTTCTATTCTATTCTATACAAGTTACCTTTGCATCTGTTCCAGCCATCTGGTTCTTGTTCACAATCCAATGTAATAGTAATGACACATTTTTCATTCCTAATGGTGTGAATGTTTCACCAAGCACATGCCTTAATTAGATTGCCTGTATCTGAAGGTAGGTCAACCAATACAGCAGCACCATTCATTGACACTTATGCTTTTCAAAAAGATACTTTCAAGCCTTAAGCAGAGGTGGGTTCCTACCGGTTCGGACCGGTTCTATAGAACCATTAGTAACTTGGCAGTCTGGGTCACTGGAACTGGCAGCCTGACACCCCCCCGAGCCGGTTCTCTCGGCGGTGCCATAGGCGCCATCATCTTGTTTTTTGCTTCTGCGCATGCGCAGAAGCTTTTTTTTAGTACTGCGCATGTACGCGCGCCTGTGCGGTGCGTCCCTGAGCGAACTGGCAGTAGCAGAATCCGGAACCCACCCCTGGCCTTAAGTATTGCTTTTGTCTCTTCATCTGCTTTATTGCTAACCTCAATGGAAATATAATCAATCATTTTAGGGGCCCTAGACCAGGGGTCTGCAACCTTAAACACTCAAAGCACCACTTGGGCCCATTTCCCACAGAAAACAAAACAACGGGAGCTACAAAACCTGGGTGGGCATGGCCAACTCAACGTCACTCACTCCCAGCCGGTCACATGATGCCCCCAGCCACAACTACCCAGGTTTTGTGGCTCCCTGTGTTTTGTTTTCTATGGGAAATAGGTATCTCCCTCTCTCTGTCTCTCTCCCTCTCTCATCTCTCTCTCTCCCTCCCTTTCCTCTCTCTCTCTATCTCCCTCTCTCATCTCTCTTTCTCTCTCATCTCTCTTTTTCTCTATCTCCCTCTCATCTTTGTCTCTCATCTCTGTCTTTTTTCTCTCTATATCTCCCTATCACCCTCTCTCTCATTTCTCTTTCTCTCTGTGTCTCTCTTTCTCTCTCTCATCTCTTTCTCTTTTTCTCTCTGTCACCCCCCTCTCTCTGTGTGTCTCTATGTCTGTGTCTCTGTGTCTGTGTGTGTGTGTGTGTGTGTGTGTGTGTGTGTGTGTGTATCGCTCTCTCTCGCTCCCTGTCTCTGTGTCTCTTCTCACTCTCTCAGAAAGCCCTGCGTGCTCTCGTTGGGGCTTTTCGCTACCCGTTTCTTCCTTTTGTTATTCCTGGTTGGCTGAGGAATGAGCGCAACCCGTGGTGGAGGCTTCCCTCCTCCTCCCCCTCCTCCTCCCCCTCCTCCTCTAGTGCGCACCCTCCCGGCCCTGCCACAGCTGGCCAGGGGGTTGCAAGAGGAGGAGGAGGAGGAGGGAATCCTCCACCACGGGTTGCGCTCATTCCTCAGCCAACCTGGATTTCCAAAAGGAAGAAAGAAAAATGGGTAGCGAAGAGCCTGAGAGCATGCAGGTCTTTCCTAGAGAGTGAGAAGAGACACAGAGACAGGGAGCGACACACACACACACACACACACACACAGAGAGAGAGAGAGAGAGAGAGAGAGAGACAGAGAGAGAGAGAGAGTCTCTGTGTCTCTTCTCACTCTCTCAGAAAGCCCTGCGTGCTCTCGTTGGGGCTTTTCGCTACCCGTTTCTTCCTTTTGGAAATCCGGGTTGGCTGAGGAATGAGCGCAACCCGTGGTGGAGGCTTCCCTCCTCCTCCCCCTCCTCCTCCCCCTCCTCCTCTAGTGCGCACCCTCCCGGCCCTGCCACAGCTGGCCAGGGGGTTGCAAGAGGAGGAGGAGGAGGAGGGAATCCTCCACCACGGGTTGCAGGAGCGAAGGGTCCCTGTAAATGCCTTTATGCAACATTTGTGCTCAAGGCAGCCTTTGCCTCCTGCCGCTTGGGGCTGGAGCTCGCGCCTGCCACACTCAGCCGAAGAGCTGCTGGGGGGGGGAAGGGGACGCGGCAAGGCGGTGGCCGGTGGCGGCTACTTCTGGGTTTGCTCTCTGCCAAGAGAGAGAGAGAGAGAGAGAGAGAGAGAGAGAGAGAGAGAGAGAGAGAGAGAGAGAGACTGAGTGTTGCCAGGGGCGAGTGGGGCAGGGAATGGGCTCCAGGAGGGGAAGGAGACTGCAGGGTGCTGCAAGAGCAGCAGGCAGGCCATGGAGGGGGTATTAGGTCTTCTTCCCCCTGCCCCATGCCAAAGGAAAGCCAGCTGGGCTTCTCCTTCCCTCCTACCCTTCCCCCTTCCCCCTGCTCCCTTCTCCCCACTCTATCCTACTTCGGGACAGAGAAGCGCGCACTGGAAACACGTGTTGGGGTGACGTCGGAGCGCGTCTTCTGACCCTCCAGCGCTCGCCTGCAACTCTCCATGCTCCTCCAGGCCTTGCTTGCTGAGGGGGGGGGAGCAGCCCTGATGCCTCTACTTCCCCCCCCCCCATGGCCCCAGCCATCGCTGCCCGGGGAAGAAACAGGAAACAGAAAGCAGCACATTTCAAAGGTGGCGAACAGCATTCCGCTGTGAGAGCCGGGCCAGGCCTCTCTGCCGTCCAACATCCCCGCTTCTGCCAGGCCATCTCCCCCCCTCCCGCTGGGCTGTTGTGCTCGGTGCTTGGTGGGGGAGGGCAGCGCTTCACCACGCTGCCCCCTTCTTTCTCTTGGCCCTTCCGACAAGGGAGGAGGAAGGCCAGGCTTGGGGGATGGCCCCCACCCCGCAAGATCTGCCCCCGCCGTTCTCTACCAGCCCTCTTTGCTGGCGGCAGCAGCAAATGTACCACAATGAAGGCGGAATGCTGTTGCCGCCGCAAAGGCAAGTAGAGGGGCGCTTTGCTCCCGCACTAAGCTCCGGCCATGCCACTGCCGTGACAGGATGATGGCTCTTTCATCCCTCTGCCGCGACAGGGTGACAGGGAGCCGCAGCAGAGGGCCCAAAGAGCCGCATGCGGCTCCGGAGCCGCAGATTGCAGACCCCTGCCCTAGACAATTGTACAAAACTAAACTTGCAAAGAGTTTATTACACTTGCAAATGTATGTTTTCTCCTCCTCCTTATGCTATTTATTGTAGCACTATTTATTGTACCAATATTGATAATCAAATAAAGTTGCTTCTGGCATATGGAATATTAAACTCTTCAAGGTATTAATGTGCTTGGCCTACCAAAATATTGCATAATTGTAAGATTTGAAATATGTAAGAAATACAGTGAAGGGTTTTTTACTGATATTGCTACTAAACAAATGACACATAAATTAATGTCTTAACTTGTTGAGATGTGAATTGCAAATATAAATGATAGCAATAAGTATAAAAGCAAATGAAGATTTTTAAAGTAGTTGTCAATCACTGTTTTCCTGTACAGTTTCACAAACTGGATTAGTTTTTATTTCATAGAAAATAAAATAAAATACCCTACAAATAGTAATACAAGAGATAGAAAAAATTGCTATAAATTTAGCCTTGGCAATTATTGCTATATGGATTCCAATTACTGAGCAGTTATTTTTACAGTTCCAAATTTGAGAAATGTAAATTTAGAGCGCATTCCCCCAGGCCACATAGCAAACAACTTCTAAGACAAAAGTTACATCGTGAGGATAGTATTCCTACAGCATGGATTTTAAGCTGTTCCAAAAAATAAAGGCAAGTCAGTCCACTTTTGATTCGTAAGTTTATTTCATTCCATTTCTATAGTCATCTGAATATGTAAATATCTGCGTGTTAAATATTTATTTATAAAAACATTTCTAAGTCATCCATTGGCTAGAAAGAGACTTTCAAGCCCAGTGACAATTTAAAACATACAACTTATATTCTACAGAACAAGAATACACTGTCTGGGCTTTCTGTGGCATACTACGTGAAATAAATATATTTTATTAAGAAGCATATAGTTACATTGCTATCTACTCGAGGATTATTAATTAAATGAAACAGCAAAGCTAAGACCAGAAAAATACTTAAAATGAAGTAGAACTGATTTACCTAAAATCAGTTAGCAGCCAAGAGGAACAAAAAGCTTTTAAGGGACTGTTTAAAACACAATCTGGATGACATCTCAGGAAATGTCTTATTCCCTCATTTCTACACACTGCGCTTTATTGGATAGTGTAAATACAGAAGGGCCTCAAAGGAAACTATGAACAGGCTTACAGAGGTGGAGGCAAATTTTCATAGCTCTTGATCCCAACCCAGCTAATGCTTTATAAGTAAGGTGCTTGAATTGTGCTCAGAATGATGCAAGGCCAATGAAATAACTACTACAATTGGTTTCTACTACTAACTTTGGTTTCTCAACTACACTTCAAATGCAGGCTCAGTAATCTAGTCAGGACAAGATTAATGGGTGACTCACTAGGGCTAAATCTGTCTTCTCCTTGAAGCTGCATGTAACTGGAACATCAAGTGAAGGAAGTCAAGGGTATTTCTACAGCCCCAATAATTACTTTGACTTTCCAAGACCAATGGCAGGATCCAAAATAGTTTCAAAGATGCCCCTACTCATTGAGTACAATCTCTTTAGTACATTACTTCTATCTTACCTGTGAAATAAATCCAGTTTATAGAAACAAAGGCCTCAATGTATCTATAGTTCTGTAAAAACATATTCACCTTTTTTGGACTTTATTATCTGCATTCTGCTGATATATAAAAGGACTTGGAATCAACAAATAAACCAAAGTTTGGTGCTACTTTCATTTATTTCATAAACAAAGTCATATAGCATGTGATCTGCCATACTACAAACCTCTTAGATTCAGCAATGTATTACACCATCTTTAGTTATATAAATGTACTGAAATACTCCCTATAATTGATGATCATGTTATTCCACACATGTTATTGTGTGGAAATGAGGGGGCATTCCTCCATGGTGAACTAACAGTAACATTTGACCAATCTAACCCAAGCAATCAGAATGAAGAAGCAACAAAGGTGATGGAGCTGATTCCTGGCAACTTTTTAATGAGACTTTATTATTCAGTATAAACTGAAATTCAGATTTTTTTTAGTGGTTCATTTGGTTTTCACTGTGTTCCAATATTAAGTTTTAATTACACTCCTTTGAGGAGAGGTAATCTGTAAGCTTCCATGAATGTGTAACCATGCTTCCATCCATCATCTTTGGGATTTCTATGGAATCTCTTTGCTGGGTGTGATTATGATTAATTCCTTTAGTTAAAAATCACTTGCAAAGGCGTAAGAATCTGCATAAGGTAAACACATACATGCTTTAAATAAAAACCTACAATTTACTTTGGCTAGCAATCTTTGTTATTAATTTGACAAAGGGTTATGTATAATGCAAATAAATACTTGCATAATTCTTCCCGGATCAGAAGTTGAGCAAAATAAAACAAGGTGACTCCTTCTATATCCTAAATAAAAGATTCAAAGCTGGAAACAGATTATGGTAATAACAAATTAATTTGTAATGACACATACACACTTTTGCCTGGAGGAAATAGACTATCACTGACTCACAATGTTTACAGTTATAAAAGTTGTTCAGGAGACACTGTTTATCCAAAGAATCTTTTTAAATGTTCATTCTGCGCTGACTCAGATATTTGCATACAATCATTTGCTGGAAAAATGTCACAATCCAAATTCTGATATTCTTTCTGGCCCAAAGGTGGCAATAAAGATTTGATTTGTTATCATTAATGCCTTCCAGGCAAAAACAATGTTAATTGCCCAAATGTTATTTTAGAAAACAGATCATACATTCTGTTAGAGAATTTTTCTTTCTCTGTTGTAGAAAAATAAATCAGAAGCTCTCACAGTTGACTGCATTCAAATAACTTCTTTATAATCATATCAAAATATTTACAGTACCATACATTCTTCTTTACAGCAACATACATACATTCTTCTTTACAGCATAATGAAATCTTCACACAGAGAGAAACAGAGACAGACCCGAGACTGGAAAAACATGTCCAGCTTCTAGCTTAATTCCTTTTGCACAGACTCAGTAGCACTTTACTCACATTGGCTGACTGAGTTACCACATGACTCTTCCTGCTCATGAATATCCCAACACTCCTCCCTTCATGACAGGAAGAGACATCAGACCTATGGACTTTATACAGTTCCATGGTGGACACCACCCAATGGTTTGGTCATCATGTCTATATGCTGCTGCCAACGCCAGTGCTAATCTTATACTATCACTTTTCACAGTTGGCGCAAATACTTCATCATAGTGCACATTCTTTAGTTGTGAAAAACCTTGTGCCACTAACCTGGCCTTATACTGTACATCATTATTTGGCAATACCTTTTTCTTATATACCCACTTACAACCCACAGCTTTTGTACCCCGCGGCAAAGTCACTGATTTAAATACTTCCTGGTCTCCCATGGACTTCATGTCTTTATCCATGGCCTCCTTCCATTTTTCTTGTTCAACCTTTTGTAATGTCAATACCTCTTTATAACTTCTTGGCTCATACCACACATTAGATATTTCTGTCTGAATG
>QLTV01004098.1:4894031-4924478 GCA_003457575.1 Thermophis baileyi | reverse complement strand
TTCTCTGTTGTAGAAAAATAAATCAGAAGCTCTCACAGTTGACTGCATTTGCTGAATCAAATAACTTCTTTATAATCATATCAAAATATTTACAGTACCATACATTCTTCTTTACAGCAACATATCATAATGAAGTCTTCACACAGAGAGATACAGAGACAGACCCGAGACTGGAAAAACATGTCCAGCTTCTAGCTTAATTCCTTTTGCACAGACTCAGTAGCACTTNTTCTCTGTTGTAGAAAAATAAATCAGAAGCTCTCACAGTTGACTGCATTTGCTGAATCAAATAACTTCTTTATAATCATATCAAAATATTTACAGTACCATACATTCTTCTTTACAGCAACATATCATAATGAAGTCTTCACACAGAGAGATACAGAGACAGACCCGAGACTGGAAAAACATGTCCAGCTTCTAGCTTAATTCCTTTTGCACAGACTCAGTAGCACTTTACTCACATTGGCTGACTGAGTTACCACATGACTCTTCCTGCTCATGAATATCCCAACACATTCAATATAAATTTTCAAAACTAAATTCAAGAGGAAAGCTCATTTTAAAGGAGAATTGTCCTCAGTCCAAAAGAAAACACACTTGAAATTACTGGTGTTCTCTGAGCAGAGGGACTAGCCTTAAAGGACCTAAGAGAGAGCTGCTACTAAGGAAATCATCAGATAAAATGGGTTGTTGTGGTGGTTCATAGAGTGGCAATGTATGAACCACCACAACAAATATTTAATATACCATTGTTAAAACAAACCTTGTGTTACCCATGGATCTGAAATTGCATAGTGATTACTCCCATAATCTCCAGTGCCATGGAAGTGTTAGATTATGGAGGATACTTTGGACTACATCACCCATCTATTACTGTGGTCTATATTGACTTGGGATAATAGGAAGGTCAAATAATTTAGAACACACCAGGTTCCCCTCCTTATCTTAGAAGAGTCCCCAATCTGGAAACTGCATTCTTCAACATAAACAGAAATAGAAATAGCTGTCTCTGAGCTTCACTGCTGTAGATATATGGGCCTTTTGCCAAACCTCCATTAGATGCCATCTAGTGAAACCCACAGAAACCCTAAGTATTTGCTTCCATCCAGCAGTCATCTAAACTATTGCAGCCCAGGTATCCTACTTGTATTATTGACTATCCATCCATTGGCAGAAAACTATCAACATAGTATCCCAGCAGATTACATACCAGTAGTCTGCATAGAATTTGTACTTGCTCTCAATTCCTCTCCTGCTTCTAGTGTTTCCCTTTTAAATCACTGAAATCAGCCGACCTCCCTCCAAAGTACTGGAGGACAAAACTAGTACAGGATTTATATACCCAGAGGTCATATTACAATAGTGTTGGAATAATGGAAGAAATGCTTCTTTACTATTGGGAAAACTAAAGACAATTTAAAGTGGAGTCTCTTGTGAGTTGGAAACCAGATAAAGGCAAAGTCATGGGGAATGTGGCATAAAAATTCTGGCACAACAATGGTAAGATGCAGACGAAGACACAATGCCTTATACCATTGCCATTTAGTGATTAGGGTGTGTAATGCATAATGCACACAATGCATAGCGGGTATTAGCCTGACGCCAAGAGACAACTGTGACCAAAGGAGCCAGCAGCAATAGCATTGGATGATTAGGGTGCACCAGCATTAAACAAAAAGCTGTGAAAGCAAGAGAGGAAATTGCATCGATTGCTGCAGAAGAATCTAAGTCTGATCTTCAACTGTGGCTGCCAAAAGAGATCTGCAGCAGTGGTGGTATTCTACCGGTTCGCACCAGTTCAGGTGAACTGGTAGCGGCGGCTGCGGGAGGCTCCGCCCACCCACCTGGACATCATCACGGACACTCTGCACACATGTGCTCCCATGTCCAAACCGGTAGCGAAGGTAAGTGAATACCACTACTGATCTGCAGGAGGAGGAAGAAGCTACCAGCTGCCATAGCAGTAGCTGCAGTGTACTGTAAGTGGCCAGCTGGGCTGGGCCAAAACCTACCACTCTCTTTACATGGGAATAATGATCAAACAAAAGTTCCTGGACAGTCAATGTGACAAACCAGGGCACTCTCTTCTCCAGCAGGGAAGAGTTCTACAAAAAGGGAAGGGAAGGGGGGGAAATAAAGAGAAACAGAAAGAGAAACAGAAAGAGAAGGAAAGGAAAGGAACAACAACAACAACAACAACAACAACAACAACAACTGATTGTTGTAAATTGGACCGAGCTTTTTGGATAATAAACCTGGCATCTTGTATAAATCAGGTAAAAAGGAAAAGGTTTCCTGATTACTGTGCAAACAGCAACCAGAAATTCAATTTGCTAGATTGCTCTACTCCTTTTCTGGCATCCTTTCTGAGCTGTGCTCTAGAGCAGCAGTTTATTTATTTATTTATTTATTTATTTTATTTGTTTGTCAAACATGTACAAGATAGCAGGTATAGGTATAAACATAAACATAATCAAAGTGAATACAGATAGATGAGGACAATAGGACAGTAGGACAGGGACGGTAGGCACACTGGTGCGCTTATGCACGCCCCTTACAGACCTCTTAGGAATGGGGTGAGGTCGACAGTAGACAGTCTAAGGTTAAAGTTTTTTGGGTTTGGGGAAGAAACCTGTGGGTCACGACCCCTTTGGGGGTCGAACGACCCTTTCACAGGGGTCACCGCGCGTGCTAGCCCTCCATCTTGGTGCCACGCCCCCTTTGTCACCATCGCTTCTCACCTGGCAACGCGCACGCGCGGGGAGGGGGCGGGGCGGGGAGGAACAAATGGAAAACTACCATACAACTGAGCTAAAAGCTTTCTCATTCTCCGCTGGCCCTACTAATATATTTAATATATGATTTTACAATGACATAATCTGATTACTCTGTCATGTGTCCAGACTACATTTCAAACCAGTAGAAAATAACAGGAAAGGTTTGTGTGTATAAATTGCCCATGAGATAAGGATGGCTTTCTGGCTCTGTTCACTGCAGTGATAACAATCAGTGCACAATAAGCCATTAGAGATAAAATCTCCTTTGTATGAAGTCTGAGTCCTTGTGAGTTCCTAGACACATCTGTATAATTTTTTTTTGGCAATAATGAAGAAATGCCTTACCACCTTAAGTTTTCTCATCTGACTTTTGGCCCTGGATTTCCTAATACTGTCCCATCAGAGCCATCTGAGGTAGGGTTGGGGTGGAGGACAAATGACAAAGGTAGAGTGGTGCTGTAAGCTCTGCCCCTTTTGCTTCTTCCTGATGATAGACTGTTCCCCATTTCCGGCAGGCCAAGGGACTGATGCTCAGAGGCATTTTGGGGGAAACAGCATTGGCTGTCTCAAATGGCCTCCCACTAGAGATCAAAGGAGCTCGTCTCTTGAAAGAAACAGAGTTCTTCTGGAGGGCAGGTTGACATAGATTGTTTGGGCCCATACGTTTTATGGGTTTTGGTAATGTTTTGTTTGCTCTTGTTCTCCATGTAGTGTTTTCTCTTATTTGTAAGCTCCTAAGAGTCTGATTACATTGCAACAGGATGGAAATCTCATAATAAGTTTTACAAGCAAACAAACAAGTAGTAGCCCCAGATCCACGGCGAATGAAGAACATCTGCCCCTGCTCGGGCCAGCAGCAGGGTGCAAAGGGGTTTGCTTTTGCCAACTTCACACAAAGTTGTTTTGTGTGGCTTTGTTTTGTGTGGCTTTTGCTGGCTTTGTCCAAAGGGGCTTTTTGGCATAAAGGGGCAGGGTGGGCACACCTTATCAACAGTGGAGAAAGAAGATGGCAAAGGTCAGCTAGGGCAGCAAAGCACAGGACATAGATGGGGGAGACTGAGGGTGGAGGAATTAAAGAACCCTTGTGGTTCTAATTGTGGTTGGGCTCCCAAGAACCCAACCCAAATTTTGATCACATCACCATGGGGGCACTGCAATGGCTGTAACTTTGGGCTTTGGTCATAAGTCCTTTCATTCCACACCATAGTACCGTAGCTTCAAATAGTCACTGAATGAATGGTTGTAAGTTGAGGACTATATGTAATCTGTTCTTCAGCTGCAAGCTCCAGCCACACAGCATAGCCAAGTCAATTAGAGACCCTCCCACCCTGCAATTCACTTTAAACTCTTTATGGGTTTCTGGGAATGTAATCAACACAAATACTGTATTCCATCACAGATAGCTGACCTTGATATCTTAACTGCTCTGGCATTGGTGGAAATATAGAGTGATTTATATTTTGTATAACATACAAAATCTCTTGATAAAATAGTTGTCTATACTAGACATTCCAAGTTATATGGATTTTATATTTTATAGGCTACATAACTTGATATAAAGTTTTTTTTTAAAACCTTGGAATAAATTATTTTGATGCTCTATGTATTGTGTTTTGCATGCCTAACAGTTTACTAAATATCTAGAATAATTTATACCACCAGTGGAGCTATTGATTCTCCACTAAAATTGCATAAATTCTAGGAATTTGAATTGTTTCTTGAGCCCAACCCAGGGAATCATAAACTACCTCTCAGCAATCATTTAAGCATATAGCAAATGCCTCAAGTTGTAGTTTAAATTGGAAGATTAATCTTCCATCTTTTATATCTGTCTCCAAAAGAAAACAGACCTCTTAGACATTATTAATGTCTGACATAATATAGGAAAAATATGTCCTCAACTTCGGAAAATAGAGAATTGCCTCACATTAACTCCTTCAAAGCATCGCTGAAAAAGCTATAAAAGATTTATTCCATAAGTCTTGGTTAGTGTAATATGTAAACTTAACTTCTGGCTCTTCTATACTTATTGTCCTTGCTAGGACATTGTTTGACAACAAGAAGTATATAAAATACATTATGATAAAAATGTTCCAAGTTAGACCTCCCATTATTATTATTATTATTTTATTTTTTGAACATATTTTGAAGGTTTTGTGCTGTCAGGCTCAAAATCAAGAAAACACACGGTAAACCTTCCAAGATGACTTCTTTATTGTTTCACACTTATAGACAAAATCTTACCTATACTATCTGCATTTGCAATATACTCTCTGAACTATTATGGAAGGGGCTCTCCTCACCCTCTTCCTGTCAGACAGGGAGTCTTTGACTTACAACCATAATTGAACAACCACAATTTTGGTTGTAAGTTGTGATGGTTGTAAAGCAGGTCACAATGATCGATTTTACCACCTTTTTTTGTGGTGGTGGTTCAGTGAATGTGGCAGACATAAAGTAAACACCATGGTCGGAATATTGAATCTGGGTCATAAGTAGCAGAATAATGGCAGAATAAGAGAGTTGGAAGGAACCTTGGAGGTCCTTCTATTGCAAGCAGGAAACTCTATAACATTTCAGACAAATGGCTGTCCAATCTCTTCTTAAAAACCTCCAGTGTTGGAGCACCCACAACTTCTGGAGGCAAGTCATTCCACTGATTAATTGTTCTAACTGTCAGGAAATTTCTACTTAGTTCTAGATTGCTTCTTTCCTTGATTAGTTTCCATCCATTGCTTCTTGTCTTGCCTTCAGGTGCTTTGGATAATATTTTGACTCCCTCCTCCCTCCCAGCCCCTTAGATATTGGAACACTGCTATCATGTCACCCCTAGTCCTTCTTTTGATTAACTAGACATACCCAATTCCTGCAACCGTTCTTCATATGTTTTAGCCTCCAGTCCCTTAATTTTCTATATTGCTCTTCTCTGCACTCTTTCTAGAGTCTCAACATCTTTTTTATATTGTGGTGACCAAAACTGGGTGCAATATTCCAAGTGTGGACTTACCAAGGCATTATAAAGAATCAGAACACAAAATACAAGCTTGGAGGACACGACCTTGTAGACGACCCTCATTCTGTCAAGGATCTTGGAGTACTCATATCTAATGATCTAAGTGCCAAAGCCCACTGTAACAACATTGCCAAAAAGGCACTAAGAGTAGTCAACTTAATCCTGCGTAGCTTCTTCTCTGGCAACATTACACTGCTAACTAGAGCATACAAAACATTCGCTAGACCAATTCTCGAATACAGCTCACCTGTCTGGAACCCGCACTGCATATCGGATATTAATACAATTGAGAGAGTCCAAAAATATTTCACGAGAAGAGTCCTCCACTCCTCCACTTGCAACAGAATACCTTATTCCACAAGACTTGAAATTTTGGGCTTAGACAACTTAGAACTACGTCGCCTTAGAACCGATCTAAATGTAGTTCATAAAAAAGTAAATCGCTCCAAACTAAACTACGACTTCAGCAACCGAGTGATAAATGCCTGGAATTCACTATGTGGTTTTGTGGTTTCTTCCCCAAACCCAAAAAACTTTAACCTTAGACTGTCTACTGTCGACCTCACCCCATTCCTAAGAGGTCTGTAAGGGGCGTGCATAAGCGCACCAGCGTGCCTACCGTCCCTGTCCTACTGTCCTATTGTCCTCATCTATCTGTATTCACTTTGATTATGTTTATGTTTATACCTATACCTGCTATCTTGTACATGTTTGACAAATAAATAAATAAATAAATAAATAAATAAATAAATAAATAAATAAAGTAGTACTAACACTTCATGTTTCTATCAGAAAGAGAGTCTATCCCTCTGTCAATGTAGCCTAGGACTGCACTGGCTTTTTTGGCAGCTGCAGCACACTGCTGGCTCATATTTAAGTAATTGTCCACTTGGACTCCAAGATCCCTCTCACAGTTACTTCTATTGAGCCAGATACCATTTATTCTATTCCTGTGCATTTGATTTTTCTTGTCTAGGTGTAAAACCTTAGCATTCTCAGAGTCCACTGTAACTTTGAAAGGTCGCTAAGCCACCAGTCATAAGTTGAGAACTACCTTATACCTGGGCTGAATTGCCTGTTATCCTGTGGAATGCACCACCTCTCGCCTGGGGGGGGGGTCTACCTCCTCACAGGTGCCTTTGGAATGCTATGGAAATATTAAGCAAGATATCCCAAGTTTAGAATGTTCTGGCTACAAACTCTTTTGCACATTTGCACATCTATTGACAACCTTGCCATAGTTGCAACAGGACAAGGAGTAGCTGCTTTTAAATCACTTCCTTTTATTGTGGTTTTATCAACATTTTGCTTTATATATATAAAGCACTTTAGATAGATGATAGATAGATAGATAGATAGATAGATAGATAGATAGATAGAGATAGAGATAGAGATAGAGATAGAGATATATAGAGATAGAGAGATAGAGAGATAGAGATATATAGAGATATAGAGATATAGATATACAGATAGATATAGATATAGATATAGATGATATAGATATAGATATAGATATATAGATATAGATATAGATATAGTATATATAGATAGATAGATAGATAGATATAGATATAGATATAGAATAGATAGATAGATACATCCCCCCCCCCAAAAAAACCTGGTGTTTACTTCCAATTCCTGGAAAAAAAACATGCCATAAAGAACAAAGGGTTTGGTTAATAACCAGGACATTCACTTTAGGACTGCTGCATTTGCTTTACAACCAATGCAGAAAATGGTGCTAAACTTGAGTCCGGTAACGTGATGACCCATTTTACCATCATGACATTACCATAATTGTCAGGATCAATTACAGTCATACATTGAGGACTTCCTGTAGGACAACAAAATGCAGATAGGAGTCATCCCAATAGATATATATATATATATAGATATAGATATAGATATAGATATAAATATAGATATAGATATAGATATAGATATAGATATAGATATAGATATAGATATAGATATAGATATAGATATAGATATATAGATATATAGATATATAGATATATAAAGATTTTTTCCAAGCTACTTTGAACATATTTTGTAGATGAATGTGAAATATAAAATAATAATATTGATCACTTCCACAGGGTTACATAACCATTACAGGCAAAGCTTTTCAAAGGAAGGATATTATACTGTCAGCCAAAAGCCATTAATGGGCAAGCTATTAAATGATGACATATAAAACAAGAAATGAGCATGTGCTAATTAGTTCTGCTTGCATAGTTTGGAAATGGAATGCTGATCTTGACTGTGAGTCAGAAAGGCGTCATTTGCACTTGTTTGGTGTATTTTAACAGTAACATTTATTTCCAATCATTTAAGTGGAACTCATGTTACACTAACTGACCTATACTTAGCTGCTTGTTCTTCCCTGGATCTCTCTTTAAAAACTGATGTTGCAATGGGAATTTTCTAATCATCTGATAATGGCTGATCTTGGAGTTTAGTTGCACATCTTCATTACAACATCAGAAATTTTGTATTTAAACACACACATGATTTTCTCCTGAATCTGGTGATTTCTTTGTTTTCAGTTTGTTAATAACTGAACAACTTATCTTCTATCAACACCATATCTATTTGATATCTTCATTACAGAAGAGAGTCAAAAGGCTTGCAGCTTTAAATATAAAATGTTTTTAATTTTATTCAAACATAACCAAATTTATATTGTGTTTCTGTAGAACGCAGGCCCTCCTAAACTGAATCACAACTGGAGCTTCTTATGTAGTGAAATTTTAGATGGCAAGGACAACCAGGTTATTTGGCCCAGGATTTCACAGGAATATTGCTCGATGGGGGACAGTTCTCCTCCAAAGTAAAAATTGCTCAAAGCTATGAGCTCGCACAAATGTTTCTTTCCAAGACACAAGGACAACCAAGCCAACTTTGGTTTCATGATCATTTTGTGCCTCAAAAGAGTGCTTTTTTGGGGTTGGGTGTTGTACTACATATATTGTGCTCAAAAGAAGTAGGAAATAAACCTCACCATGGGATTTAGTATAATGAAGTACTGAGAGCTTATATTTGGACTGGTGGGATATTCAAATTGTTAAAATGGTGCACTTGAAGTATTGTGTTTGGAATAACATCATTACAATATAAAAAGTACAGTGAAATTATCAACAGTTATAGTATCTCACTATGCTAATGTAAAGATTAATTCATTATTTTTAACCCAATTATATATTTAAAGCATATTCAATACCTTGTTACTGATCAAATTCATTACCTCAGCAGTTTGCGCTAACTGTATTTTACTCTGTAAATAATACATGATGGAATTACTGAAAATCTTGTTTACCAGCTTAAGGGAAAAAGTGATTAAATAAATGGTTGAAAATATTTATATGATCTAGTTTTCTCCCCCCCCCCTTTCATTTTGATGTGTAAGAGATGAGAAGTATGTTAAAGATGAGAAAAATATACAAATGATATAACTTTGCAGCCATAATCCCACCTCCATTCCAATAAGGGTTTTTTTTATGTATGAGACATAAAATTATTGTAAATTTCTCTTTTAAGATTTCCAACTGTTCTCCCTCCAGCACATTCAAAATCTTCTTGCTTTAACCCTAAGAAAGCTGGTGTTCCCTTAGTAGATCTGGAATAGAGAAATTCTAAGATACAACCTAGGTTATGAGAAAGTAAATAATATTTTAATAGGTTCTCCTGCTTGAGCAGGGGGCTGGACTAGAAGACCTCCAAGGTTCCTTCCAGCTCATTCATTCTATTCTATTTGTCTGAATCTTGAGTGCACGTTACTCTCGAGTGTGTGCATCGGCCTGTGTGTTAATACACACCATACATCTTTTAGTTGGTGGGTTACAGGCAACGGTACTGTATATTGGCTTGCAAGGTCTTGTTAGAGATCCTGGTTGGCATATAATAGCATGAAGATGTTTGGTTCTACTTGTGTCATACTGGCCAAAATATTCCAAAACCAATCAATCATTACTATCCTTAGATCTAGTGGGTATGGCAGCAATTTGTGGCTTTGTAGCTGAGACTGGTAACCTGGTCCAACCTCCTGTCTTACTTTAACACGTTGTGTCAAAGCCTCACTTGACCATGGCAGAGAGATGTAAATAAAATTGTACTATCTATCTATCTATCTATCTATCTATCTATCTATCTATCTATCTATCTATCTATCTATCTATCTATCTATCTATCTATCTTCTATCTATCTATCTATCATCTATCTATCTATCATCTATCTATCTATCTATCTATCTATCTATCTATCTATCTATCATCTATCTATCTATCTATCTATCTATCTATCTATCTATCTATCTATCTATCTATCTATCTATCTACACATACATACATATCATCTTTAAAGGCATACATAGAATGCAGAAAAGGACTGTGAGTTAAAACAGGCTTGTACAAAAGGCAAAGTGCCACAGTGATGAATTTAAAAAACCCTCATGGATTACAATTGGCCCACCAATTACCTGTTCCACAGTGGCAGCAATACTAGAGCTGGTAATGGTGGTGAGGCCTGGAGGCTTTAGAGATGCTCAGCAGCACATCTTTCTGGCTGGTGGTAGCAAATTTATTGACTGTTTAAAAACCAGAGAACCATGAACTGAATGTGCAGCCTGAGTAAAAAATAAACAAAGCTAAAACAAGTTTATTCTATGTTCTATATTTCTCTGTATCTTTTTATCTTTTCTATCCTATCCTAGCATTCTGATTTTGTATCAGTATGCTCAGGGGTGAAATGCTCCCGGTTCGCTCGTACCTGTCGGTCGCCGTAGACCTAGTCGCCAAGGTAGCGAGAGGCCCTGCCCACCCGCCCAGATGCCGCCATTTGGGTTCTTTTACCCTCTGCGCATACGCAAAGCGTTCTGTGCATTCGCAGAGGGTAAAAGAACCCAAATGGCAGCATCCGGGCGGGTGGGCAGCGCCTCGCGCTACCTTGGCGACCGGCTCTACGGCTACCGACAGGTATGAGCGAACCGGGAGCATTTCACCCCTGAGTATGCTGCTTATACTTCCTAGTTGGTAAACTGTAGACAACAATAAGTTGGCTTGCAAAATGTCCTCTAGATCAGGGCAGGGGTGGGTTCTGGATCCTTTTGCTGCTGGTTCGCTCAGGGTTGCGCCGTGTGCACGCGCCCGCAGCAATAAAAAATAGCTTCTGTGCATGCGCAAAAGCAAAATCCAAGATGGCGGCGCCCACGGAGACACCGACAGAACCGGCTCCATGACATCATCGCCGAGTTACTAACAGTTCTAAAGAACCGGATAGAACCGGTAAGAACCCACCTCTGGATCAGGGGTGTCAAACTCGCAGCCCACAGGCTGGGTGCATCATGCACTGGCCATGCCCACCCCCATTTTAACGAAGGGGGGGAAGTCGCGATATGTCACATGACAATATGACGGTGCGAGTTTGACACCCCTGCTCTAGATAAAAGAAGCTTTGGTTATGCTTGTGGCCCAGGTGTATCAACACTGACTGATATTGTCCTCATCATAGCCAGGAGATGCTTCATGCAGCATGGATATGGCTAAAGCTGGTAATTTAGTTTGTACCTTCTCTGTATTACTAAAAAGTGTTATTGCTTATTTGATTGAATGGCCACATCAAAGTTAATATCAAAGATCTGTCTGTCTGTCTACCAATAAAATTTATTTATTTATTTATTTATTAATAAAATTTGTATGCCGCCCAACTCCCAAAGGACTCTGGGCGGCTCACAACACATGAATAAACACCAATAAAAACATAATAAATACAATTTAAAAATATCAAAAAACATTTACACCTGCATACATGGGCCAATCCATAGGTTATTGGCCCCAGGCCTGCCGGAAAAGCCAGGTCTTAATGGACCTCACTGGTCATTGGGAGGAGTGTGGGAGAAGGCGGTCATGTAGATAAACTGAGCCATGTAGGGCTTTAAAGGTAACAACCAACACCTTAAATTGTGACCGGAGCGCAATCGGCAGCCAGTGCAGTTCGCGAAGGATGGAACTCGTGTGGGTGTACCTTGGCACACCCTCAACTGCTCGCGCAGCTGCTTTCTGGACTAACTGTAGTCTCCGGACACTTTTTAAGGGTAGCCCCATGTAGAGCGCATTGCAATAGTCAAGTCGTGAGGTGATAAGGGCATGAGTGACCGTGAGCAGAACCTCCTGATCCAAATAGGGCCACAGTTGAATGCAAAATGAAGCTTTTGCATATGCATATCTCTCTGTTGTGGCCCGCCAGTGTCCCGTGCTGGTGCTCAGGGATCCCGAGGACGATGAGGCAGTTGTGGCACGGTACCATCGGCCCATGCACCTGGCGCCCGAGTCAGAGAGCGAGGGGGACTCAGTGCCAGAGGATGACAGCCAACCAGGGCCTTCTGCACCTCCTCAGTGGGAGCTGAGTGACTCAGGAGAAGAGGAGGAGCCTCTGCTTGATGCTAGGGCACGCAGGGCAGCTAGCAGGCAGGAGTGGCTCTGTAGAAGGAGGTCTCCTCGCGAGTAAATCTGCAGGCTGATTGGCCACGCCCTAAGGCTATTTAAGGCTTCAGCACACTGAAGCCGACTGCTGGAAACAACGTTTTACATTCTTGCTGCTATTAGGATTTCTACGGCTTCGATTTCTGGATTCTCCTTTTGTTAAATTTAATTCATCCCGGGCTTTTTGAATTCTGGCCAGCTTTCTACCGGACTTTTTGACACGATGGACTTTCTTATGCTTTAATGATTTTAACCTCTAGTTACTAAGGAGTTTATTAGTATTAACGAATATTATAGACAAACAGTGTGTGTGCATCATTTTCCATAGGGCGTGCTGTGCTAGGACACAACAGTTTGTTTCCAGCCCGAGACCACACACAAACCAGGACTTAGCATAGATCAGCTTCGGGATGAAAACGCCCAGCTCAGGCAGCAATTAGCAGTCATGGCTGCTCAGATGACTCAGCTGCACAATCAGGTAGCAGCAGCTGGCCCTGCTTTGGCTCCTGCTCCGAGAAGACCTTGCCCGATAGCTATGCCAGACAAATTTAATGGGGATGAGTCTATCTTCCCTGCTTTCATGGGCCAGTGCCAGCTGTTTATGTCCTTGCGGCCAGAAGATTTCCCCCACGACTGGGACAAAGTGGGGTTCGTTATCAGTCTGCTGTCTGGCATGGCAGCTCGTTGGGCCACACCCTTGCTTGTACAGAACAGTCCTCTCCTCCAGGACTTCGGGTGCTTTTGTGCTCATTTGGAGGAGATGTTTGCTGATCCCATCAAGGCTCAGACGGCTGCTAGGCAATTAAGGAACCTGAAGCAAGGCCAGAAACCACTCCGTGACTACATTAGTGAGTTTCGGCTGCTCAGCCAGGACTCGGCCTGGAATAAGGCCGCTCTTCTGGATGCCTTCCAGGAGGGCTTATCAGACAGTCTTTTGGATGAGTTGGTGAGAGTGGACATTCCTCCCACCCTAAACGAACTGGTGAGGCTCTGTTTGAGGATTGATGCCAGGTTACAAGGGAGGAACTCTCGGCGTGCTGGTCAGGCACCTCCTGTTTCTCCTGACGTCTAGCCGGTTCCAGCTCCACGCCGTGCCGCCCTGGCACCTCCTGTGCATCCTGTTGTTCGGTCGGCCCTGGCTCCACGAGCCGAACCCATGGACCTTGGTGCTGCTCGACCCCGCTTGTCTGGTGCGGAAAAGGACAGACGTCGGGTTGGGGGGGTTGTGCCTGTACTGTGGGGAGGCCGGCCATTTCTCCCGCTCTTGTCCCAGGAAAGGTCGTGGGCCCTCTGTTTACGGTCCTGCTTCACAGTCCCAACCGACCCTGTCGGGAAACAGCCAGAGCCCAGTCTAGGGGACACTCTGGATCAGGCACGCACACGGAAGGACTCCCGCTCGTCTGATGTGGATCCTGGACCTCCGCGGCATTTGATTTTAGAGACCAAGGTCTTCGTCGACCACCAGGCCCGAGGGACCCCTGCGCATGCCTTGGTGGACTCCGGAGCGACCATGAACTTCATAGACGAGGCATTCGCTCAGCATATCGACGTCCCCTTATGTCCTGTGGATCCGCTGATGATGGTCGAGACGATCGATGGTCGGGTGTTGTTGTCTGGTCTGATCACGGCCATCACGCAACCGGTGCGCATGACCATCGGACGGCATGAGGAGGCCATCCAGTTCTATGTTACATCGGGACTCCATTTTCCCCTGGTTCTCGGATTGGCGTGGCTACGCACCCATGACCCTCGGATTGTTTGGTCTCAGAATTTTATTTCATTCCCCAGTTTGCAGTGTGTGGACCATACGCGCCAGGTCTGCACAGCCTTGGTACCCGAGTCTCCTGACATCTCGTTGCCAGCCGACCTCTCGGACTTTGCCGATATGTTCAGCGAGAAGGAGGCGGACCAATTGCCCCCGCATCAGCTGTATGATTGTCCCGTGGACCTGATCCCCAACGCTCCGCTTTCTGTCGGACGCATTTACTCCATGTCGGAACCCGAACTGGCCACATTGCAGGACTTTGTCGACAAGAACCTGGCCAGGGGTTTTATCCGCCCTTCGTCGTCGCCCTTGTCTGCCCCTGTCCTCTTTGTCAAGAAAAAAACCGGGGACTTGCGACTGTGCTGTGACTATAGGAAACTAAACGCCATCACAGTGCACAACCGAATACATGGTCATGCCATTCGGACTAACCAACGCTCCGGCTGTCTTCCAACATTTTATGAACGATATTTTCAGGGATTTGTTGGACCAGTTTGTGGTGGTGTATCTTGATGACATCCTTGTCTACTCCACGTCCCAGAGCAGTCACCTCCAACACCTCCGCCAGGTCCTGCAACGGTTGCGAGAGCACCATCTCTATGCTAAACTGGAGCAATGCCAATTTTATCAGACCACCATCGATTTCTTGGGTCATCGCATTTCTCCAGAAGGCATAGCGATGGATCGTGGCAAAGTCGAGGCCTTGAAGATGTGGCACCCTCCTCGCCGGGTGAAGGATATCCAGCGCCTTCTGGGGTTCGCGAACTATTACCGGACTTTCATCCCAGGGTTTGCCACTCTGACTGCGCCCCTCACTCGGCTATTACAGAAGAAAGTCCCCTTCCAGTGGGGCGATCTCGAACAGCAGGCGTTCAAGGCCTTAACGGATGCATTCATGAACGAGCCGATCCTGAAACACCCAGACCCTCACCGTCCGTTTGTGGTGGAGGCAGGCGCTTCAGATATTGCCATCGGCGCCGTCCTTCTCCAGACTTGACAGGATGGTGGTCTTCTGTTCCCGTGCGCTTATTATTCCCGTAAACTCTCTCAGTCAGAGCGCAATTACACCATTTGGGAAAAGGAGTTGCTGGCCATCAAGACCACATTTGAGACCTGGAGGCACCACCTCGAGGGGGCTCGGCATCAAGTCGAAGTGCGGACGGACCATAAAAACCTTGAGTTCCTACAGACCGCCAGGAAGCTGAATCAAAGACAGATTCGATGGTCCTTTTTCTTCTCCTGATTCAATTTCCGGATCACGTATATCCCGAGTGGGCATAACCAACAGGCGGATGCCCTATCCGGCAAACCCGAATACACTCACACCCAGAACCCGCTGCCACCTCAGACGATTCTGCCGGTCGAGTCCTTCGCGGCTGTCCAGACTCCTGTGGACCTCCGAGGACAGATTCGGGAGGTGCAGCGGCAAGACGGTTATGTGGCGCAATGGAAGCAGGAGATAGGGCCCAAGTCCCCTTGGATGTTTTCAGACGACTTGCTCCATTTCCGGGACAAGCTCTACGTTCCCGCCGGCCCGATCCGAGGGCTGATTCTCAATCAGTGCCACGACAACCCTGCGGCAGGACATTTCGGCCTGTTCAAGACCTTGCACCTGGTGTCCCGCACTTTCTGGTGGCCTAGACTCTGGCATGACGTCCACGCCTATATGACCTCCTGCGTCCAGTGTCGCCAAGCCAAGTCAGCCACGGGAGCACCTCCTGGTCTGCTGCAGCCTTTGCCAACACCGGAGAGACCCTGGGGTGCCGTCTCCATGGACTTCCTCACGGACTTGCCCCCGTCTGCCGGCTTCACGACCGTGTTCATGGTGGTGGACATGCTGATGAAGATGACGCATTTCATCCCATCGAGGATTGCCGACAGCTCGCGCCACCGCCCGCATGTTCATCCAGCACGTCTTCCGGCTACACAGCCTACTGGATAGGGTCGTGTCGGACCGAGGGGCCCAATTCACCGCCCAATTCTGGAAGGGGCTGATGACGGGCTTGGACGTCCAGGTTTGCCTGTCGTCGGCTCATCACCCCGAAACCGACGAAGGCACTGAGAAAGTCATCGGCATCCTTGAGCAGTACCTGCGCTGCTTTGTGAATCAGCAGCAGGACAATTGGGCGGAATACCTAGCTGTGGCAGAATTCGCCTTCAACAATTCACAACACACTTCCACCCAGACCACCCCATTCCTAGCCAACTTGGGCTATCACCCCCGGTTCTTCCCGCTCACGCCTCTTGACTCCCCAGTTCTGGCAGCGGATGAGTTCGTATCAGAGCTGCAGGCCGTTCACCAGTTGGTGAAGCAGTACTTGACCAAGGCCAAGGAGGACTATAAAAGGGTCGCGGACCGCTCTCGGCGGACAACACCACCGTTGGCTGTAGGGGATCGAGTGTGGCTCTCCACCAAGCACCTCCCCTCCGATCGACCGGTCCGCAAACTCGACCATCGGTACATTGGGCCTTTTCCTGTGGAGGCGGTCATCAATCCGGTGGCCTACCATCTGACCTTGCCTTGGTCGTTCAGGGTCCATCCCGTGTTCCATCGGTCCCTCCTTGTTCCTGAACGGCCCGCCTGTCCGCTCTGTCCCCTTGATCGTCCCCAGCCGGTACCCCGTGACGGTGATGAACCATCTGAGTATGAGGTCGCCAGCATTCGAGACTCTCGGTGGATGAAGAGCCGGTTCCAGTACCTCATCGAGTGGAAGGGGTACGGGCTGGCAGACTTCACCTGGGTGGATGCAACCTCCGTCCATGCTCCTGACCTGGTGCGTGCGTTCCACGACCAGTTCCCGTCTCGGCCGCATCTGGACCGACAGACCCGGGGGAAGGGCCCTGCAGTGAGGGATAGTGTTGTGGCCTGCCAGCGTCCCGTGCCGGTGCTCAGGGATCCCAAGGATGATGAGGCGGTTGTGGCACGGTACCATCGGCCCGTGCACCCGGTGCCCGAGTCAGAGAGCGAGGGGGACTCAGTGCCAGAGGATGACAGCCAACCAGGGCCTTCTGCATCTCCTCAGTGGGAGCTGAGTGACTCAGGAGAAGAGGAGGAGCCTCTGCTTGATGTGAAGCCGACTGCTGGAAACAACGTTTTACATTCTTGCTGCTATTAGGATTTCTACGGCTTCGATTTCTGGATTCTCCTGTTGTTGAATTTAATTCATCCCGGGCTTTTTGCCAACGTCTGTGAGTCACTGATAACAGAGGAACTAATTGGCTATTTACTTTGGGGGTTTGAATTCTGGCCAGCTTTCTACCGGACTTTTTGGCATGATGGACTTTCTTATGCTTTAATGATTTTAACCTCTAGTTACTAAGGAGTTTATTAGTACTAAAAAATATTATTGACAAACAGTGTGTGTGCGTCATTTTCCATAGGGCATGCCGTGCTAGGACACAACACTCTCCCCTCAATGACAGTGCTATTGTAACTATAAAGGTAAAAGTTTCCTTGTCCAATGGTGTCTGAATCTAGGGCACAGTGCTCATCTCCATTTCTTGGGTGAGGAACCAGCATTATCCAAAGACATTTTCCGTGGTCATGTGGCCAGATGGCTATATGCCAGAGTTACACAGAATGCTGTTACCTTTCTATTAAGTAGTACCTATTAATCTACTCACATTTGCATGCTTTTGAACTGCTAGTTAGGCAGGAGCTGAGGCAGGAACAGGAGCTCACCCCGTTGCGTGGTGCTCGGGTCTCAAACCCGGGCTGTCCAGCTGACAAGCTCAGCATCTTTAACTGTTGAGCCATCGCACCTCCTGCATTGTAATTAAAGTCCTACACATATAAAAAACTTACAATAATATAATAAAAGTGGTGTTTCTGATTTGTATTCAAGCTTTGCTACTGGTCTGACTTTCTTGTCTTCTGCTAGCCTCTATTTTTATGACTTTCAAGTTTTCCAAGTTTTGCTCTATTATTTGTTTTCTATCACAAGGAAACTGTGATTTCCATATGCTTTCTATTTGTTGCAAATTATATGATTTGAGCATCAATGCCTAATTGATGCATCTGTAACAATCGGGAAAGTGATAGAAATGAAGGATACGGCATGCTGTGTGCAACTTTTTGCAAATTATTTTAGAGTGGAAAGCAGTATTTTGCCCTTCTTTAAATACAAATAGCAGCACGATAAACAAGCAGGGGATATCAATGATTATGTTACTTGATGTATTTCAAGTGAAGCACAGTTTGGTTGACAATCTCTTCTATTTTATATTGTAGTAAATAATATATGCTGGAGGTGTCTTGAATTACATTTGACTGCATTTCCTAAACATACAGTATCTAGGAATTACTCCCCTTGTCTTACTCAGGAGCAATGTTAAGACTGCCATCCAGTGGTGAATTGGTATAATATTTCTATATTTCATTTTCTAAAAATACATGATAATGCTGTATGCTTTTAATTTGCTATGCTTATTTGTATTGTTTTGATTACATATATGATATGTTTATAAACCTAGTTTTTAATAAAGGGTCAGGGTAAAAACGTTTCTTGTAAATAGTAGGGCAAAATGATTGTCTTCATTTAGGAGAAGGGGGGAACAAAAATCCATGTCTGAACAATAAAACAAGATTTTGGAAAGTATTGGCCCATCAAGGAAAGAGGTACATAGCAATATCCAGGATGGATGTGTGTCAGAATTGGCAAGGTGATGGACAGAGAGTCAAGATATAATCCTTCCCTCTTTGGTACATGTCACTTCACATATATGTTCAAAAGTAGTAGACTTTACATAGCAGCACTCTGTCCTCCGTCTTGCTGATTTTGCTCCTTCTGTAGATGATGCTGGGGGGGGGGGCAGGGGAGGATAGATGCCATGGGAGCTTTTTCTCAGGCAGTGAACTGTCTTGAATCAGTACTGACATACAGTTTGCTGTAATAAAGTATGATTTCTACAGAAACTAAGGTTTTGATGATAAAAGGAAAAGGATTGTGAATTGTACTAGTGGAAGACGAATGCATACTATTTGTTGGGCAGATCCAATAATGAATATGGTTTAGTCTTTTTATTCCAGCCACTTTTTTTTCTCAAATAAGATGCTTGTGGGGAAAATAACACACACACACACACAGAGAGAGAGAGAGAGAGAGAGAGAGAGAGAGAGAGAGAGAGAGAGAAGGTTAGATTAGAAGAAGGATTTGTAGGAATGTTTAAAATGCTCCTTTATCTGCTCATCAGCTGGGCTGTTCAGTGGTTGGGAGATAATGTAGAAAAGATGGTTTGGAGTACACACAAGTCCCAATGTAGCACTAGTCTGCAACTCTTTAAAGCAATTGCATCTTTTCTCTGGATCATGCAGGTAAAAGATAATCCTGAGAAAAGCTGCAGATGCTTTAAAGGTAACTTACACATAACTGATACATTTATGTCCTCATGTATCCCAAAGCATCTTTTAAAAACTGAAACAAAATTATCATACAAGCCTACTCAAAACCACTTTTCTGAAAATCACATATATGTATATTGTGCCATCTGGGCCAAAAATGTCATTGAACATTTAGCTGAACCCATCATGTGTCACTTGTATCCATTGGAGCCATGGTGGCGCAGTGGTTAGAATGCAGCACTGCAGGCTAACTCACTGCCAGGAGTTCGAGTCTCACCAGGCTCAAGGTTGACTCAGCCTTCCATCCTTCCGAGGTGGGTAAAATGAGGACCCAGATTGTTTGTTGGGGGCAATATGCTGATTCTGTAAACCGCTTAGAGAGGGCTGTAAAAGCACTGTGAAGCGGTATATAAGTCTAAGTGCTAAGTGCTATTTGTACAATGCATCAAGTCTAATCTGCTGCTACTTACCTATTTATCAAGTCTCTGGGTGGTACAGACCTCTGAAAAATGCAAACCTGTCCTGAATTTGGCTGGTAACTTTGGTTTCTTTTGAGGCTAATGTATTTTGCTTTTTGTTTGGGTTTCCTGATACTTAAAAATATGCAGCCTGATTGGGGTTGGGTCTTCCATCAATTATTAGAGGAAGGCTTGCTACAAGTTCATTTTCATTTAGCTCCCATTTTGATTAGCAAGGGTAAAAAAATAGTAAACTGAGAAATCCAGAGATCAATTGTGGAATAGCCCATTATGTTGGGAATCTTCTAAAACCAAGATTTGCTGTCCAAATCACTTCAAGATTACTGAAGAATAAGTAACAATTACTCAGGGTATTCTAGTAGATTTGGTGGCCTGATTTTGACTCAGATAATATTTGTTTTCTTGAGTTGAATCACACGGTAAGAGGTTTAAATTATGAAATGTGTTGTGCAAATGGCCCTTTTTATGTTTTCTTAGGAGGAGGAGACATCCCATCTTAAAAGTCAAGTAAGAAATTCTGTATCTGATTGTCTAATACCTATGCATCCATGATCAGTTCATTTCCAGTACAACCGTCCCAGTAATTAATTGGAGCAATCTGATATTGTAACTGACTTTCTGGAATGCAGATATACATGTGAATGACTCTTAAACTAGTTCTTTTGTTGACAAAAGCTTTCTTTGTTGAAAAGTGAAGTATTGTATAGAAGAAATGTCCTTATTATTTGACAAGACTGTCCTCTACACTGCTCCATTTTGTATTTGTATGTTCATTGTATTATACTGTGCTTTGTTATATTTATATTTGTAAAGTGAGTTGATACATAAATTAGAAAACAAATGCCCTGAGAATTTGTCTTGTCAGTGTCTTCACATATGAAAAATTGATTTGCCTTTGTTTCTAAGCAAAATTTATTGCAGATTTACTCCAGATTTATAATTAAAACATTACATAACACACCAGTTCTAGATTGTGTTACATCTCTTTTTTATACATTCTGTATAAAAAATAATTATAGAGGGATTTTTACTGCCTTAAGTGCTTGACAAGTGGAAATTCAGTATGTAAATTTGTGATGACAGTAAACTTGAACTCAGGTTAAAATCTAGACTTCAAGTACTGAGAAATTTTGTGAGCAAAGCACACTTTAAAAATTCTGTTTAGCACTCCCAAATTGGGTTTAATTACACTTCTAATATATCACAATGCTCCTGTTCTAGCATCCCTCTGGTGTATTATAAGAAAATTAAAATGCTGATTATTCTGAGCTGACTAGTATTGCTTCAAATCTTTGCCATCAAACTGGCTTACTGGAGGCCCATCAGAGTGTATTTCCCATAAGACTCCCTCATACATAATTATTTATTTATTTATTTATTTTATTTGATTGTCAAACATGTACAAGATAGCAGGTATAGGTATAAACATAAACATAATCAAAGTGAATACAGATAGATGAGGACAATAGGACAGTAGGACAGGGACGGTAGGCACAATGGTGCGCTTATGCACGCCCCTTACAGACCTCTTAGGAATGGGGTGAGGTCGACAGTAGACAGTCTAAGGTTAAAGTTTTTTGGGTTTGGGGAAGAAACCACAGAGTCAGGTAGTGAATTCTAGGCATTAATCACTCTGTTGCTGTAATTTTATGAACTACATTTAGATCGGTTCTAAGGCGACGTAGTTCTAAGTTGTCTAAGCCCAAAATTTCAAGTCTGGTGGAATAAGGTATTCTGTTGTGAGTGGAGGAGTGGAGGACTCTTCTCGTGAAATATTTTTGGACTCTCTCAATTGTATTAATGTCCGAAATGCAGTGCGGGTTCCAGACAGGAGAGCTGTATTCGAGAATTGGTCTAGCGAACGTTTTGTATGCTCTAGTTAGCAGTGTAATGTTGCCAGAGAAGAAGCTACGCAGGATTAAGTTGACTACTCTTACCGCATGATTGTGTCCTTCTAAAATTTGCCATATGCTGGCAGCAATTTCATTTCCTTAAAACAAAACTATCGCAGCTTTTCACAATACTTTTTTTCTTCTTCTGTTCAAATGAGAGAAAGTGACTGGCCGAAGTTAATCAGCTGGTTTTGTGCCTAGGGCAGGACTAGAACTCAGTCTCCCAATTTTTACTCTAATGCCTTAACCATTACACCAAACTGCTTCTTATCAGTCTTACCATGCTTTAAAGTACAACCGTTTTGGGCACAGGGTCTTGTTTCAGCCTGGCCTCCTGTTCTTCAGCGGGAGTTTTCCATACTGTAATGGGGGGAAAAACACAAGGCACAAAACTAATTTCAGTTGCAGTCACAGAAGCAACAGATCAGCAGGTAAGGGGGTTTCATACCCAACCATCACCTAGCCCAAGATAGAGTTGGATCTCAATTCCCATAGTCTGCCAGCCAGTAAAGGCAGTTAACATCCAAAACACCTGGAGGGGATCATATATTAAAAGGGGTAAATAGGACACTTTCCTTAAAAGTACAATTCCCAGCGTTCCAAAGAGAAAGGAAACCACGACTCCATTTCTTTTCCGAAAGAAAACCATCACTTTACTCTAACAAAGCGGAAAGACCACTACGTTTTACAAGAATTACGGTAATTAGAGGGAGAGCGGGCGCGGTTTCAGGAGGAGGGGCGGCAGCTCCCCCTGGCGGCCAAAAGGGACCGAAGCGAACCAGAAGCTTCTGGCTTGAGGAAAGGCCGGTCTGGTGACGGTCTGGTGACGGGCGGCTGACGGCAGCTGCTCACGTGACGCCGCATGGGCCGCAGCTCCAACAACTGAAGCAGCCGCCCCGAGGAGGAGGGTTTGGACAGGTGTTTCTGCGGCAAAGCCCGGGGAAGTTGGAGGGGGGGGGGTGAGTGAAAAGGGGAAGGCGGGGGACGGAGACGGCCGGCGGGAGAAGTGAGAGAACGAGCGTTGGCCCGGGTGAAAGTTTTATTAGCCACTCGCGACGTCCTCCCGTCCCCGTCCCCCCTCGTCCTTTCGGCTCAGCCGGGATGCGGCTGTTGCGGTACTGGAAGTGACCTGTGGACCGCAGCCGCGTAGAGGCCCTGCGGTCGGTGCAGGCTTGGCAGGAAGAATACTGTAAATCTAAAGGTCGAGCCTCGCTAAAAAAAACCTTCTCGTGGGTTGGTCTGGTCTGGACTCGCGGGAGGTTTTGAGTTAGTTCCTTGGCTGGTGACGCAAGTCGTGAGTATTGAATAATTCAAAATAGCGTTGAAGTCTGAAACCTCACTTACCATCGTTGAAAGAAGGTTGCGTTGCTTTTTTATTATTTATTAATGGATGCATTTAAATAACTACTTTGGAGCTTGATTCTCTGAGTGTGTTCAGACGATTTCGTTCAGTGGTGTTTAAGTTCAAACCAGTAACGTTTACCAGCTGGTTCCCACACGGTTCAGCAGCACTTATGTCTAGGTGAATTGTGCGTAGGATTTCAGGAGTATGCGCTCCTTCAGACTTCAAGTGAAAAATTTTAGGTCATACGGGGACATACTATATTTCACATTAGATTGTAGGTCTAGCTCTTGTTGAAATTGGGTTAATCATAAGGTAAGTCATTATTTGTTTAACCTTAGTTGCTCACTAGCGGCCAGAGGATTGACCTAAAATTTATTTAGGTCCTAAATAATCTCTTAAGAGTTGTTCTAGTTTTTACATTGTATAATTCTCAGAATAAATCAGAACTGGGAGAATTTACTCATGCCAGGCCTCCATAAATTGTGGGTAGCAGAACATGCTCTATTTAGTATGTGCAGAAATGAGCTATAACAACCTAAGTAGCCCCTACACAGCAGTAAACTGATAAAATATCTTGCAAAGCTAGTGATGTGAATCCAGAATGATTCCATCATGGAACATAAACAAATTGTAATGGCCCTATTTGTACTATTTGCTAAACCAGAATAAGTCGCATAGTTTTAGTATGGTCTTTTTGCTAAACCATGATCTGGTTTTGGCTCAGCAATTTATAAGTCATGGTTTCAGATGTTGTGTGAACACAGGCAATTCTGCATACAATATGTAGAATTATAGCCATCCGGGATTAGTCAGGTAAACTATGGTATATTATCTGCTCTAGCTCAAGCCATTCCGTCTATTGCTTGTAGATTCTCATAGATTAGAATACTGATAGCTGAGGCAGAACTTTGTAACTTGAATTTGAAGTTAGTTAAATTATACATAACATCATGACTAGGATATTTCCTTCCTTAAGTGCATTGCTGATGTTTGCTGTTGTCAGAATGTTGAATTGAGACGATAGTCAGAGGCATTTTTTGTCCCGAAACACAACAAACTTAACTATTATTTCTAGGAAATGTTTTCATTGCACCAGTCATACCACGATACATTTTGAAATAACTCGTTTCCTAGAAGAGATTTAAGATCAGAATGTCTAAATCAGAATTAATCCACAATACAATATGTAAAATCAGCTTTTGTGACTTATAAGCAAAAATATTGGCTTATATTGACCTCATGGCTATATTGACCTCTGGAAGCATTTGGTAGTATTCATAGAGAAGCCCAGAAATTGTGACTTTTAATGTAATGGATAATGTCATATGATACTGAAGAACAGTCATTTTTGTATGCACAATTATACTGCCTATTTCCAGGTTTAGTATATTATCTGAACATGATTGTGATTTATTCAGTAAAAAGAATTAAACAGGTATGAACCATTTATGTAATTGCACTGAGTTTCCATACCATCCAATAACAGTAATTATCCAAGAGCGATGGGCAAATGAGATATAGTCACGGATAGTGACTATGATTTCACTTGACTGTAAAGGCAATAACTAAGATTAGTGATTCTCGAAATAAGGCTGTAGCCTGTAATAAGCAGATTGTGGACTTTCTTCTGAATAAATGTTGTTCAGCTTAAATTAGCCTATGGAGATATTGATGACCATTGTTTTCTTTTTTAAAGCCAAAATGTAAAACATTAAATAATTGTAAAATGAACTGCAGAACTGTGTAAATTTAATCTACAGCTTAAGAGGTTTAAATGTTATTGCTCTCCTCAATGAATGAGATCAATCTTTCTGCACTTAGAAAAGTAAGTTATTAGGTGGTGGTGTTTTCTCCATAAAATAAAATACTTTATCACTGGAGTTCTATAATTATATCAGTTGTGTCTGTCACATTATATAAACCATCTTTAGATGATATCTAAGGCTAAATTTTTGGAGGTATCTAAAACTGACCATATTGGAAGATTATAGTTGGTTTACTTTGATTCAGATGCAGTTAATGAGCACTTCCTTTTCCTTTAATCAGAAGCTAATTTCATATTCATAATGAATATATTTTTGAACTAGGCTTATCCGGAAGCTGTAATTCCAGATGACAGGATGTTGAAGTGTATAATTTTCTATGGACATTGGCAAGGACTGCTGTTAAAAAGTCTGTTAGTTTGGAAGAGTTGCTGAAAAAGCAAATGCTCAGACATCCGAGTCATAGGCCAATAAGAAAGAATTTTTTATTTCTTTGTTAACTTAATATCTTGAGAAACCTGGATAATTTCAGGAGGAGGCTTTATTTGAGGGGGCCTTCATTGCTATCTTTCTTGCATCGGGTCAGAATTACATAACAATTTTGTAAGTGAGTTAGAAATATGCAACATTGGGAAGAAACCAGCTTGGTAAAACTTGTTGCAGGTTCTGTTCCTGAAAATAATGCCATCTTGCAGGGCCTTGGAGATGTGCCTTGTCTATAGATGCTCCTGCCCTGTGGAACAATATTCTTCCTGAAGTTTGTGTGGCCCTGAACCTCTGGTATTTTTGGAAAGCCTTGAAGGTCTCCTTTTTAAAACAATGCCTGGTATAGTGTAATTTAGCAACCCATTTGTTGATCTACATTTAATAGTGTATAATCAGTTTTGTTATCCCCCAACAATAAGATTATTTTAGCAAACATTGCTTACTTTTATTTATTAAATTGTTTTGTCGCCCATCTTGTTTCGAAGTGACTCTAGGGAGTCACAAAACAAAGATGGGGAGGGAGGGAGCAGGATGCGTAGGGTGGGGGGAGGTGGGATTGCCTCTTAATTCATCAACCACCTCCAGTGTGTTGCTCCCTCTTTGGAGCCCCAAGACATCTGGCAGAGCCAGGTCTTCAGGCCCTTATGGAAGGTCAGAAGGGTGGGAGTTGATCCCACCTCAAGGGGTAAGATATTCCAAAGGACAGGTGACGTGGCAGAGAAGGCCCTTCTCCTGGACCCCACCAGTCGGAATTCCTTGACTGATGGAATTCCATTATATGCTTAATTTCTCTTCTCATTGTTTAAATCCTTATTTATGCTTTGCTCTTGCCTCATTGTTTAAATCCTAATTATTCAGGCTTTGCAAGATGCTTAGAGTTACTGTTGAGACTAAGGCAACCTATACATTGATTAAATAAATGATGCTGCAGATCAGGAATACAGAACTTATAGCTCTCCAAATGTTGCTGAGTAATGCTCTTGAATCTGTCACCTTTTATCCTGATGGCTGGATTATTAAATTTGAGCAATATCTGAAGGACTCCAGATTCTCCAGACACGAAGATAAGGAAAACTATTTAATAAAAATATAATTTGATATCCTTTTAAGATGTCATCTAACATAAACAACATAAACATTCTGTGTGTATGTGTGTGTATAGCTGATTTCACTTTAACATTAGGATTTAGATACCTTCCACTGATGTATTCTCTTCTGTTCAATGTCTCCACTTAATTTATTCTATTTTTCAGTGTGCAATAATGGATCCAGGTCAGGATTCAGCTATGCAAGAAAATGAAAATGCAAGAGCAATTGAAGATGAGTACAAGAAAGCTTTTGTGTTTATTAATAAAGCGTTGAATGCAGATGAATTGGGTCAAATAGAAGCAGCAAAGAATTATTATAGGCAGGGGCTTACCCACTTAAGCAAAGGAGTTCGTATTCCATCAGAAGGTCTTGAAGGCACCAAGAGCCATGCTATACCTGTTAGGCAAATGCAGCAAAAGATGAGAGAAACTTTAGAAAATGTTACTGCTCGTTTGAGACTCTTAGATGAAAATTCCCAAGCAAATATCACTGCCATTAGCTCCAATATAGAGATGCCCAAATTATATCCAACAATTCCATCTAAAGAAAAGCCTGAGAAGCCTCCGGTGCCCAGTTCATTGACATCACCCCCTCAACCACTTTCAAGCCATGGAAATATTGGATCTACAAGCCAAAGGCAAATGGCTGCAGTGAGTCCATCAACTTCAATGCCCAATGAAGCACCTCCTGCTTATACTCCAGAGGCTACTGATGGCCACTATACTGTGTCTTATGGGACAGAGTCTGGGGAATTCTCATCTGTTGGAGAGGATTACTATAGAAAATGTACTCAGCCACCTCCTGTTGATAATTTTGGAGTAGATGCTGATGAATTAATCCTCATTCCCCATGGTGTGCAGATTTTCTATGTCTCCCCCGATGGACAAGTTAGCGCTCCCTCATATCCTGGATATCTTCGCATTGTAAAGTTTTTGGATACAGATGTTGCAACCGCCCACAATCGTCCTCCTGCTTTCCTTCAGGTAATGCCTGCTCTCTTTGTACTTAGTTTATAGTCTTCCCAAGCTATTAGATAGAAAGTCTGGAAGAAGTGCCAGCAGTTTTTGGGAGGCCAAAGTTGTTCTACTTGTGCTTTAGGAAATAATTGTTTTCAAACTATATTCATTCAAAGACTTTTTCGATGTTCCACATTGAGACGTGTTTCCTAAGGTTTGTTTTTAAAGTAAGGTAGTAGTAAAGGCCAAAGCAAACTTAGTGTGCAGGCTAATAGGCATTCATGAGACCCATACATGCAAGTGAATCTATTATTCTTATGTTGAGGTATATCTTTATCTTGACTTGCTATTAAATTGTCATTGATAAATTTGCCCCATTCTTTACAACCTGTGATCTCCCTTCAGCATATGTTTTACTTTAAACTTCCATCTTCATCAGACATTCTAAGGAATGTCAATCCTTCGGAAGCCATGAAAAATCTGTTTAGCTAGCTCTAAGTCAAAGGTGAAGTCAGCTTTCCATGTGTATTGAGGAAGTGCTGGAGAGCTACTGTGGCATATGTGATGGCATATGTGTCATCTCAAGGGCTACTTAATATGACTTGATATGAACCAGACCGCTAACCTGTAACCCCAGATCATGTACTGTATATACATTTCACTGGTTTTAACAAAAAACATTATGCAATTTTAGCTTTTTGTTAAGCCTGCTAGAAAAGCCTGTCTTTTAAAGATTCTCTAGTACACATTAAGACAGTCTATATCAGTTGCACAGAAGGTTATGTATATACAATAATTAAATGCTGAAGGCAATATTTGGGGATAATACCTAGGACACGGTGGGGCACAATTATAACTGGTTAGGTTCTTTGGGACCATTTCATACACTGACAGCTGTACACGTATAGTTCTGAAAATAGCCTTATAAATGTAATTCCTGGTCCCCTTCAACAAAGACCTTCTTTAAAAAGCAGCCATGAAAGTATCAGATTTATTTATTATATTGATTTTTTAAATTAAACAATGTCTTTGTATTTTGTTCATTAAATACTCAATCTATTTGGCTTTCTCTCTTCCAGGTTTGTGACTGGCTATATCCTCTTATGTGCAGCCAATCTCCTGTTCTCTCATGCAGCTCTGGAGTCTATATGTTCCCTGATATGATGTCCCAGGTATCAGGATCCTATGTAGGAGTAGTGTTGTCTTCAGAACTTCCAGTCGCTGACCGAGAACTATTTGAAGATCTATTGAAACAGATGACTGACCTTAGAATACAGGTAAACACTTATTTCATGCAGCCGTTCACAGAACTTTAAACAGTGCACTGGGATTTCTACTCATATCACCCAGCATATGTGTTGTTGGACAGGCATCTCTGTATACTTACCTCAGTTCTATAGCAGCCCAGTTGACATGAACATGACAAAGTGATTTCTAAGAAAATACAGCTATATTGTGGAAGAGTATTGGTTCTATTCTATAATTTGACATTTTAAAACATCTGTTGCAGCCTTTTAAAATCATTGACCTTTTATTGATTTTGGTTATGGGAATTAATAATGAGTAAGATACCAGAATTACCCATTTTGCATAATTAAATTATTTATGTTTTCCTCTTCCCTCATCCAAAAAAACCTCCTTTAGGTAGATTCAGGAAGACACTATTACAACAAAAATGATGGGAATAGTTGACCAGTTGTTTATAATAGAGCAAAGAGTAAGCAAAATCTGTTACAGATATTTTAAAAGAACATCCTTTTAAACCAGATATTTCAGTATAAGATTATGAAGATATAATTTATTTAACCCATTCATGAAATGAAAAGAAAAATCAGAAGTGCTAGGATGGTAGAAAATTTAGTTGATGGTAAAAGAAGAGATAGTAATCTAATATGTATATAAAAGCAGATAATTATTGCCACACCTTATTGATTAAAGTGATAATCTTTAAATATGAAACTACATTCTCCTTTGTAGACATTTGGAAATCTATTGTTTAATAGTAAACAATAGTTGATTTAATTACAGTTTATTTTTTCTTCTCTATCTAACTTTTATTTGCTTATTATTCACTTTGGGTATTTTGGTTCTAAAATCTGAATTTTTCTTGATCTCATAGTATAAAAACAAGTTGAGATCTTTATTAATGTCTGAATTCACTTGCATGCATCTCATTTAAAAAGGATAATTTTGTAAGGGAATTATATGCTGTTACTGTGAAAGAATGCAGAATGGATTCTTTGTTGAGCCTTCAAACTGTTGATGTCCTTGATATGGTACTGCAGGCTCCAAGATCCCGTGAGGGAGTAGGGTTTCCATCAGGATGCCAAAGGTCTTACAAAGAGCTTTTTGAGGATATGTTTAAACAGATATCAGATCTTGGAACTAAGGTAAATTTGAGGACTATGATTTAATGGTGGTGGCAAAGTTTTACAAATTGCCTTTGTTTTGCAATGTGCAATATTTATTTATTGTAGAATATATATGTCACCAAAAAAGTTATTTCGTGAGCCAATTTTATTGAACCAATAAATATTAGATATATGTAAAAAAAATGGGCATTTGGAGAATGGTGGTTTGGCAATCAGTGTATGTTTGCCATGTTTAGAAAAACAAATGCTAAAAGATGTCAGAGAGTAGAACTGGACAACAATTGAATAGAACAGTTGAATGTTGAAAATAATGAGATGAACCTAAATTGCTAGGAAGAATATAGTAGAGACGCTTTCAATGAATATAGATCCAAACTATATCTAACTTTAAATACTATAATAAAACTTATGGAGAGGTGGCACTATTAATGTTGACTGATAAAATATTATACACAATATGTAAACCCAGACGTAAAAAGATTTTTAACCTTGATACACTTAGACTTACAATAACTTTATTGTCACTTTGACTGTATACTAATCGGCGTACATTAAAATGAAATTTTGTTGCATACAGCTCTCAAAGCGTCTCCACCTCTAATATACTCTACATAAACATACAAGAATGGATGGATGGATGGATGGATGGATGGATGGATGGATGGATGGATGGATGGATGGATGGA
>QLTV01004098.1:4880108-4893988 GCA_003457575.1 Thermophis baileyi | reverse complement strand
CGTTGCATACACCTCTCAAAGGATCACCACCTCCAATATACACTACATAACCATGACAGAATAAATAAATACATACATATGCATATACCCACATATATTATATGACACGGAGAAACAACACAGTCTATTTCGGATATATACATGTACATGGCGAGAGAAATGAAATTTGCAAGTTTACCAGACGGATGGCATAGGGAACAAAGTTGTTACAGAATCTGGTAGTTCTGCTAGAAATACTTCGAAACCTCCTCCCAGGGGGGAGCAACAGAAACAGACTGTGAAGTGGGTGTGTGGGGTCTCTAACAATGCTTTGAGCTCTAAGCAATAGCGCTTATAAGCAGCATCCTGAATGACAGGAAGTGAGCTTCCTATAACCTCCTTGTCTGTCCTTACCACTCTTTGAATGGACTTTCTATCTGAGGCACTGCTGTCACCAAACCAAACAGTGATGCAGTTTATTAAAACGCTCTCAATTTTACAGAGGCATGCTCTGTAAAAAGTGGCCAGGACAGAAAGACAAAGATGTGCTCTCCTCATGCGACTCAGGAAATGCAGATGCTGGTTTGCACGCTTCACTAAGGATGACGTTTGGAGAGACCAGTTCAGATTGTTAGTTATCTACACCCCCAGATACTTAATACTGTCGACCACCTCTACAGCTGCCATCCTTGATACTGAGTGGAGTATGACCATACCGGCTCTTTCTAAAATCTACGATGATCTCCTTTGTTTTATTAACATTTAGAACCAGGTTACTTTTATTGCACCAGCCCACCAGAGCCTTCACCTCTTCCCTATACGCATCTCCATTGTCGTCCCGGATAAGACCCACCCACTGCCGTATCATCTGCATACTTCACAATATGATTTGTAGCAGATTTGGCACAGCAGTCGTGAACAGTAGCGGACTCGAGACACAGCCCTGTGGGGAACCTGTACTCAAGGAGATGGAGTTGGAAACTTTTCTTCCAACTCACACAAATTGGGGCCTATCAATAAGGAAATCCAGTATCCAATTACATAAAGGACAGGGGTGAAATGCTACCGGTTCGGGCCTGTTCGCCTGAACCGGTAGTAAGAAATGCTACTGGGTCGCAGAACCGGTAGTAAAAAATAATAATAAGTTCCGACGATTGCGCGTCGCACAGCTGATCTTCAGAACTTCCCCCCCCCTGAAGCCTGCTAGGCCAAAAACGGGGGGTGTAGGCCAAAAACAGGGGTGGGGGGTCCGTTTTTGCTCCCAGCAGGCTTCCCTGAAGCCTGCTAGGCCAAAAACGGGGGGTAGAAAGAAAGAAAGGGGAGAAAGAAAGAGAAAGAAAGAAAAAAAGGGAGGGAGGGAGGGGAAAAAGAGAGGAAGGAAGGACTACAAACCTGGCACTAGAGGCAGCTTCAGACGATAATCCAGGGCTGGAAGGGACCTGGAGGTCATCTAGTCCAACCCTGCTCCAGCAGGACATTGTTAAAGTGAGTTTCTGTCTTTTGATTCCCCCAGTAACATGACTACATAGCAATGCCCACCCAGTCACATGACCCCACCAAGCCACGCCCACAGAACTGGTAGGGGAAAAAAATTAGATTTCACCACTGATAAAGAGGTATTAAAACCTAATAGGCCCAGTTTGTTCACCAATTTCTGAGGAATATGTTGAATAAGTCAGTTGCCAAAACCATAGAGAGTTCTAAGTTATAAATCATGTATGGTTTATCATGTTATGTGACCTGAGGTCATCAGCCCTTGTTTTTTTTTCAGTGTACAATACTGCAATCTTCTCAGACCTATCAGTGAAGTTTTATGCCTGCTTCCTCTTCCATTCTTCGCTGTTTAAGAGTGTAGATTAGGAGCCTAATTCACAAATTATGTTATATTTAAACATAGATGTTTATTTTTAGCTTAGCATGTTGTGTGAATTTCTTAAACCAGTTTCCTGCAATGATTCATATTTAAAAGCAGCTCCAGTTTAAAAAAAAACATACAGAAAATGGATTGGCAATTCTTTTTGACAAGATTTAGGGGACAATTCTGGAAAAATGTCCACTTTTATATTTTTAAAAATGATCTTGTAAATTTTAGCCATTAACAATCCTGGTCAGATGATTCAATTTTCAAACTATTTATTATCAGATTCAATATTACATTATTTTTCAGTTACTATAATGTTTATGAAATAAAAAAAGAATACTATAATTAATCTTATAAATTCTGAATGACCAACTAATAAAATGTTTTTAAAAACAATATACCTTTTCAGCTACACCTTTGTGGCATAAGAAAACACTGATCAGGCTTACCCAATATCTCTTTCTATTTCACACTAATCATTTAGTGAATTTACTGAGGATTAATCATTAATATAGAGTAGTTAGTTACATTTCATTCCTGTTCCCTAAAGGCCATTTTTAACCAATAAACATATATGCTAACTAATAATGATCCATAGAGAATGATATCAATCCAGCATTTATTAAATAGCCATATTCTGTGAATGTGCAATTATTTAATGAATGTACAAGATAAATGTTCTATATAGAGTTTGCATTGTGATGCATATACTCATTAATATTGAGATATTGATGAGAAATAATGCCAAAATAATTTTGCATCTTCGGAGAGTGATAATGGTTCCACATTTTATCTCACCACCTTAATCTTGAAATTAATTTACCTAGACATTTTTATTATTGATGTCTAGTTCTTAATCCAAAATGTACAGCTGGTAACTTCTT
Organism: Thermophis baileyi; assembly: GCA_003457575.1. Classification (NCBI taxonomy): domain Eukaryota; kingdom Metazoa; phylum Chordata; class Lepidosauria; order Squamata; family Dipsadidae; genus Thermophis; species Thermophis baileyi. Next base: position 4,891,264 of record QLTV01004098.1, on the reverse strand, counting down.
TGACAAAAGGGGCCATCTAACTATCACATGATTGTAGTTATCCTATTCCTGGCTGTGCCAGTGTGAGAAAAACCCAGAATAAATAGAATGAATGCTTTTATTTTGTTTGTGAGGGCAGAACACATAGAAGTTCATTCACCCTTCTTATTCTTGCTCTGGGGGTGAGGTGGGGAAAACCCAGAGTATCATCTTTCAATTTTGAACAGTTGAACAAAGGATTGCAATTTTTAATAACGAACAAGAGCACTGAATGAAATAATGGTGTGTTTTTTCTTTAAGCTGAAAGAATACTTTCTATATAACCTTTCTATTGTACCTAATTAAATAGAAATAAATGTAAAGCAATTAGTAAACAAATACAAGATATGCTGTTTTAAAGGCTCTCAATTGAAATTAATTAAAACAAAGCTGGAGAGAAGGTGAACCTCCAGAAGTTATTGAACTAGAACTTCCAATAATCCTTCCCATTAAACAAGTTAAATAAGGTGGTTAGATCATGTTGGGTCCATCAGGGCAAAAATAGATAGGAAGTAATAAATAACTTAGTAACCTTCCAAATCAAGATTTCTAGAGGGAATCTCTTTGTGTAGAATGTCTTTCCCTGATCTAATGATTATCAGATCTATTGGGATTTAAATTCCAGAATTTTACTTTGTTTTGACTTTATCAGCATGTTATATAAAAACATTTTAAGTAAAATTCTTAATCATGATAATGTAGAATTATGTGATCAAGAATGCAGTGTAGCAACTCTGAGAAACATTTTTTAAAGAATATTTAAGCATATTATCAGTGAGAAGGTTACAAAATTTGTAGTTTATCAAAGGATAATGCTCAAATTATTAAGAAGAGAAAGATGTTTAAATATGCAAGCCTGTTATGCAATGCTTTGTCAAATTCAATAGTATTCTAAAATGTATAATAATACATATTGCAGATCAGAAAATGTTTTGGTCATAAAGTAAATTCTCTGAGGGATGATATGATTTTTAGCTAGTTTAATATATAACTGTTTTTGGTTTTCTGTTGTTTTTATTTTTGTGGATATTAATTTCACATATTAATTAGCATGCTGAAGCTTCAAGTGATGTGATCAACCTTGGTCAAACTGTACGTATTCAACCAGTGCCTGAAGAGAGAGATCGTGAATTACCTGACTGGAGTGAGAAAATAGCTCATGGCATCTTATCAGGTACTCTCGGACTTTGAAGAAAACCCCAGTCTTTAGATACTATATGTTGCAAATTTCCAAGTATGGCTGGGTCTTATGGAAGTTATAATCTCTCTGCATCTGTATGGTATTAACTTGAGTAAATCTGCACTGATGCTTAATTTATCTCTTGCTATTATGCCAATATAAATTTTATGACTAAAACCATGATAGCTAATAAACAGTTGAGTAAATCCAATTTTTAGTAAAACCATGTTATTATCCTATAAACAGAAATTGCAGCCAAACGTAATTTGTGTTCATTATTAGTTATATTAGTGCAAAGATGGTTTTTAAAAAAATCAATAGATATATTTAAAAATTGAATAGTTGGCTTCCCATTTCGTACTTCAGTTCCAGAGTGACATCTAGATGGTGAAAATATCTATCATTTGATAATATTTTAATGGATTTGAAAGCATAGGTTGCAACTGCTTTAATTGCTTAGAGGTTTGGCTGAAGAAAAATTAGTGCGTAGTATGAACACCTTCCCTAAAAATTGACTTGGGCTAATTTTCATTAGTTGAAAGCCAGGTTTGAATTTAACATACCGTACCAGTGTGGCTCTGAGGCAGAAAGGGAGTTAACAGAAGTTTAGCATAGGTAGTCTTCCCTTAACATCCATTTGTCAGCAACCACTCAAAGTTACAACAGTGACTTACAATCAGTCCTGGTAGTTCTAGCTGTTGCAGCACCTGTGGTCACATGAACAAAATTCAGACCCACTTGCATTTATGACCTTTTGGCCACCCGCCTACCAGCTGCTGCCAGCTACCTTCACAGCCTGACCTTACCCACCTTTGCCGCATCACCTACCACTGCTGTACTGGCTATGGTCTTCTTTCATACTGGTGCAACCAGGGCATCTCTTGTGCCACGCCCAGGGCCTCTGCACACCAGCCAAAGTCTTCTGGGCTTATTTCACTAAGCAATGTGGTCATGTGACATTGTGTTTTATAACTGCAATACTTAGTAATGGAAACTCTGATCCCAATTACCAATGTTAACTGAGAACTACCTGTAACTGGTAAGTTCTTGTTTTAAAATCTGATTCTTAAAATATTTTCAGATAGGCAATAAAAATTCTTTTAAAAGGTAACAAGTACAGGTAGTCCTCGACTTACAACAGTTCATTTAGTGACTGTTCAAAGTTACAAGAGCACTGAAAAAAGTGATTTATGACCGTTTTTCATACTTACGACCGTTGCAGTGTCCCCATAGTCATGCGATCAAAATTCGGATGCTTGGCAACTGATTCATATTTATGACGGTTGCAGTGTCTTGGGATCACGTGATCACTTTCTGTGACCTGACAACCAAAGTCAATGGGGAACCCACATTCACTTAACAATTGTGTTACTAACAACTGCAGTGATTCACTTAACAACTGTGGCACAAAAAGTCGTAAAAGGGGGCAAAATTAACTTAACAAATATTTTACTTAGCAACAAAAAATTTGGGCTCAGTTGTGGTTGTAAGTCGAGGGCTACCTGTAAACCAAAAAAATTCCCTGACCGTTCAGTGACTAAAAATCAAATGGTAATCTAAACCAAGATATTCATTTAGAAGATGTTCAACTCTGTCAGACGTCTAGGAGACACTGATTCACCAATTATATACCATGACTTAGAAACAATCCCATGCCTATTTTCATTTTGCAGAGAGATTTCTTGATTAGTCTTGAGACCATGTGGGGGAAGAGAAGTCTTCTGGCTATATCAGTGGTTCCCAACCATTTTTTTGGCCATGCCCCACCTAAGCATCTCTAAAATCCTGATGCCCCCCCCCCGTGACATATAATTCTTATCATTCAAAAAGTGAACTCCTACTCACGCAGAGGAAGCCTAAAAGGTCATTAACTTGGTTTAAACAAGGTTCCAATTGCCCCCATTAAAAATCAAATTGCCCCCCCCCCGTGGGGCGTGGGCCCCACGGGAACCACTGGGCTATATGAATGTCCTAGTATTGCAATTTGAATAATAAAAGCTTTGATTAGAGTTAACGGGAACAAAATTTTGTCCTGAGGGCCAATTCTTGATAATATTACTTCATAAATACTGTTCGATGTGTTTTCATGAAGGAGCATCCTGGGTGAGCTGGGGTCTGGTCAAAGGAGCAGAATATACTGGAAAAGCAATCCATAAAGGAGCCTCTAAATTAAGAGAACACCTTCAGCCAGAAGAAAAACCTTTGGAGGTCAACCCAACTGTAGCAAAGGGACTGCATGTGGCAAGGCAAGCTACAGGAGGAGCAGTCAAAGTCAGTCAGTTCTTGGGTAAGGCATGGAAATCCAGTTTCCTTGGGAAAGTCCTGAGTTGCTTAGCATGGTCTATAGTTTCTTAGTTTTGTAGTTTCAGATTTTTTTTGTCCTTTTTATAAATATTAAGAAAAAAGTAAAGAGTTGAGAGCATTGGACCACAGGTGACTACCATGTGACTATCATGGGAGCTTTCACTGAGAAATTAAACATTTTTAATTTCATTAATAATAATCTCAAACCATTTTATGCTTGTTTACAAACATATCACTAGGCATATTTTAGCACATGTTCATTCTTCTCCTCAAATAAATGATGTGATCAGTTTGTTGTACTCCATACTATGTGGAGTAGGTAGGGCCAGGCCCCTAATTTTGAGCAGGATGTTGAATGTGGAAAAAAAGCTTGAGCTACTGGTAATCTGCCCTTTAATCCATAAACCAGACATGTCCTACCCAGTCTGGAGGGTTTTATAGGCTCAAAAGAAGCTTTGACAGGGTGCACTTTTGTGCACTTGCTTTATAGCTTATGGAAGTGTATATACATGGTCAACTGTGACTTTTAACCAAACATGATTAAACATCATAGTTTAATATGATGGGGAAAACCATCTATTATATAGTAAAATCTTGCCATCAATTTTTAAGTAATTTGCTCTATTGACAGAAGTGCTAAACTTCAGCATAGGTTCTAGTAATCTATGATTTTCATCTAAGAAAACTTGCCCTCAATTTGTTATAGTCCAAATTATGTTGACTAACCTTCCTTTCCCTGGTGTTCTCTAGATGTATTGAGCTTCAGCTCCTATAATTCATAATCGGTGCACATCTTGGTAGAAGTTGAAGTCACTTATATTATAAGCAGCTCTGAGCAGTTCAAATAATTCAGTCTATTTTGACTGTGACTTGGTCTTGTCATCAACATGAACAAATATGATCTCTGTACGTAATGAAACTAGATAAACTGCAATGGTTTAAAATCAAACTCTCTAATATGCTGATAGACATTTATTTATTTAAAATATTTAAACTCCACTTTTCTACTGAAAATGCCTTTTTAAGATAGATCAGGGGTGAAATCCAGCAGGTTCTGACAGATTATGGAGAACCGGTAGCGGAAATTTTGAGTAGTTCGGAGAACCGGCAAATACCATCTCTGGCTGGACCCAGAGTGGGGTGGGAATGGAGATTTTGCAATATCCTTCCCCCAGGAGTGGGGAGGGAATGGGGATTTTGCAATATCCTTCCCCTGGAGTAGGGTGGGAATGGAGATTTTGCAGTATCCTTCCCCTGGAGTGGGGTGGGAATGGAGATTTTGCAGTATCCTTCCCCTTCCACGCCCACCAAGCCATGCACACCACGCCACACCAAGCCACGTCCACAGAACCGGTAGTAAAAAAAATTGGATTTCACCACTGAGATAGATGGTATCCCTTTCAGAAGCCTAAGTTATCTGAGTTGCATTATGAATCAAAGGCGATGAATATCTGTTGGAATTTTTATTTTTTTATTTTTTTTAGAAAATTTATATTGCCACCTACTCACCCTGGCGACTTAAGGTGGCTTACACAATATACTGTAAAAGCATCGTATAAAAATGATGAAATGTTTTATTTTTTTTTATTTTTTTTTAATTTTTTTTTGTCAAGCATGTATATAATTAAAGGTAAAGTATAAATATTAATGTGAGTATATAATAAGTACAAACATAGTTTGAGTACATATTTTTCGAGTACATATTTTTCGAATACATGGGGACTTTAGGACAGGGGCGGTAGGCATGCTGGTGCACTTATGCACGCCCCTTACAGACCTCTTAGGAATGGGGTGAGGTCAATGGTAGTCAGTTTAAGGTTAAAGATTTGGGGGTTTGGGGAAGAAACTACAGAGTCGGGTAATGTATTCCAGGCATTGACCACTCTGTTGCTGAAGTCGTATTTTTTGCAATCAAGTTTGGAGCGGTTTACATTAAGTTTGTATCTATTGTGAGCTTTTTGTTGTTGTTGTTGTTACCATTTCTATTGCTGCTTCTGACGAATAAAATCATTGGAAGAAATGTCAGGCAAAATGTGTTTATAAGGCTTGATTGAATGGAATACAGAATGGACCAAGTATCTATCAAAAATGTCAACTTCAATAGTGCTTTCTGTTTTAGTTGAAGGTGTTTGTTCTGTGGCAAGTTGTGTTGGCAGAGAGTTAGCCCCTCATGTGAAGAAACACGGAAGCAAATTGGTTCCAGAATCCCTTAAGAAAGACAAAGATGGAAAATCAACTTTGGATGGTGCTCTAGTTGTAGCAGCAAGTGGAGTTCAAGGTAACCAAATTAAATAGCTATCCGTCAATGCATTTTAAGCTAATTGTTTATATATTAGTTATCTTCTGGTTCTAATTATTTTTGCAGGGTTTTCAACAATATGGCAGGGTTTGGAATGTGCTGCAAAATGCATTGCTAAAAATGTATCTACAGAGACAGTTCAGACAGTCAAGTACAAGTAAGTTTTTTCCTCTTCTGCATAAATAATAACTGAGTGTTAGGGAATAACAATTGCATAAAAGTACTTTGTGTCTATTGCTTAATTGTACATTATTGTGATATAAATACATAAGTTTTCTCAATTATATAGAAATAAGAGATAAGTAAAAAAGGCTTTGTTGCTGAAGAATCTTTCTATTCAATAGTCCCTGTCCCCAAATATTTTTCTTCTCTGCAATGCCAGAAGTAACATGGACCGAAATAACAATCTTTTAGTAGAGCCTTTCTATGTAATATGTTATAGAGCAGCAGTCTTCTACCTTTTTGGCACTGGGGACCAGTTTCATAGAAGACAATTTTCCCACAGGGCGGGGTGTGTGTGTTTGGTTTTGCTTGCTTGCCTGCCTGCCACTCACCTCCAGCTGTGCAGCTGCTTTAAAGGGGAAAGACAACTCCCTAGTTAGGCTGGATTCCCGATGGCTAGATGGACACATTCCTATCATTTTCTTACCAACAATTCAGCAATGCAAATGATTGCATTGCCTTCTGGGATGTATTTTGAACCTCACAGTCTAACTTAACAACCAAGGGCTTTTCTGATGGTCTCCCACCCAAACACAAGCCTATTGTGACTTGTCTCATTTTTTAAATTGGGCAAGATCAGTCATGTGCTTCCACTGGCTTTAGTGAACAGGCTGTCTAGATGTTTCTCAGTTTTATTCTGCTCAATCACAAACATCCAATACAACTGCAATGACATGAAAATGACAAAGTATTTTTAGGTTTACAGCATGTAGGCTTTCATGCTGTACCCCAAAGGGAGATGCATGTATGTAAGTCACATGGTTGGCACTGCAACATGTTTCAGCGTCCCCGACAGCCCCATGGACACTTATAATCTCATGCTAGTATCTTTTATGCGCACTTGAATTCAATGTTGGTAATACCCCACCAGCTTTAAAGTTGCATCATTTCACAGGCATCAAATTGGAAAGGGTTATTGTTGCTCTTTGGGTATATTAACATATTTAGTTTATTAGCTCACTAGGAAAATATATCTGATAGGCTGTGTGTGGCAAATTATGTGAGGTATTCTCATTTTCTCAGTACAGGTAGGTCTTGATTTGTACATTTAATCCTATGAAATGAACACATTATTCCAATTTGCATTATTTTAAATGATATTTCTATGGAAAATAGGGTAATAGGTTCCAGCATGATCAACCAGGAAAACGCTTACATATAATGTTTGTTTATCATGAAACATAACAGTTAAAGAATAAAAGAATATACTTACATCTTAAATTTATCTTTAATGAAGTCACAAGAGTAGTCATAGTTACAAAAAATAATAACCTTCTAAATACATATTTAAGATCAATCAAGTGAACAAAGGATAAACCCATATCCGAAATAGAACTGTTATCGCCTACATTCTGTTGTACAGGTAGTCCTTAATTTACAACCCACAATTGGGACAGGACTTTCCATTGCTAAAACAATTGTGGTCATAAAGCAAATGTCACATGACAGGATCACTTAGTGACTGCAATGCTGTCATCCCGGTTGCCATTATTAACAGAAACATGGTGTGTTAAGCGAGTACCCATCCCAAAATTAAGCCATTCCAGGCTTGATCCCTACCAGCCCTGAGTCTTAGTAAGGTAAGGGATTGTTTCCAACTTCCCCCACCTGCTTATCTCCCCTCCTCCATTTCTGCCATTTGGCTGCCATGCATCCTGCTTTGTGGGGTGGCAAGCAACCCCAGAACTGCACAGCCTGGAAAGCTACAGCCATGTATCCACACTTGCCCTTAACACCTTGCACTCCAAGACCCCTGTTGCTATGTGCTCCACTGTCCTAGGTGCCCTTCACGTTCCCCTTGCTGTTGATGAGACATGCCTGGCCTGGCTGCTGGGCTGGCTGTGGAGAAAAAAGGGCCAAAAGCAGCCCCAGTGCACAAAAATGCCTCTTTGCAAAAAAGCTCCTGGGGCATGGCACACCAAAAAGCCCCACCACACCAGGAGCTCTATGCAAAGGAACTGCTTTGGGCTTCTCTTCCCCCCCCCCCAATGCAATTGGAAAGCCAATTCCTATATTCTTAAGTGTAAGTTTTTTCAGTTAATGATTAACACTGTGCAGCACATGGGGATATGTATAAAACAGCTTTTCTTAATTGTACTGAGCTAAAAATTAAGTATTAACATTTTGCTTCTTAGGTACGGGAACGATGCTGGCCAAGCTACAAATAATGCTGTGAGTTCTGCCATCAATGTTGGTGTAACAGCTTTTAATATCGACCATATTGGAATCAAAGCTATGGTCAAGAAAACTGCAAAGGAAACAGGCCACGCAGTCCTGGATGATTATAAGATTACCGGAAATGATGATGAAAAAGCTCTACAAAAGAGAGAGAAAAAGGATGAACACTAAATCCGTGCAACTGAATTGCCAAAAGCCTTAATATATATATTTAAATGAAATGAATTAACAGATTTGGTATTTTTATAATCTTAAACATCTGGACTTAATTTATCAAACTTGAAGATTAACCTTTTCTAAAAATTATTTCTCTTCCCATAATTCCAGTATTGCAGCCTCTTTCAGCCCAGCGCTTTCCATATGTGAAACCAACTTCTATCTAACATGGTACTTTAGCACATCTGGAGAGCATCAGGTTGCAGAAGGCCAATTTAAATGAAAACTAAATTTGCAATAGCATTTAACTTGCACAAGGAAACACGGCTGCTTTTTAAGTTGTAAAATGGAGTATTAGAACTTAGTTTGATATGTACTGTTTTAACAACTTCTACTTTAATTTTTCCTGAATCTTATTCAAGAGTTACTGCAACTGTACCTGATTTGATTAGGTAGCGTATATATTTGAACTGTATTACATAAACAACTGATTAAGCTAGCAAATTCTTGATAAGCTATCAAAATCAGTTCCAATTCTAGAGAAACCAAAGATAGTGTCACTATTAATGTTATTAATTCCATTTAGTTTAGTTTAAACCAGCTTTATGAAATCCTAGTTTTAATTGGAATAGATGGCAAAATTCTTAACTATTTTTTGTTGGCAAAATATGATGTTGAATTCTATGAAAAAAGATTTCTGCTAAAAAAAGTAAGGGTCCATTTATGGAGGAAGAAAAAGCTTTGTACTCAATATTTATTGTAAAATCATTTATTATAAATTATTTTATTGAGAGGTCTGTATTATTCAGAAATATATCTTGTTGCCTTGTAAGAGAATGAAATTCATTTTCTGTTAGACATTTACATTTCCTTCTCTTTAATATGAAAAAAGCAGTTGCTATTAATGTAGAATTTCCAATTTTTAGAGGTTACTTCTGATTTTGATATGGAATTTAATAGTGGTGGTCAAATGTATAGTAAAAAGATAGCACGTTCACTAGTTAAGGAGCTAAACACTTGAAATGACTTATGAATTTAAAGAAAGAAATAAATTTAAGATGCATATTTTGGCTATCTTCGTTTTTATTTAAATACACCCACTCCTTGTTTAGTGACCAAGTTCCATTTAGATCATTAAGCAAAATAGCTACAGTAAATGAATATATGACTGAAAAGACACTGCAAAGATCACTGGTGGCTGCCATTGTTAAATTTTGCTTGTTCAGCTATGTCAACATTACTATCACTCTGGTATATCAAATTTTGTTAGAAATGCAAATTGATCAAAAGTATTTTTAATTATTTATTAGCATTGCATTTGCAAGTGGTCACTCACATTTTAAGACCACTGGTCACTGTGGTCCCTAAATGAAGAATGTAGTATAGACAAATCGATGATTGTAAGTTGAAAGGCAGTATGATCTGTTAAGTTGCTCTTGCAGGTTTAAAAACAATGGACCAAAAGCAATGAACATGTGCAAAGTATAAGTGCAAAATAGCAATAATCTTTGGGTATTCAGTTTGAAAAACATCTTGGAGCAGCTCTCTGTAACCTCACCCCCCCACCCCGTCTTTACAAACGTGGAGGAGATTCTAACACAAGAGGAAGCTAATTCCCCGGAACTATGGATCACCAAAAGCAAATGGCAGAGACGAGGTAAAAGGGCGGGAATTTTAAATAGACTAAGGAATAAGGGATATAAAAAAACCCGTCAATCTTTCTAACCAATTTACATTCACTTGCTAATAAGATGGATGAAATACTTCTTTTAAACAGATGCAATTCTGATTTTCACAACGCATCTGCCCTATGCTTTATTGAATCTTGGCTAAACGAGGAAATTGATGACAGAAAATCGCTTTCAATTGTCTCTTAGGGTATTTCCAATTCCAAGTGATGCCTTTCGGGCTGTAGGGACCACCCACAGTGTTCATGAAGCTAATCAATGAAGTGTTTCATGAGCACCTAAATAAGGGGGTGTTATTTATTCTGAGACAATGGAAGACCATGTGATGCATGCATATACCAGGGTTTCAGATACTTAGAGCAGACAGGATTGTAGAACTATTGGGGGGGGGAAAGGGAGGAGGCTTATGTATATATATCAACGACAGCTGGTCTCAAGACATAACTATAATACACAAATTCTGTGATGAAAACTTAAGAGTCTTTACTTATCAACTACAAACCATTTTACTCTCCACATGAGTTCTCTTCATTTCTACTAATTGCTGTGTATGTCCCTCCACAAGCCTGTATAAACAAGGCATTACGAACTCTAGCTGACCACATTATGGAGGCTGAATCCAAATACCCTGATTCACTGGCCATCATCAACTACAAACCATTTTACTCTCCACATGAGTTCTCTTCATTTCTACTAATTGCTGTGTATGTCCCTCCACAAGCCTGTATAAACAAGGCATTACGAACTCTAGCTGACCACATTATGGAGGCTAAAGCCAAATAACCAGATTCACTGGCCATTATTCTAGGTGATTTCAACAAAGGTAACTTAAGGAAAGAGCTTCCAAAATATTTTCAGCATGTCAATTGTCCCACCTGAGGCAAGAATACTTTAGACCACTGCTACACAACACTAAAAGATGCTTATCGGTCCTTACCAAGAGCAGCTGTGGGCCACCACTGATCATTGCATGATTCACCTTGTACCTGCTTACAGACAAAGATTTAAAGCCACAAAACCAACAATTAAATCAGTGAGGACTTGGACTGAGGAGGCAAAGTTAAAGCTACAGGCTTGCTTTGACTGCACGGACTGGAATATTTTTGAAAAT
>QLTV01004098.1:4824739-4856637 GCA_003457575.1 Thermophis baileyi | reverse complement strand
GGCCTTCCGTAAAGCCCTTAAGACCTGGCTTTTCCGGCAGGCCTGGGGCCAATAGTTGTTCTGATTGGCCCATGCATGGTTGTGTGAATGTTTTATTTTAAATATAGTTGGGGGGTTTTTTTCCCCTTTCTTTTTTAAATTGTTTTTATATGTTTTATTTTTTATGATGTAAGCCGCCCAGAGTCCTTCGGGAGTTGGGCGGCATATAAATTTTATAAAATAAAATAAATAAAATAAATAAATATATGGAGGACTCTTTAAATTGTATTTTGAATTCTAGGGGAATATTGACCATAATTAATTACAAAATGGTGCTTATATTGCCAGTTGTGAAATATACTGCATTATTAAGAGTATAATTACTGCATTAAGAATATAATTACTGTATGGCAGGGTTATTTATTATTTATTCATTTATTAAATAATTTATATGGCTGTCCCTCAAAGCAGTGACTCTATATTAAAAAAAATATATTTTATTGCAAATTTCCAGTTAAAAAAAAACACAAGTAAACAAACATTACAACATATAAAACAAACATATACATCACATATACATAAAATATAATTCATATAATTAATACAGCTTTATGCCATCGTAATTTCTTTCTTATTTCCATATTTCCCTAATTTTGGCTATTGTTATATACCTAAACACTTATTATCTTTTTCTATTTGATATATACACTATTACCTATTATCACATAGTTTTATGCTCTTATTTACATTATATACATTATATACATCTCTATCAAATTTAATCTATCTTATTCCATTTTATAATATATTTCATTCTTATATTAATTTATACAGTGACTCTTATGGTGTACAAAGATTAAAAAAATTAGTAGTTAAAAACAATAGCCCTGATTGCCTGAAGTAAATGATGCCTTCCAATCATATAATCATATCAATAATAGACACTCCTGGCCCAAATGCTTGGAGAAACAGCCAAGTCTTCAGAGCCTTACAAAAGCCTAACAGAGTCAAGATCATTGGATCTCTAGGAGATGATGTTCCACATAACAGGGTCTTCCACATAGAAAACTCCATTCCGGGGTCCAACAAGATGACATTGTTTAATCAGAGGGACCTGGAGCTTTGCCTTCTGTACTAGATCTGGTAGGCTGAGTAGAAACCACGGGAGAAAGGGCCCCCTTGATAGTTTGGCCTTCTTAACCTTTTCATGCCATGGACCCTTTGAAAGTCTGGTAAAACCTATAGATGTCTTCTCAGAAAAATGTATTCAAATGCATAAAGTAAAATGCTCGTATATATGTTGTTGCAAATGGTATTAAAGCTTCCATAGTTTGCTTTACAAGGCAAATATAAGCTTTTATCAAAGTACACCAGAATACTCTAAAATTAAATGTCAGCAGGTAATGAATATAAAGTTGTATATTTTTTTCCTCATTAACAGTTTGTGGATCCCCTGAAATGTATTGATCTTAATTGTCCCAAAGGTGCTTTTTTTCAAGAGTCAACTGGACTTTCTGGTTTTTCTTTGAAGGCATTTCACTTCTCATCCAAGAAGCTTCTTTGGGACAACCATGACCTGGATGACTGAGCATCTCCATAAACATTTATTGATCTTAATCTACCAGGTTAAGAACCTGTGCTGTATGGGTTTAAAAAGTAGAATTATGAGAGACTGGGTGAAAGCTAGGAAAGGAATGGAAGAGAGAAAAGACAATTCAGCCCAAGTGGGAGAAATCTGGGATGAATGAAGCATTTCAACAAATTCAGAGAATCTGTCTTAATTAACTCATTGCAAATGAAAAATTCCTATTAGAATTTCCAAGATTTCTTTATTTATCTCAAACAAGCATTAAAAATAACTTACTGAAATCACTGTAGTTCTTGTTTCTTTGGTCTTGCCCAGCTGTGTGATGCTTCATAAGAAACGTCATTCAACAGGGAATTGCTGAACATTTGTTAAGCAGCCTACACTGCAGAAATGAAATGATGAAATCCTATTTGGTCATGTTGTAAACATAAACCTGTAACTAAGGTCAGAACATTTTAGCAGTTAATGCTATTAATTGCATAGTTCCCAGTTCTGAACTGTGAGACTTCACATCAGGCAAGTATAAATCTTGGGTTTCAGAACCTGAGCCCTGCATTCAGGAACTAAAACTAACTGCAGAAGATTCAATAACCTGATAACTCAGGGGTGTCGAACTCAAGGCCCGGGGGCCGGATTCAGCCCGCGGGGTGCTTAGATCTGGCACGCAGGGCCGCCCTGGAAACAGCAAAGGATCGGCCCACAGTGCCTCTGCCAGTGAAAACGGAGCTCGGGAGGGCCTCAGGCAGCCCTCCAGAGCTCCATTTTCGCTGGCAGAGGGTTACAGGAAGCCATCGCAGCCGAAAACAGCTCGGGAGCCTGTTTTTGCTGGCAGAGCGCTTGGGCCACCACAGGCACCCGCAACACCAGTGACGTCGAGCTGGCCACGCCCACCCTGGCCCCCCAAGGTCAGATACAACCCTGATGCGGCCCTCAATGAAACCCCTGTGATAACTGATAAAAGATGCTTTTTTTGAAAATGGGGAAGAAAACATATAAATCTTCTAAATAAGATTTATTTAGAAATCAAATCAGTCTTCTTCTGATTTGAATTGATGTTGCCTTCTTTGTATTCTTTGTATTCTCTTGTAATGTTGTTTTTATGCTTTATTTTATACATTTTCTGTGTCAACTGCCAAAAGTTTGAATTGTGGCAGAATAGGAATATGTTTAATAAATAGAAAAAAATATACACACAATCTGCCTGCAGAATACAGAAATCAAGCTCTCTGTGTGTGTCCAGCCAGCCAGCCCGGGTTTGATTGGTAAGATTGCCCTTGGTTACAAAGAAATAAAATAATCAAATTTAGAAACTGCCAATTTTATTCCTAAGTCTTAAATCGTCTTTCCCTCTTGTCCTTCTAAGACTTTTCCTAGCCTTGAAATTGAAATTTCTCAGGGTTTATACAACAACTATCTCAATGCTGGTTCTATTTGCCATCTTTAAGCCTTAACACCATCTCTGATACTGTATGTCTGTATTTGGGGAAATAAATCACTGTAAATTAAGACAGTCCTATAGTATTCTATCATATTTAACATTCTATTCACCTCATTTTTTACAGATAGACACAGTGCTGTGTCTCCAGATTTTGAGTCCCAGTGCAATACTCATGGACAACATGTGCTTAGCATCATCTGCCAGAATCCTTGTCCCACCTTATTTATTTATTAGATTCTTTTAATTATTAAAAAGGAAGCCAGTATGTGCAAAGTGAACCACCAGCTTGAAATGTAATCTTTATTTACAAGGATGTCTCTGGGCTCCACATAAACTCATTATTTGTAATTAAGTATATACTGTGTTCTGTGCTTTATTTGGAATAGTTCCCTGTAGAAAAATTTGCTTTCATTTTTTTTCTATCAATTTTCATTTCATTCGATGAAAAGAAATTTGCTTTCAAAGTTCTTTCACAGGAGAAGATAATTTTGATGAAATGTTGTGGGTGGAAGGTGATATTTGGACATTGATTTAGTAAAAGGTTGCCAACAGTGTGTTTGTGTGAGAGAATGTTCTCCCTACGTCTTCCTAGATTCCTGTAAATCTTAAGGGCTTTTCAGATGATGAAATGCAGGCAGAAAGTGGTGGGGGGCATCAGTGTAGTGGAAAGATTAATAACTGACAAAAACAGCAATAGCATTTGCTGCCTCTCACAACAATTCTCTGAGCTCAGAAATATTACCAAAACAATTCTGAAAGCAAATACCCTGAGAATCAGGCAAAAAAAAAAAAATCAGGTTTCTTTTATTGGCCAAGAAAACTTTTGAAAAATTATTAAGCAGATTTCAGCACTGTTGAAAATGTGCTTCATATCCAAAAATAAAACTATTTGTTAAGATGATAGAGAATACTTGGAAAGGGTGGTTGAGAGCAATCTCGCCAATTTGCTTTCTGGTGTTTTGTGACTGTCTAGGCCAGGGGTGTCAAACGCATCATCACATTGTTGTCATGTGACATGACTTTTTCCCCCCTTTACTAAAATGGGGGTGGGCGTGGCCAGCGTGTGACACATCCGGCCCACGGGCCGCGAGTTTGACATCCCTGGTCTAGGCCTATCATGGCAGACATTTAGTGAGCCTGTCATAACACACACTCAAAATTCTGAGTGTGCTTAAAGGGAAAGTATGTTGCAGTTCCCGACAGTTAAAGAATTACAACGGGCGGGTCTAGGAAGAGACCCTTCTTTGCAGTTGCCCCCGCTGTTGCCCTGCCCTTTGGAACATTCTCCCCCAGAGGTGAGAGTGGACCTCCAACTCTTCTTTTGGAAAGGTTTGAAAGCATGGCACTGTTGTCTTGCTTGGGCTCACAGAGGAGCATGCAACCATGGGGCTGGTTAGCACCCTGAAGGATCCCCCATTTTAATGTTAATTTTTGATTATTTTTGCCACTTTTTAGAATTTATATACAGTTTTTATGTTTTAGCAGTTTACTTGTACATCACTCAGAGTCCCTCTGAAAGAGAATGGATGGGTGGGTGGATGGGTGGGTGGATGGATAGATCCAAAGCACCTGAGGGTAGGACAAGAAGCAATGGGTGGAAACTAATCAAGGAGAGAAGCAACTTAGAACTAAGGAGAAATTTCCTGACAGTTAGAACAATTAATCAGTGGAACAACTTGCCTCCAGAAGTTGTGAATGCTCCAACACTGGATGTTTTTAAGAAGATGTTGGATAACCATTTGTCTGAAGTGATGTAGGGTTTCCTCCCTAAGCAGGGGGTTGGACTAGAAGACCTCCAAGGTCCCTTCCAACTCTGTTATTCTATTCGATGATGGATGGATGGATGGATGGATGGATGGATGGATGGATGGATGGATGGATGGATGGATGGATGGATAGAAAGAAGAAAAAGAAAAAGCAAGCAAGCAACTGAGGATCCCTGTTGTGGTTGGATTTTCATTTTAACTCTTAGCTTTCTCTCCATATTGCTCAAAAAGAACAGATTCTCTTAACGTCAGTTTCTCAAACCTTGTTTTCATTCCTTTTGTTTTTTATACCTAGACTAGGTTGCATCAGGTTTAGCTGAGTACCCGATGGTGTGTCTTTGCTAACAATGGCATTGGTATCTGTGAGGTTTTTTTAAAATCTGGTTTTCTCTAGAAAATAAGTGTTGCAATTTTAGACCTCTGAATATTAAACAGTCCTTTAGCAGTCATTTTCCAGATCTCTCGATTAATAAAAATGTGGGTTCGCTAACCATTCTGGGCATTGTTTCAGAGTATTCGTGAGGTAGAGCACTATAATTTGTCAACCTCTAAAATATTGAAGCGTATTAGTTTGGCTTCTGGCCCATTAAGTTACTTTTGACTTTATTTAACAGCTGTAAGTAAAATGGTCAGAAATTCATGATGTATCTTGCATCTTTTCAAAATCTCTTGTGCTTCTGACCATTTTTAATTCTTTTAAGAAATAGTTTTTAAAATTTTAGAGGTCAGACCCTCCCTCAAGTGGCATTAGTGTTGCCAGCCCATTTTAAAACAGTATCTTCTCTCCCCTCCCTTCCCTCCTTTTTTCCCCTCAACTTTGTATCAGAATTTGCAAATAGTGATATGTTAATCTATATCAGGGGTATCAAACTTGCGGGGTCACATTGTCGTCACGTGACATATCACGACTTTTCCCCCCTTCGCTAAATCGGGGGTGGGCGTGGCCAGCGCATGCGTGACGCATTCAGCCTGCAGGCCGCGAGTTTGACACCCCTGATCTATATTATTGAAGAGCTACATTGTACTGCTGCACTGCTGGATCAGCTTCCACCAATTTGATGCCTTACATTTATATTGGACTTCAGCTTCCATAATACTGCAAGAAAGCATGGCAGTGTTGGAAGGCATGAAATGCCAATGGCTGACCTTAATACAGAACAATGTTCACTGTAGAATTTGATATGTTTTGCTCTTTATAGTAACTTTCCTACCTTAAGCACAATTTGCTTAATGGTTGTTGACAAATATTTTGGGCAACAGAATTCTGCTCTATGCATTTCAATAATTTCATTTTGGCTGAAGTGTCAAATGTTTGTTCGGATTGCAGTGATG
The DNA here is from genome assembly GCA_003457575.1 of Thermophis baileyi. Lineage (NCBI taxonomy): Eukaryota > Metazoa > Chordata > Lepidosauria > Squamata > Dipsadidae > Thermophis > Thermophis baileyi. The sequence continues at coordinate 4,850,534 of QLTV01004098.1, read as the reverse complement.
TTCAGCTTCTCAGAACCTAGACATGTCAAAGTTGACAAGGGCACTGCCTTGATTGATATCCGTCTCACCTCTGATGGGAACCAGAAGAAGAGTATTAGCAAATGTCAAAGGACTGGGAAGTTTTTGTGGAATACTGTAAAATGGGAATATTTTATTTTATTCAAAAGAGATTTATTTATAATTGGTCAAGATTTCAGCTTATTATGAGCAAAAAATAGCTTTGTATATTTCCATGATGTGTATTACTTCCTTATTCTAGAGGATTAAAATTAACATCTTGCTGTAAATTGTAGGCAAACTCTTGAAAACTGTGGCTCTGGTGTCAGTTTCCTAACATCTAAATCATTGGGGGATTTATTGCAATATGTCAGCGTCTTTTTAAGTAATATGCCATTTCTATCTACATCACTATAAATTCTACTTTGTGATTTTTAACCATTTTGTTATCTTATGGAAGGTTCAGCTATAGACAGAATTCTTTCATATAAAGTATAAACAACTCATAAGTAATTTATATTCTATGTTCATTTCATATGTAATATTGAAATTGTGAAGGGTTGTGCGATAAGCTTTCTGCTGAGATTTAGAATGCCTGTTGACTTTGAAATAAATCCTCCTGTATTCTATAGAGTAGAGACTATTCTTATATGTTTACATGGAAATAGGTATTAGTGAACTCAGTGGTACTTACTTCTGAGTAGATATACATTTCTTTATTTCCATAGTGGTAAAATGGTGATCATAGTGTCTATAGTGAGTACAGTCAGAAGGGCAGTAGTTCCTTCTGTTTAACTGTTTGCAAAACAAACTATGGTAATAATTGAGCTTGTATACTGCTTTTTCACAGATTTGTGTGGGTGTGTAAATCTCCAAACTACATTTCATCAGAACAGATCATGATCAAATTTGTTTCAGATCATGAATTGCTGTCAAATCCTAATTTAAATAAAACAGAATTTCCTGAAATTGCACATAACGGACTGTTGGGAAATCTTATCCTTTCCTGAAGTCTGTGTCTTATTCAAACTGCAATATTTCATGGTTTCCCTTGGATCTGAAAAGAACCATGAGGGTTTGAAAAATCAAAAAGCCAAGGCAAGTTTATGCATGGATATGTTGTTGAACAAGGAAGAAAGAAATAAAATTCTGTAATTGTATTTTCTTCAATAAGGGGTTAATGGATTTATTAATGTGTGTGTGTATATATGTGTGTGTGTGTGTGTATATATATTTTGTTTCTAGATAGCCCATCTCCCTCATGGTTGCACAGTTGAGAGAGGACTAAAAAAAATAATACACTGAAGTAAAGCTAGATTCTAGAGAAAATTCTAGAGAAAATTAAAAGTAGCCCCAAACCAATCCTGTTGTATGTCTCTGCAGTTTGGACAAGTAAATGAGACACTTTGAAATTATAGCTTATAATTGGGTTTAAAGCATGCAATCAATTCTAAATTGCTAATGGCCTTTTTCATTGGGTGACAGAATAGCAGTAAAACTAACATGATGTATTTTATTTTATTTACATATTTAATATCAGGATTCTTTAAATCAGTTTCTTAAAAAACTGGAAGAGGAGAAGAAAGGTCTCCAGAACCAGCTGAAGGAGTATGAACTTAGACTGGATCAAGAGGCAAAGGTCTGTAATTACCATAGTTCTTCTAAAACAGCAGTTCTCAACCTGTGGGTCGCGACCCCTTTGGGGGTCGAACGACCCTTTCACAGGGGTCGCCTAAGCGCGCTAGCCCGCCACGCCCCCTTTGTCACCTCATAGCGCGCAGGGCGGGGGTCGCGACGGCGGGGCGGGGGTCGTGGCATTAGGAAGGTTGAGAACCACTGTTCTAAAATATATCCATCTTAAGGTGCTTCATGGTCGCCTGTTATATTGATGAAAATAATTCAGTCACTGACTGTATCATATACATACCTATATACTGTATACATATGCATCCTGGACTATGCCTATTCTCTAATTTTCTGTTTTATTCACTTATTTCTTCTTTTGGAACTTAGGCTTACCATAAAGCCAATGATGAACGCCGTGCATACTTAGCAATGATTTCACAAGTAAGTCTAAAAATCTCTGTAGAATGATAAGAAAATATTTTGTCCTAAACCAATCATTACTCTTTTCTTTCTGGACTTTCCTTGTCTATTTTAAGCTGATTTACCTCTTGGCCAGAAAATTCTGCAAAGCTGAGTCAGCTAGAATGCTGGAGGGAGATGTTAATCAGTCTTGCCATTTTCTTTCTGCCCTTATAAACTTAAAGATTGGATATTTAACTCTTAACTGTGTATTGTATTAAAGTGTATTACTTCTACACTCATAAATTTCATTGCTCATTATTCTTCTGCCCCTGGTTCTTCCTTTCCCTAGTCTATTAAAATTAGTGGAAGCATTACATCTGTACAAGAGCACTTTGTTGTGGAAGATAAACTATTTAATGAACCTATAAATGTAATTTTGTTGGGGGTTTTGCTTCAGATTACAAGTAAGAATAAATTCACCTATCTTACCTATCACCAATCCATGGTATTTACATATATGTTCATTCATAGGTCACTTTGGATGTAACTTTCTTTCTTTTTTTTAAATGTACAAATTCAATGTTTGGGGCCTATCTTTAAAGCATCCAAAATGGGACTATGAGTATTATTTTCTTGCTTCATCTTTCCACTGTGCTTTGCAAAAGTCCTCTTGGTGGAACTTGCAGTATTTTTCCACCTAATAGGACTAAAATTGCTTTACACACAGATGCAAACGCGTTCTAAGATATCATATGACAAGGCATTGTTAGGCTACAATAGCCCAAAATCAGGAGGAGTCTGATAATAGCTTTTCAGACTAGCACATTTTATTAAAATATATAAAATTTATAAATATATTTAATGTTTTTAAAAGAGAAGGGTGGTTGAAAGTGAGAACAATAATTAAATTCCATTTTTAAGAATAATCTCCATTTGAATCTAAAAGTTTATAAAGAACCAGTAGGGGTTCTTTTATAAAAATAGGATGCATGATACACTAGAAAAAAATTAAATTCTGCGACAATAATTTGATTTTTTTCAGCTTACAAAATAAATTCTTCTAAAAATATAATTAGTAACATAACAAAAAGGCATAGCAGAATTACAAAAAAAAAAAAATTACTGTAATTTTAGTAGAATACCTTTTCTACTTAAAATCTTATCTCTCCTAGAACTGTCTGCACAATTTCTCAAAGGGAACAGCATTGGTCTCCAGAACTACAGTTCCTAGTAGCTTTCACCATTGGTCATTTTTGCTGGAACGGTCAAATTGAAGCTTAGTAACATTTGAAAGGCCACAGAGGACATTTTTCTAAGCTTCAGTATTCATGAATGTCTTTCTTGCCATGCAGTATTTAAAATACCGAAGGAATATTTTTTATTAGTATTTTTACCTCACATTGGAAATGTCAGCCTTTTAGGTGACAAGGCCTTAAACCCTTTAAAGCTTAAAATATTTAAACCTAGCAGTTTGAAATATTTCTGGAGTCATGAATTGCTATTGATCAGCTTGGGATAATAATGTTATTTTAATTAATATTAAAAAACAAGTGTTTATACTGAAAGGTAGAGTCAGCACTGACATGTCATCATCACCTGCCTTCTCCTAACTGGTTCTATCAGTGAGGCTTTGTTTGAGAGGGAGGGAGGAAAGGTTAATCAAATTTGTTTATTTGTTTGTTGGTTTTACTAGACTTACATATCATTCCAGTCACTATTGACTCTTCAGTAGCATTAGCAATATAATGGTAGTATTTGGAGCAATAATTTTTAATTGTGAAAAGCTGGAGGTTTGAAAAATATTCAGGTTTGTGTATACTTTCTTGTATTGTTTGCGATGCTTATTACATGTACACATAAATGAAAACAGAAAAATATATTGGGAGTTTCTAAAGATTAACAAATGTATTATTATATTTATTCTTATGAATCATAGCCTATTTCAATAGATGCACAAGTCTAGTTTTCAAAAATATTTCTGTACACAACTGCTATAGAAGGAAAATTGAATGAAGAGGCAAAATTACCTCAGTGACTAAATAAAGCAGTAGGTAGTTATAACTATCACATTCATGTGTTATGTAATTGTATTATTTAATTTATTTATTATGCTTTTATAGGATAATTTTTCCAGAGAACTCCTCAGTAATGGGGATCAGACCCTCTATTAACAATACCAGAGACAGCTGAGGCTACCTAAAAAGGATTGTATATGCAACCTCTTCATATAGACTTATATTATAATATACTTATGATTGGTGCACTATTATAATATACTTATGATTGGTGCACTAAAATTAGTAATTGATTGCAATAACATATTTGATTGGATATAGCACAATATCATGTATTCAGTGAGGTCAGAATGATGAGGTAGCGTGACAATAATACAAAGAGTACTACTTGAGTTTGACTAAGGCCATGTACTTTCAACAAAATGGTTATTGATCAATTCCTTTATCTCCCAGGGTTCTTGTTTATCAGTACTGTTTTTGTCTGTTAAAATCCCAATCTATGTTCCTAGTGTTGAACTGAGCTGACAGTAATTTTCTCTGGAAAAATGAATACAGGGATCAAGGTGACTTTCTTTTCTTGACTAACACCATACTTTATATTCCATTTATATGCTATTTCAAACATAACTAATTCTGAGTAGTTTATAGCCCTTTAATGAGATGAAAGCTGTATCAGCATAAATACTTGTATGTAAGAGATTCACCCACAGGAGGAATGACAAATACAACCCCTCTTACTCTATAAAGATTTACTGAAAAAGCCAAAAGAAGTGGAATCTATCTGATGTCAGGGACAATGCTGTTCTAGAGGGGTGGCTCAGTGAATCAGAGGACCTGAGCCCAAGATCCTTACAAATGGCACTTCCTAAAGATCAGGTTCTGGAGATAGCTCTTTCTTCCAAGTCTTGATAGATGGGCAATGATTTTGGGGAATAGGTGATCCATATATAACCAGGTCCTGAACTGGAGAAGATTCATAACATGTTAACCCTAATTATTGTAACACCATGATGTCATTTGTTGTTGCTGCTTAATACAAGCCTACCAACTTAACTGACTTTTATGATGTATCAAATTTTTCAAAGGCAGGTAAGTTCAGGAAACAAGTACCACTGGATTTTAAAAAATCTTTAGAAAATATTTTGTGTTAGTAGTTGGGTACTCTAAAAGAAAACCTGTTAAAACTATTATACAACTCAACTTAATTTTTCATGCTTCCCCCTTTTGCTTGTTTGAGGTTCTTATTTGCAATGATCCTGTATTTCTCATATTTACAACACCTACACATTACTCTCAGTGTGGGTTGTAGATATTGATTATAGAGTATTTTTAATTGTATTAAAAATACAAAACCTTTGCCAGACCAATTCTCGAATACAGCTCATCTGCCTGGAACCCCCACTGTATATCGGACATTAATACAATTGAGCGAGTTATATTTCACGAGAGGAGTACTCCGCTCCTCTGCTCATAACAGAATACCTTATGCTACCAGGCTTGAAATTTTGGGATTAGACAATTTAGAACTACGCCGCCTCCGGTCTGACTTAAGCGTAGTACACAAAATTATCTGCTACAACGTCCTACCTGTCAATGACTACTTCAGCTTCAACCGCAATAATACATGAGCACACAATAGATACAAACTTAAGATAAACCGCTCCAAATTCGATTGCAGAAAATACGACTTCAACAACAGAGTGGTCAATGCCTGGAATGCACTACCTGACTCTGTAGTTACTTCCCCAAACCCCCATTACTTTAATCTTAGACTGTCTACTGTGGACCTCACCCCATTCCTAAGAGGTCTGTAAGGGGCGTGCATAAGCGCACCAACGTGCCTACCGTCCCTGTCCTACTGTCCCCATTTATTTGTATCCTTATCCTGTATTCATAATCATGTTTATTCCTATATCTGTTATCTTATATGTGTTTGACAAATAAATAAATAAATAAAATTAACAAGGAGCAGTAGATAATCCTTTCAACCAATATTTCCAAGTTTCTGGTTCTTATTGGAAATATCTGCTCTCTACTAATACAACTGAAGTGAAATTAATATCTGAAGTCCAACATGCAATTTTGTTTTGTGCCAGATTCCTTCAATATCAAGCTGATGTGTGGGTGTACTTTAATCACACTTTCAAACCCTTTTTATAGCTAGAATTGTTCGGTGTGCCAACCTGAGTAGTCTAGAAATAGGTTTAAAGTTTTCTGTTTTATGAGAAAACAAATAAATAGCAGTTTCTAAGTTTTTCTTGTAATTGGAATGTCTTCTTATTGTTCAAAATTATAGACCTATAGTCTAATAATATTTTTCCTCATGAATCAGTAAGCCTGTGAGTAATACAATATTCATGCACACATGTGTGTTTGTGTGTGTATCTCTATGTATGTTATTGTGTAATAAAGAAGATATACTTTGTCTTCTATTGTCTCAAAGAAACTGTTCTTTAAATAGTGTTAAAAGAAAATAAAGATACTATATTTTACCTCTATTACACAACTGCTATTCTTTTCATCATGTACAAGTCTAGGAAGAAGGCTGCAATTAGCCATGAATCCATGTATTTAAACCAGCAGGCAAATGGTTCACTCTGTATAATTATCTCTTGTCTTATAGAATGAGGTGCATTTGCTGAAAAACATTTCCATTTGTAAAACTAGCTCTTAGTGCATTTGGATTTTGTAATAAATGTATGTACATTGCAGAGTGAAAAGAAAGAAAAGGGGAGAAATCAATTACTGTATCTGGTCCATGGACATCTTCTCTTTTTAAGTTCTGCATTCAGTAAACACTTAACTATCACTGAAAGCATTTACCGGTAGTTTAATCTGTGAACATTCCAATGCCTGAGCATTGGAAACTGGATTCTTTTTCTTTCTATGTTTGTGTGTTCTGTTATAAAAGGAAATAGTTTTGCTCTCTATCTTCAATAGATAGTCCCTTGGGAGTTGGGCGGCATACAAATTTAATAAATAATAATAATAATAATAATAATAATAATAATCAGTGGTATTTGTGACACTTTTAAATGTTCAGTTGACTGAGTTTCATGTTTAATGAATAAAAGAGATAATAATAATAATAATAATAATAGAAGTAGAAGGTGCTGTTAGAGTACTTTACATAGGTGTTTCTATTGCTGAACTTGCCTAGATGGTCTATAGCAGTTATTCCTCCTTTATTCTTAAACAAATCTTTCAACAGTATCCTTTCAACAGATTCCAGAATGTGCAATGATATTTTTTATTTATGTAGAGTGCAGTGTACTCACTCCCTTTTATTGGGTCTATTCGTTTTGAATAAATTGTAACTTTGTGCCAATCATTGGTGTCATCTCATCAAGTTTCAGTAATGTCTATGACATCAAATTTGTTTTCTTAAGTTAGGATTGCTAGTTCTCTAGTATTTCCTAAACTCTGTTCATTGGTATATAAATTTCTGAGGTTTTCAGTGCCAGTCTGTTATAATGTCCTCTAAACTGAACTGATCCTCATCTAGTGCTTATCTCTTTGTGTTCTTATTTTTTGGCCCTGGTCTTGGCTGTGTTTCAGTTTGGCACTTTACTCCTGACATTTGGTGAGCCCCTGCCAAACACTCTCTTTATTTTAATAAGATGTATCCCAACTCTTCCCAGTGGTCTTTCGTGAAAGTAGCATAGGCCATTGTGTAGAATCCAAACCCATATTGGCAACTTAAGTTATCATCTCCTCTTGCTCTATGGCCTTCAGTAGAAGATTCTACTTCCAGGTTAATGATTGGGGCGTATCTTAGCTAGTCCTTAGTAATATCCTGCAATCATTATAAAACGAGCTATGCGCCACATATTTTAATGCAATTTTTGGATCATAGTTCAAATACTAATGAGTATACCTACTATGATTGTAGAGCAGCCTTTACAAACCAAGCATTCTGTCCAGAAATTACAGATTTCCTTCTCCTTGACTGTTGACCATACTTTTTAACCCTTGTAATTCCAAACCATTAGAGATGCAAATTATATGGAGGTGGTATTGGTGAGGAAAGCTTATGAAGAGTAGGGCTTAATATATATTGACTTTTGCAGATATCAGGATCTCTAAAACCATTAGAGAAGCAGAAAATAGATGCAGTTGAAATGAAGAGGGAGAACCAAGTTCTGAGGTAAATAGTTTTTATTACTGCTTTAATGGTTCTATTACTCATGCTAAGATGTTGGACTAGTAGCAGGGTGATACATCACCAAGTTATCCCCTGACCTTGGGTCGGATTCTTCCTCTTAGCCCAGTCTATTTCGTAAATTACCTAATACTGTTCACATAGCACATGAAGCTAGAAAGTGAATTGTTTTGTTTTGGTTATAGTTACCTATGGTTAACCATGGACCAAAGGAGATCAGATTCAAAGTCTTGTCTAAAGGTCATTGGAATGAGTTATAATTTCTTAACCCAGTTATCATGGGATATTGTTGTGGATATAAAGTTAGGAAAAACATCATACATACATCCTTAAGTGTTAAAAATGCAAAATAAACTTGAAATAAATAAATAAGCTCAGTTTTGTTTTATTCAACAACCCATAATTTGAAAAACACAGCTTACGTATTGCTTTTCAATCCTAATGCCCTGATTTTATTTGTACGCATGCAGTAAAACTTCAGAATACCATTCAAATAACTTATGCTTTTGAAAAATTATGAAATAAAATAAAATTAAAGACAATTTTATATATTTAATTAAAACTTAGTGCAAGACAAAAATGGCTTTCTGGGTCTGCAGACATGATGCTAAATTCAAGCTTACATTTTTACTTTAAAACAGCTGATAACAAAACCAAAAATAATGAATTATCATCTTTAATACTATTTCAGCTTTCCACTTTTTAGAGACATTAGTTCCTACCTTATCTTTAACATCATAGAGATGGCACAAATCCCTTTTATATAATAATGCGGATAATTTTAAGATGGCACTACTCCACCTCCTAATTACTTTATGTAGGTTTGTAAAAGTCAGACTTAGTCTTTTAATTATATAGGTATCACAAAAAGTAGTCTATTTCTCTATTATTAAATATTCATCATGAAAAGAGCCAACCCATTTGGAGGGGCCTAGAATGTAAGATTTTTGGAGTGTGGTATTTGTGTGATCTTCTCAAAGCAAATAATTATTGCATTCATGATTATCCTTAGAACTAGAATTAAGTGTCCCATTTTGAAAATCAAATCTAGCCATCTTATCTGTTACAATTTAAAAGCCTGGCTAAATACAGATTAAGATTTTTTTGGTCAATTTTTTGGGCATTTCCAACTAAATGTACTAGTGTATTTATACTAAAATAGCAAACACACAATTCAAACAGCTTACATTTTATTACTATTTTGTAAGCATCCCTTTCACAAAATCGGGAGATCAATGTAATATTTTTATTTAGGGACCTATAAAGCACTTTATTAAGAACTATCTGGATGTCAGTATTTATAGCAGCTGTATACATGAGCAAAAAAATCCTTAGGATGTAGAAATCAATTGTTTCAAATATTATCATAACAAGGATGTCCGTAGGGTATGATTAAAAAGTCAAGATGGTGGCCACTACAGTGTGATCAAGGTACCACCTATTTTTTATGATCATCATTTTGACTCTTACTCTCTCCTGCAAATCTGTGGTAGGCTGTTTTTTTCTATAAACCAATTTGAATGTCAAATCTAAAGGCAAGCTTCTAAATGGGAAATAATGCAATATGCTGATAGGCTCAAATAGTTTTCTAACAAGCAGCATGATTTCTTGGAAAGAGCTCAGAATATGGGTAGCTTATGTGCAACAATACAGAATATGGGAGAATATTTTCTCCAGACAATACTTGACATTTTAAAAAAAAATCCATACCTTCTAAGGTCTCACTGGAAGCAATTAAAAACACTCTCTTTTTACTGTCTTGATTCTCACTTCATACTAAGTCACAGTTTGTTATAACCAAGGATTATTTAACAAGCCATCACAGTCTCGCTTCTGTGTGCTAAGCCATAATTCATACTTTATAAACCATAATGGCCTGGATTCACACCAGTAGTGGGTTTCACTTACCTTTGCTACCAGTTGGGGGGGGCGCTTTGCGCACGCACGCAACGCTTCTGTGCATGCGCAGAGCGTTTTTGATGACGTCCGGGCGGGTGGGCGGAGCCTGCTGCCACTACCGGTTCTCCCGATCCGGGGCGAACCGGTAGCAACCCACCACTGATTCACACATTACAGTAAGCTCAAATCAATTCATTTCATTATAGGTTAGTGTGACCTATGTTAAGTTACGATAGAAGGAAAATCTTATTGTCCAGGTTTAGTGCCTAAGTGCTTCCCTCCAAAAGTAAATCCTGTATTGCACAGCTGGCATTATTGTACGATTTTGAATAAAACATTGGTCTGATCCAATCCGGTCTTAGATGAAATGGTAAAAATGTGTCCGGGGGGGGAAGAATACATGCTTCTGCTGTCATTGGAGGCAGCCATGCTAAGATATTTCTTTAAGAGGAGGTTGCTGTTATTGTAAAAGGGTATGCATCTCTTTCAAAACCAGCCAAAATCTAGTCTTGTCTCCCTTCTTAAAAAATAAATGTTCCATATTTTTTCCCATCTGCAAATGAGGTTGGCCATTTTGCTACAGCCCTGCTATCTAGTAGTGGTATAGCAATTATCACAAAATGCCACGTTTCTATAGCAACAGGCAAGTGAAAGTGTGTTTTTTGAATTTTCTTCTATTTTTTTTATATTTTAGGAGAAAGTGTAATATTCCAAGAAATCAAAGAATACTGGACCCAAAGAAGGGACCAATTAAAAAAACGGCAGGAGTGAAGCATCTTCCAAAACTGAAACTCTGATTATTCTTATTCTAGAATTTCTCCTTTTATTGTTTATTTTGCCACTTGCAATTACAGTAAACACAAAATGTTATTTTAAAATAGTATTTTAAAGGTTCCTCAACTCAAATACAGTACTAGCACTGGTGATGTTACCTAGTTTGTGTAATGAAACATCTGCAAGAAAACAACCAAGCTCAGAGAACACCAAGGACCCCTCAAAGAGAAATTATTATGGCATAGTCTCAAGATATGCTTTCTACATAAGGGAACAATGTTAGGAAGCATTCTAGCTGATTTTAAATGTATTGGGTCTGGCCTTTAAGATGTCATCCAGATCTAATACATCATTCTAATCCAAAAGCAAACAAGCTACTTTATGGCTTATGGTGTCATGTACAATTAGCCTTATTTCTTGTTGAAATGCAAGAAGCTGTAAAAAATGTTTATGAGTCTGTATTTTGCACTGTAGTTTGCCTTCTTTCAACAGGCTGAAGTGGATGCAGGCACAACAGGCATTCTGAGATACACAAGCTTTTGAAAAGTTTTATTATAGAAAAGGCAGCGGAGCCACTATGAAAGAATTTCAACAACTTCTGTGAATTGAATGCAGGCCTTATTTATAGTGAAAGCAAAGTTTACATTCTTACAGTTCAGTGTGTCCAGTCTGCATGGTATATTGGTCTTGAAACCACTCTTTTTTGGGCAGTGGGGTCATTTCTTCCTGTTCCTTGTTTTGAAAATGGACTCATCTGGTTCAGGCTATTTGCTCTTGCCTTTGAAAATAAGCCAGAATTCAGATGTGCCTTGCCCAAGCTAAGAACTCCAGAGTGTGAGTGACTAATCAACTCTAAAATTTCCTTGATCATGTGTGCAGAATCAATATTCTAGTTGGTTCTTATTTGGAATCAAAATGAGAAGCCATATCATTTTACTTGCTTCTCTGACAGGCATTTTATGAGGAAGACAATAAAGAATTTCTATTTAGATATCATGCTAAATAAACCAAGCCCCAGATCATCCAATGCTATGTGCCTTATAACATATGGCATATGTTTGCATAGTTCTTGTGTGAATCCAACCATTGTGATGTTTCTGTTTGGTAGCCAGGCCTTCATTAAAGAATTCTGAAAAGCAAGAACAAATCAGAAGGAATTTGATCAATGTGGAATTATGGAGAAAAAACAGTTATTTGTGGAAGGTTTTGCAATAGTTCCTCTTTTTTACTTACAAATCTCAACTTATATTACAAATATTACAGAACAAAATTCTCATTGATTACATGATTTAATTCATGTATCAGTCTGAGTCATAAACTATGCTTTACAATTTACAATAACTGAATCTATTCATAGAATAGAATAGAATATTTTATTGGCCAAGTGTGATTAGACACACAATGAATTTGTCTTGGTGCATATGCTCTCAGTGTACATAAAAGAAAAGATAAGTTCGTCAAGAATCATAAGGTACAACACTTAATGATAGTCCGGGTACAAATAAGCAATCAAATCATAGTAGGAACCAGTCAATATAAATTGTAAGGATACAAGCAACAAAGTTACAGTCATTTGTGGGAGGAGATGGGTGATGGGAAAGATGAGAAGATTAATAGTAGTGCAGACTTAGTAAATAGTTTGACAGTGTTGAGGGAATTATTTGTTTAGCAGAGTGATGGCGTTCGGGGAAAAACTTGTGTCTAGTTGTTCTGGTGTGCAGTGTTCTATAGCGTCATTTTGAGGGTAGGAGTTGAAACAGTTTGTGTCCAGGATGTGAGGGGTCTGTAAATATTTTCACAGCCCTCTTTTTGACTCGTGCAGTATACAGGTCCTCAGTGGAAGGCAGGTTGGTAGCAATTGTTTTTTCTGCAGTTTTAATTATCCTCTGAAGTCTGTCTGTCTGTCAGAACCAAACCAGACAGTTATAGAGGTGCAGATTCATCGTGTTAAGTCATAAACAAAACAATCCCCATGACAGTTTATTGAACTTTATAAACACATTTATTTTAAAATAAGCTGTCTTATTTGTGAAGGGGACTATCTTACTGGGTCACGCATTGCACTAAAACCTGAGCTGGTTTGTTTGCTCTTGGATGAATAAATATATAGAGAATTGTGCTGGAAGTAAACGTTCTTTTATGACTACATAGAAATTGTGTCCAGAGCATATTTTTCCCTTTCCATTTCTTATGAAGTTGGCAGAACTCTATTGGGAAGCCCAAGCTGTTACATTCATATTTTTCAGGAATTGTTGCTGAAACAGCTATTGACCTTACTGTAATCAGTAATGCTCCTCATACTGAGGCATTCCTGGATCATTTTCTAAACCTATCCCAACCAATAATGTACAAGAAACTCTTAGACTAATGAAGTGCTCAGTCATTTCTTTTAACTCTACTGACATTTGGGTTAAAGGAATCTGACTGTCACGTTCCGGCGTTTAGCAGAGACAAGAAATGCAGACAAGAAAGATAAGTGGGTATTCTTTTATCCTGCAAATGGGAAATTCGGCACAGAGTGACAAATAGTAACGAAAATAAAGTCAGTGCTACTATGGTGTAACCCTCCACCCCTTAAGTGCCCTTTACCCCACCCCCATGGTCCCACCGCCTGAGTCCTGCCCCATATAATTACCACCACCCCTCATGCGCCACCACTTTGCTGCCATTCTTGCATCTTCAGAGCTTTCCATCTGGCATGCCAGGCTCCCTGCGCCTGCGTGCACTCCGCCGCCCACCTGGCCTACAGCGTATCAGCTGTTTACGAAGCCTGCAGCCTATTTGCTGGCTGTGCCTGCCCCCCCCCAGTCCAGCAGGGGGCCCTCGGTATGTGTGCCAGCAGCACGGCTCAGCTGTGCGGCCTGCGGGCTGTCGGTGAGCTGATGGACATGGCATTCGGCGTGGGCTTTGGACGCGCATCCCAGCTGGTGGCTCTCCCCGCCCGAATGGCAGCCCTGGCGCAGCTGGCGACCCAGGGACTGACATGCGGCTCCCCTACCATGGGGACAACACCTGGAAGGCAAAGGACACCATGAGATCTCTCCTGAGTAGTGTGACCCCCTCCGCCCAGTTTGCTTGGGTTATGTCGATGAAACCGTTTCACCAACCGGGATGTTCTTACATCCACACTTCTCACCCACGAGGCTTCTGATAGGGGGTACCCCTTCCACTGCACCAGGTACTTAGGCCCCTGTGCCTAAGGGAGTCCAAGATCCGGTCCACCTCATAGTGAAGATCCCCTCCCACCTGAATCAGCCGGGGCGCCTGGATTGGGCCCCCCTGTATGGCTGTCGTTTTCACTGGGCGTAGGAGGCTACTGTGGAATACTGGGTGGATATTGCCTAACAGTCGAGGGAGTTTGAGTTCCACTGTGACTGGGTTGATGAACCTTAGATTGGGAATGGCCCTAGGAATTTTGGGGCTAGTTTTTGGCAAGGTACCTTGAGCTTGAGGTACTTTGTTGAGAGATACACTTGCTCCCCAATGTGAAACGGGACCTGCGGACTATGCTTTTTATCTGCCTGCACCTTGTAGGCCTCTGCCGCTATCCGTAAGGCCATCCGAACATGCTCCCACAGTTTCAAGGCTCGCCATACGTGGGGGAGGGAGATGAGGTAGCTGCGGACCTAACAGTGCTAAAATACAAATGGCAATATGAAGGGTGATAAACTCCAGATCTAGGCAGCTCCCACAAAGCGCTGATGGATGACGACATGACGTGACCCAAGGTTGAACAGCTGGGCCGGCTGGGCACTGAACATTAAAGGAGGAAACCTGCATGCAGCCGGGATGGAGGGGTGGCGCTATATCGTGGCATTGACGGATGGTGGTTAGGAGCTTATGGATATAAGCAGCACTGGTAGGCGGAAGCTCCCAGGGCTGATGTTAATTGATTATCAAACTCGTTGCGTTCCGAGGTCTTGGCTTGTAACAGAATAAAGCACTTTACAGCTGCTATACTTTGAAGGCTTCTTTGCTTGTACACGCCGTGCCTGGACAGGCTGAGAGAAAGTCAGCCCCTCCTATCAATTCCATTTTGGTTGAGTGGAGTAAATCTTGGAGCTGCAGGATGGCAGAAGGTACGGTGCCGGCAGAGGTGGAAGTGGAGGCTGTGGCAGAAGAGGAGAAGGAAGAGGAAGAGGCAGTCATGGAGGAGTCTTCTCTTCCTGTGGTGAGGCCTAAGGAGTGTGAACCCCGGACGGAGGGGTTCAGGGTGGATACCCATGAGGCTGGGGCCGGCCAAAAGACATCGGGAGTGGTGGCATAGCTCTGCCTTGCCTGGGCCTGTATGTTCCAGAGCCACACCCCCACGTGCTGGAGCCCCCTTCCAGGGCTGGAGGGAAAAATGCTGGGTTGAGGATGATGAGGGTGAGTGGAGTTACTCCACTGGCCCTGGGAGTAATACTATGGAGATACTAAGGGAATGGTTTGGGGAGGCTAGTTTTCGTGTTGCGCCCTCCTGGCAGCCCTGGATCAAAGGGGTGGAGCCTCCAGGGGCCTGGCATAATGATACTCGACCTGATACCCGTTTTCATCTTGCAAACCCCAAGCTGCAATTGGATTCGATAACCAGACAAGGGGTTGAAGAGTGACAAAGTTCATGGGAACATGGCTCTTTGGGGGACATGATGCGAGGTTCGGATAGGGCATCACGCAGAGGGGATGATTGAACCTCTCATATTGGGGTTGGCCTGGTTGGATAAATGGGAACCGACTATATGGTGGGAGGGGTTTTTTCGGAAATTACAGTTCACAGTGGGCCCGAAACCACCATCCTGGGGACAGGCGAAAGGGGGTGAGGGGAAAGAAACTCCCATCCAATCGGATTTCCCGAGCATATACGGGGATCTGGCAGAGGTCTTTAGTGAGGAGGAATGTGAGATCCTCCCACCTCATCGTCCTACTGATTGTGCCATAGAACTAATTCCCAGGGTGACATTGCCTAAGCCGCGCATGTACTCCATGACGTCTAAAGAACTCGAAAAGCTACAACGTTACATAGATAAAAATTTGGCCAGAGGTTTTATCACATCTAGTAGGTCAAGAATGGCCGCACCTGTCTTGTTTCGAGATAAGAAAGACGGAGGTCTCCGCTTATGTGTGGACTTTCGGGGCCTGAATGCAGTATATGTGGAGCATCTCTACCCTCTACCTCTCATGAAAGATCTGCTTGCAACCCTGGCGACTGGTCGCATCTTTACGAAGCTTAACCTTAGGGAGGTGTACTACCAGGTGCGTATCAAACCAGGGGATGAATGGAAAACAACGTTTAACTGTCCCCTGGGGAGCTACCAATGTCATGTGATGCCGTTTGGGTTGCGGGGCGCCCCGGCTGTGTTCATGCAGTTGATTAATGAGGTCCTGCATGAACACTTGTATCGGGGAGTCCTGGTATACCTGAACGACATCCTAATTTATACTAACACTATGGAAGAACACACCCGGTTAGTACGACAGGTGTTGTGAAAATTATTGGACGCTAAACTATTCGTGAAACTCTCAAAATGTGAGTTTCATCGAACACAGTTGGACTATTTGGGCTACCGTATATCTGGTACGAGGGTAGAGATGGATCCTCGAAAGGTACAGATGGTTCTAAATTGGCAAGCGCCAAAAACTCGGAAACTACTGCAGAGTTTCCTTGGCTTTGCCAATTTTTATAGACAGTTTGTCCCATCATTCGCTCAGGTGGCATTACCATTAACAGATTTACTCTGTACCAAACCAGCCCTAACAAAACCAAGGCTGGGACAGCCGTTAAAATGGACACCTGATTGCCAGAGAGCATTCGAGGAGCTTAAAGCTTTCTTCGCCCGTGAGCCAGTGTTGAAACACCCCGACCAGACACAGGCATTTATTGTACAGGCAGATGCTAGTGATATAGCTGTGGCTGCCATTTTATTGCAAGCAAATAGCCAAGGGAAACTGCAACCATGTGCATATACATCCCGGAAGCTTACGCCAACGGAATGTGGCTGGGCTATCTGGGAAAAGGAGGCTTTTGCAATACGCTGGGCACTGCTAACGTGGCGTCACCTCCTTGAAGGAACTAAACAACCATTCGAGGTATGGACCGACCACCGAAACCTGGAAGCACTTCAGACACCACGGAAACTGTCCCCGAAACAAGTTAGATGGGCACAGTACTTCCAACGGTTCACTTTTAAACTAAAATATGTTCCTGCTGGAAAGAATTTTTTTGGCCGATGCTCTCTCTCGCATGCCCCAATATAATAGTAAATAGGAAGACATAGTGCAGGCCATTATACCTCCCAATCAAACAGTGAGCCAAGCAGGAGGGGGGGTTTCCACAAAACTCGTTACCTGATGACTTACGTAAGGCTCTACCCGCTGATCCCTGGCTATTAGGAAATAGAACCCTAGTAACTCACAGGGAGGGTCTGGCATGGAAAGGAGATAAAATGTACATTCCGTCAGTGCGAAGACAGAAAGTATTGAATCGTTGCCACGATGTTAAGTCAGCCGGTCATTTCGGGTTTTTGAAAACCTTGCATTTGATAAGACGACAGTTTTGGTGGCCCCGAATGCGTACGGAGATTGAGGAATACATAAAGAGTTGTCCAATATTTGCAGCCACTAAACCCAGGCCAGGTAAGTCCCTTGGGCTTTTGCAAACAGTGGCCGACCCCGTCCGGCCTTGGGATGAAATCGCAATGTATTTCATTGTCGACCTCCCTGATAGTGATGGGTATACGGTGATATGGACTGTTATTGATTTATTTTCGAAACAGGCCCATTTCATACCGTGCCCTGGAATACCCTCAGCGAGGTGATTGGCTAAGATGTTTGTCCAGAACATTTATCGATTACATGGAGTACCACACCGCATCATATCTAATAGGGGGGTGCAGTTCACTGTTCGGTTCTGGAGGGATTTTGTGAAACTGATAGGTTCATCGCAAGGGTTAAGTTTAGCATTCCACCCAAGCACCAATGGAGCAACCGAGAGAGCCAATGCTATGGTGGAACGCTACCTAAGATGCTATGTGTCATATCAACAATCAGACTGGGCAGGTCTGTTACCATTCGCCAAAGTAGCATACAACAATGCAGTACACCGTACTGGCCTCATCCCCTTTCAGGTGGTGTATGGGATGGACTTCCCCGCTATTCCCTGCTATTCCAGAGTTAGAACTCAATCCACAGAACCCCGAAATCCTGAAAGAGTGGGCTGATAAAATGAGAGAAACCTGGTCTAGAGTGAAGGAAGCTTTACGGAAAGCAGCAGATGAGTACAAACAACAAGCTGATACAAAAAGATCAGACCACAGACCCTTCCAAGTGGGGGATAGGGTGTACCTATCCACTAAGTATTTGAAACTGCGAGCACCGAGTAGAAAACTGGGTCCCAAATATCTTGGGCCATTCCCTATCACAAGAGTAATTAACCCTGTTACGGTAGCATTGAAACTACCCCCCTTGCTGGGCAGGGTTCACCCAGTCTTTCATAGTAGCTTATTAAAGCCAATAGACGCTACTAGGCTCAAGCCACAACCCCAACCCCCAGGGCCGGTAGATACGGACCAGTACGAGATAGACCAGATATTAGATTCACGCCTGCATCGAGGAAGGCTCCAATATTTGGTACTCTGAAAGGGGTACCCCTTTACCGAAGCCTCCTGGGTAACAGACTCTGATGTCAGAGCTACAAGGCTATTACGAAAGTTCCATCAGAGATATCCACAGAAACCAGGTCCTGGAACCACACATATATGAATGTCACTAACCTCTCTGCCTTCTATCTCCTAGGTGGACCCCTAGTGAAGGGGAGCCACCTGTCGAGCCCAGTTTCAAGGCTCGCCATACGTGGGGGAGGGAGATGAGGTAGCTGCGGACCTAACAGTGCTAAAATACAAACGGCAATACGAAGGGTGATAAACTCCAGATCCAGGCAGCTTTCATGAGGCGCTGATGGATGACGACATGACGTGACCCAAAGTTGAACAGCTGGGCCGGCTGGGCACTGTGAACATTAAAGGAGGAAACCTGCATGCAGCCGGGATGGAGGGGTGGGGCTATATCGTGGCGTTGACGGATGGTGGTTAGGGGCTTATGGATATAAGCAGCACTGGTAGGCAGAAGCTCCCAGGGCTGACATTAATTGATTATCAAACTCGTGTTCCGAGGTCTTGGCTTGTAATAGAATAAAGCACTTTACAGCTGCTATACTGTGAAGGCTTCTTTACTTGTACACGCCGTGCCTGGACAGGCTGAGAGGAGGTTTCTTTAGCATCAACACAAAAATGTAGGTATATCCAGTTAAAATAAATTTTGACAGCTCAATATGGAGCCTATGTTTCAACAGCTTCTAAAATACGTGATATATTGCCAATACTGAATAATTCAATCTCATAATGTCAATTCTATATATATCTAGATCAGGATGGGGTGATTATTTCCCCTTCAATCCTCTTCTGGTTTCCCAGAGGGCTGGTGAGAAGAGGAGAACTGGTTTATAAGAAAGGGGTGGTGGCAGCAAAGGGACCTAATTGCCCAGTAGTTGTTCATCCCTAGGTGCAAGTTATCTCAGAACCAAAGTACCTCAGAGGGAAGGCCTGGCTTGACCCAGAGGGCTTATTACAGTTGGACACTGCTGGAGAGAAGTTCCCTGAAGATAGCTTCCTGCATGAGTCCGAAAGCTCAGAAGACAAAACCTCTGGTCCAGAGGTGGGTTCTTCCCGGTTTGGACCGGTTCTATAGAACCGGTAGTAACTTGGCGGCCTGGGTCGCTAGAACCGGCAGCGACCCAGGCCTGCCACGCCCCCGAACCGGTTCTTTCGGCGGCACCATAGGCACCACCATTTTGTTTTTTGCTTCTGCGCATGTGCAGAAGCTTTTTTTAAGCACTGTGCATGCGTGAAGTGCGTGCGCCTGCGCAGCACGGCACTGAGTGAACCGGCAGCGAAGAAAAGAACCCACCCCTGCTCTGGTGCCGGTAACCAAGCCAGATTGGCTCCTGCAACATTATTCTGGGACACGTATATTTGCCTTCATTCGCGACACTGAACAATACTTCAAGAAATACATGATCCTGCCATACATACTATTGTATAGTATTGCATATTGTGATGAGATGGAGAAAGAAAACACAAAATAGGCTGTGAAAATAACCTTGGAGGCAGAAGGAAGAGCTACTGCTGTCTGGGCAGCAGCCTGATTAATGAAATTTTAGTACAAACGAGGAATTGGCCTGGGCAAAGTGTCTCAGAAAATATCCTCTCTAGTTCTTTGGAAAGTAGTGGCAGGGGAAAGGCAGTGCTCTCAGACTTGGCAAAATTCTATTACTGTAAAGCAGTGATGGCGAACCTTTTTTTCCTCGGGTGCCGAAAGCACGCACGCACGCGCTATTGTGCACACACACATGCCCACACCCATAATTCAATGCCCCCCTCACGTGCCCCGCCACCTGCGCATACGCGCGCGACCCCCCATGCTGCCCCACTCCCCCACGAATGCACGCATGACACCCCCCCCGCTGCCCCATTTCCTGACTTCCGTGGGCCCAGTAGGCCCGTTTTTCACCCTCCCCAGGCTCCAGAGGCTTTCCTGGAGCCTGGGGAGGGCAAAAACGGCCTCCCCAGTCCCCCGGAGGCCCTCTGGAGGCCGGAAATGGCCTCCCAGAGCCTCTGCGCAAGCCAAAAATCAGCTGGCCGGCGTGCACATGCGTGCTGGAACTGAGCTAGGGCAACGGCTCGTGTGCCGGCAGATATGGCTCCGCGTGCCACCTGTGGCACGTGTGCCATAGGTTCGCCATCACTGATGTAAGGTAAGTATTGCTGCTCATAGTTTTGGTTTCCTGTCTGCCTTGGAGTTCCCTATATCCAGGCAAGCAGCAACCACAATATTTGAAGACACTCCTAATCAAACGCCTAAAAGGCATAAAATGCTAGGTGGCTACATAAAGTTTTAATGAGCTTCGAGATAGATGAGCCATGCCAATCTGGCCTAGGGTCAATCAAGGATATATTCAAATGGAAAAAAGTACATCTAAATGCAGATAGACCCAAGTACCACTATTTTAGAAGTGTTCAAAAGAACTCATCCTAAGAAATTCTGGCAGATGGATTTATTGACCCAGAGATCAACACAGAACCTTTTTGAGAGACGATGGGAGTTGGAGGGTTAACAAGCCAGTGAATAGGGAGGTTGAAGATCCATATGTAATTGAACTGGTTGTTCAATATTACATGACTACTGAGAACAGTAATGTGTTAAGCATGTACCTTGTGTCCCCTCTTTGTCCATAATTCTGATTGTTTTTTGTCAAATCTGATGCCATTTCTTTCTTCTTAGACAAAAATGCATGCAGAACCTGCCCCTGGATTATTCTGGTAGAATATAGCCAGATCCTAGGTTTTGCCAACACTGCAATGTATTTCCTTAAATAAATATTCTTTCTGTTATAATTCTAAAACTGGCTTCATTAAGAATTACTCAGGACAAATTCTTGCGGTCAGCAATGCTCATGTGTAGAAACAGATGTTTCAACCTCTATCAGGGCTTACATGAAATGCTAAGGTAAACCCAAACAAGCTTGTTTATGTAACATCAATTATTTAACAACCCATTGCAAAAACAGCACAATATGTGAACCCAGTCACTGAATGCTACTATATTTAAGTAGTATTCCATTTGCGAGGCTTTTTATTTTTGCTCTTGGAGCAGCACAGGTAATTTCAATTAGCTTTATGCATTCACCAGTCCTCTCCTGATCCCAATTTCTTCACGTGGGTGAAGCCACCCACCCACAGATTGCAGTTTTTAGAAAGGGAGCCTTCTGCATCCTGGTTGCAATGCCAGCCAGCCACACATATAGCTCCTCCCTCCATGCTGTTAATAGCAGCACTGAGGGTGGGGATGGAGTGCAGTTTTGGAGTGGGTGCTTTTTGAGGTTTAGAATCAAACATGGTAATTTTAGCACCATGAAATGAATGTCATGTTCTTGTCGTTCATACTGAATTAGCTTGGATTGTACAGTTACGTTTTATTGTGGAACCTCGTTCATCCTGCTTGATTTTAGAAGAAAAGATATTTAAAGTTCAAGTGGATGTTCTGTGTGCATCAAGAGAATAGGATCAAAATAAATGAATGTGCACATGTGCGTAGCAGCAGGAAAAGAGAAACTAATAGTCCATTGTTGGCACTGCATCTTAGAAGGGTATTGGCTTCAGTGTCCAATGCTTTCAGAGATCAGAAGGTGAGAAGTAATTTTTCAGTGAATCAGCCTCAAAAATTGCTATAAAAGCTCACATGGGATTTAGCATTTCTTCCAACTGGCATACTGATATGTGAAGCAGCAGTGTTTCTAAATGCATGAAATCACATATTAAATAGCAGAATTATTGGGTCCGGCTACTGGATAGGGCAGTTAGTTTCCTCTCTCCCATCTAACTATTATGGGTATTTTAGAAGAATTCATTATCTCCCACATCCCTATTTAAATTGATTCCAATAATATAAATTTTTGCAGAACTTTATGTAAAAGGGCTACAAGCCTCAATTCTCTCAGTAACTATGGTTAATATTCTATCTTTGGTGAGCTTGAGTATTCTTTTTTCCACTTTTATACTTCAACACAATGCATGCCACTAAATAAATCGACCAGCTGAGCTTTTATCTGGAACATTATTCTTCTCTTGTTAATATTTGCAGAATAACCTTGGTTATGCTTTCATCCTCTCCTTCCATAAGGAACCTTGCTGTTCTTCTGTTTGCCTCTTATCCTCCCAATTGTCCTTTGAAATAGATTAGACTGAATGGCTGGCCTAGGTCATCCAATTAGTGTGATACTTGAGTTGGGCTTTGAACCCAACTCTTCTTGCTCTAAGCTTAACACTTTATTAAGACCACTGTAATCACAATATTAATTCAAGTTCATAGTCGTCTTCTATATGATGTTAAACCCTGAAAGTAACGAGAAAGATCTCACAGCTTGAACTTGATAGTTTGCAAATGTTCTTATGCGGTTTTCAGGACAGATTTATGGAAACTGCTTATTTATTTAAATTTATTGGCCTCTGAATGCCAGTGGACTCTGGGCAGCGTACAAAATAGGGAAACCATAAAAATAGCTTAAAACATTTGCCATGTTTTTTACTATGTTTTCCTTTTTAAATCCAATTACCTTCTCAAAAACCTGGAATTCCCAGCATTAATTGGGACCCAAGTTCCTTAGTTTCAGAAATCAGTGAAAGTCAGCTGTGTTCTGCCATTTGTTAAGGCTACACTTATTCTGTATCCTCATGTATATAGTGTCTGTCGTGAGCTGTTGCCAGCATTAATTGTTAGGAGTTGATGCTTTGTCAGCACAATTGTTTACCATGGTTTAATAGACCATGTACGTAGGACCAGGTAATTTGATTTTGAAAAGGAAAGGGACACAATTCCATTTTATTAATTATAATGCATTAGCCCACAATGCTATATACAGCACAATTCTCACCTACAATTGTAAATACAAAGAAAAGCCATAACAGTCTAAAATGTGCCTACAGAAATGGTAATGTTTATTTTTCCAGATGGAAGTAAAGATCTGGTCTTTTTTTTTTTCCCTAAACAGTTCAATTCAAGGGTTTGACACTGGTCAGTAGACCTTGATCAATAGTGTTCTGGTAACTTTGGCCTGGATCATCTTGCCTGAATCTCTTTTATCTCAGTTTCTTTGTGTAAAATGTCTCCTTCAGTTATTCCTGCAACTTATTATTTTGATTCAGCCTAGAATCATAAACTTTAATCATAAAATCCAACGGATTTGTGTATCCAGAAAATCATTTTAATAAGCATTTAACTTTTATGTCTTTTGTTATTTACCAAAAAGGGCAATATTTATTTACTAGCATTTTATGCTGCTGATTTCAACTACGCTCATTATTGCCTAGTCATTTTTTTAAAAAAAATTGTAAATAAGTTTCTCACCAGTCAGTTGCTATAAGCTGCACTTCAACAATACCTAGTGGGCCAAAAGTTCTCCATCCACTTAGATTTCTAAACATTTAATAAAGGCCATGATGGCAGCCATGTTCTGTATAAGCAGGTCTTCCCCTCCCTCTGCACAACCACACTCACTTTTAAATTGAAGAAACAAATAATTTTTGCAAATGCATCCATTTGCTTTCAGAACATGCCCACCGGTCCAAGAAGCCTGGGAACCCTTGTCTTCTTTGTGCAGCACAACCTGCTATACTCCTAGATTAAGGAGATTTTTAATAATGTACTCATGGGTGTTAGATTCGATGATGTAAGAGGCGAGACACAGAGGAACTTGCTAACAAACAGCTCTTTATTGTATAACAGTTCAGTAACCCAGCAAAAGTCCTGTCTGACAGCTAGCCCTTTTATAGGGAGCTGTCAGACTGTTAGCCAATCACATTCAAGTATTTTCCCGCCGTAATGGCGGACCTGAGTGAAGCCTATGCTTCACATGTGTTGGATACATAATAATGGGCTTTTATACGAGGGGCAAGTTACATCAGTTTTCAACAGCTTTATGTATTTAATACTAGACATTATTTAAAATGTTTTGGTTAAATGTAATGTTTCCTTCTTTTCTCCCTTCAAAGGTAGTAACAGACTTAATGTAGCTATGTTTATAAAACTTTTCTGTTATTTTATTATGAGAAAATACTCTAAAAAGAGATTGTACTTTGAATAAGCAACAACTTTTATACTAAAATAATTGGGTTTACTTTATACTGGTAGCTTTTCTGCAAATAAACATTTAAGAGCAATACATTGCTAATACTAGATTTGATCACTAGATTTGAGGTCAGAGAAAACAAGACCAGGTTTATACAGAAATCAATTTTTACTTTTTACTTATTTTATTCACCTCTTTAACCTTTTGGTTTGGAGGGTTATACTATTCCTAAATATTCTTTTTAAAATGGGTTGTCCCCAAC
Source organism: Thermophis baileyi (assembly GCA_003457575.1). Classification (NCBI taxonomy): domain Eukaryota; kingdom Metazoa; phylum Chordata; class Lepidosauria; order Squamata; family Dipsadidae; genus Thermophis; species Thermophis baileyi. The sequence goes on along the minus strand of QLTV01004098.1, from coordinate 4,825,740 downwards.
TTTTGTATTGAGAATGTACCATAACAGGGCAAATATATTCTTTGAAAAATTTCAGAGAAAGTATCTTTTTACTTAAAGAAGTAATTACAAAAATCAACTTATAAACAACTACCAGTTTAAAAATAAAACAAACTTTAGGGGTTATTTTTAAAAATACATGTATTCTGTTTTATAGCTCTCATTCTAAAAACTCAAACAATAAAGTATGTACTAAAGAATACTGCAACTTAGTTTGCAAATAAGGTCAGACAGTTTAAATGGCTTACAAAGAGCTTGTCTTTTAGTTAAAACAAATGGTCTGGAATATTATTTCTTACAATTCAACTCTTGCTCTAATATAATACAGTAGTCATGACAGTCAAGCTTAGTGTCAAAAGAAAATCATTCTTCATCATTTCAAAGTTCCTGAAAGATTCAGGGGAACCATATAAATAGCATATTAAACTGTCTTAAAATTTTGAATTAAATTTGTTATAGTATAAATTGGTTCATAAAATATTTAGAGAAGCATGAAAAATACAACAAGAACCAAAATAACTCTTTTTGATTTATATTGCCCATTGCTAAACTCTATCCTAAATGAGAATTTATCCTTCCAACTTTCTTCACTCAACATAAGCAATGTGTGTGTTGAATAGATTCATCTCTCTTCAGATAGAGCTTTTTGTTGTTGTTGTATCACCAACTTTATTTGACATATTTGGTTGTGATTAGCACTCTTGATTGGCAAATACTATTCTCTGGCTGTAATACTATTGAAGACTACTACAATATCTTTTTGCTCGAAATCAAAAGAGTCATCAAACTATACGTACCATTAATAACCACCAAAACCAAGAAAAACAAATTACCCATAAAAATAAGGAAGCTTAAATCCAAAAAAAGATCACTTTGGCGAAAAAACAAAACTGGCTACATTGATAACTTTAAAAGCCGCTACAAAAATCTATGCCACCAAATAAATACTGAATGCACCAATTATCACATTAATCATGAAGAAA
>QLTV01004098.1:4751414-4807798 GCA_003457575.1 Thermophis baileyi | reverse complement strand
CGGAGGAGAGGGGAGGGAAGCGACTACAGCTACAGCTCTGGAATATGGGACATCAGCAAGCCACCGTCAAATAAGCTTCAATTATTTTGTAATAATTACACTTTTAATAATTTTGTTATAATTAAAACAACCTTTAAAGATTTTGTTATGATTAAATAAGCATTTATCAGATTGTTATGATTAAATAAGCATTTATAATTTTGTTATAATTAAATAAGCATTTATAATTTTGTTATATTAAATAGGTGCATTTCATATTAATAAAATGGAAGTTCTCTGATCATTATTTTACAAATGTATTTATCTTTTTTAAAAAATTCATATTAGTGGTCTGCGGGACTTAAAATTATGAATTAGGGTCCGTGGGATTTAAAATTATGAATTTGGTGGTCCACGGGATTTAAAATTATGACCTTGGTGGTCCCTGAGGTCCAAAAGGTTGGGGACCCCTGTTATAGACTGTAAAAAAAGATGTTCAATCAGGACTTGATACTATTCGCTTACCACACTAGATGGCAGTATCTAGTTGATCTGGGCTGGTCCTGAAAAAAGCTAAAGAGGGCCACACCAGTAGGGATGTTAAGTACTTAGGACCCAGACTACAAACTGGTCTATAAAGAGTGGGGGGGGGGACCAAAAGTTCTTGAAGACAATAGAGAACACTTTCATATTTTTGCAAAAATAAAACTCATAGATATGTCCATGCAGACTTTAAGAGTCAAGCTTGACAACCGAGTCTTCTCTTTCTCTTTAATCTTACTGGAACAAGTTGGGAACTATTAAAAGATCATTTAATTCAAAGAATTTACCCATTTTGTGTCTTCACTCTCCCTAGATGTCACAAACCATGAAATAAAGCAGAGAACTCCGATACTTGTTGGATAGGTTGCCCTCTTTCCTAACTATTCTTTGTATTTTAATGCAGGCTGGTATTCTGTAATATGGAAACTAGCAAGTGAAGGATACATAAATGGCCTAGTTATGGTAGTAAAACACAGTATCTTTGCACAAGCATAATGAACCATGAACTACCCAAGTATGTGACAGCTTAGCATGTTTTCTAACCCAGTCCTGTGGTTCTTGGTTCCATGTCATATGCAAACCTAGAAAGCTGGGTCGGATAAACTATGATTAAACTAACCATGGGTAAACGTCTCCTTAAGTAAGGCTTGAAGAGTAGAGCATGTAGCCGTTTAATGTCCACTTACTTAGGAGTAAGACCTGTTTTATTTAAATGGGATCCCTTCCAAACAAACAGGAACCCGGTTATGATGTAGAGGGCCCAATTGGGTGGCAAGCGGGTGGGGAAAACGTTTGCCGCGTTCCCGGTTCCTCGGGGTCTCTAATTCCTCGCGGGGAGAATAAGGGCGGAGGCGCAGGCACCGCCCTCTGGCAGATGCAGCGTGCTAGATTTGCCCAGCCTGGTGTGAAGAACCGCATTTCAGGAGGGACGGGCTAATGCAAATCGCTCCCATCAGCGGCAGGAGAAGAAAGGCGAAGCAGCTGTAGGAAAGGCTCAGCAGCAAATTCAGCCGGCGGAGAAAGGAGCCAGGCGGAGTCGCACAACAAAGCCAAAGCCAGTTAAGCCTTCCCTGGGCAGCCTCACTTGCCAAGCTAAGTAGCCGGGGAGCATAGGACCGCTGGTGGCAGTGGAAGCTGGGCTTTGTCTTTTGAGGTACCCACCCCCTTTGCAGCAAACAAGTCCAATTGCTTGCAGTGGCGAGGAGACCACGACTTGAAATTTTCAAGGCACAGGTAAGCGTTTGCGGTAGTTTCAAAGCTGTTCCCCGCCCCATTCCTAGCAGAAGGCAGCCAGAAATCGGGTTGGGTTCCCTTTCCACCTTAGCTGCATGCTCGTAACGCCAGGCAGAGGTTTGGGTATGGAAAACGTGCGCGGGTGTTTCGCATACCTGTCCCCATTGTTTAGGGATGCGTGTCTTGGAAGAACGAGGCTTGGAGGGGGTTGCTTGGGGGGGGGCTCTTTCCCCCTGCCTCCCGCAGTGTGGAGATGGTGCTGTGTAAGTTTAGCACCATTTTAGGTTGGGTGGTTTAAAGCAAAGAGATGGAGGGTTAGTGATGGTGGTTTCCTCTGTGTCAACGAGGGAAGATTTCATTGTGTGGATCGTTCCTGTGGGAAGCTAAAGGGTTGAATCTTAGAATCGACGTTCCCAGTTTTAAATTGCTTCGTCTGCTAATGGATACTGTAGAAGATATTCAGCTGAAAAATGTGCCAGCATCTATCTGAAGCTTGACGGGAGGAGACTTAGGCTAGGCATGGATAGCTGCAGCATGTTTTAGAAATGGGCAGGCAGAAACAAGGAAAACGTGTCCCATCTGGTAACATGGTGGCAAATAATGACACTTTTTTTAAAAAAAAGTACAAATATATATATATTTTTTTCTCCAATTAATTAGCCAGAAAATGTATTATCTCTCCCTGAATCTAGGTGGTCCACGTGTTTCCCTAGTCTATATTTAAAGCCTTTGCACCACATTTTAAAGGGTGCCTTAAATAAAACAAAAATGCTGTTATATAACTGAAGATGGGTTTTTGTATGCCTGTCTATTGTTCAGTGTCTCTGAATGATTTGTTGCTGATCTGTGTCATTTATTTGGGTTTGCATTTGATAGATTTATGAAATCACCCACCCACATTTGCAGGGTGTGAAATCTGTCTGTAATAGATGTATGTAGTGTGAACGGTGGGTACCAGGCACTCTACAGGGTGTGTTCAGTAAACCTGTGATCAGTAGGAAGACTGATAAATCACATGAACATTTTATTTTATTTTATTTTTAAAAACCCTGTTGGCTTTAAATGCTATTTTTGGGATTAAATTTGTCCAAGCCTTTGGTTCTAACTCTGGTTTAAGAACATTAGGGATTGTTGCTTGTCTTCTCGTGTGATGCACAGGATCTGAGGAATGAATAGGTGTGCTGTGGTAGAATGGTATCCTGATTCCATTTTAGGAGTTCCTACTGAATGATACGATTCATACTAAAGAGAAGATTCCCCCCTATAACTTTTATGATCTTTTCAGATCTGTAATTAGTCTGAAATATTAATCTTCAGTTTTATTTGCTTTGCAGAATACATTTTCAGCACTATAGCTTGAAATGATAGTTGTAATGCCTTTCTAATGTTATATGTAGTCTGTATAATTTCCTTCTTGGAATTTGAAAATACTACTGGTTTGACTTTGGCTTTACCTGGCCCTTCAGTCTCCAGACACAACATAATTGCTGCGTCATAGTTATTGTTACATCTCATTATCATCTTTGATTAGATAGGACTTCAAATTGTAGTTTTACTTTTGAAACTAAAAATAGAGAATCCCAGTGTACTAGTATGTATAGCTCATTGCCTAATTCAAGATAATAGTACATTCACATTAAGTCAACATGAACTGCCAATTGTAAAAGGACAAGACTTCTAAATGGTGTTTGGCTGACTTCACATGGTACATTAACTCATACCATGATATAGCATCTTGCTTGAACCCAGACATTATGATTTATAAACCACGGTTTATAGATTGGTATGATATGTAATTCCAGCCTTGCTCTTCTCTCTAAAGGTTTTAGTGTCTTTAGTTTTGAATCTAGATTAGAAAGTTGGGAAAATGCCCTATTCTCACAATGCTGCCAAGAAAACTACATGGATGGAACCCCTGGGAATCAAGCTGAATTTGAAGATATCATAATCTTAGGTTTATTGGTAGTGATTGTATTAATGAGTTCCTTTAATCAGACTTAAAAAGATGATAAAATAGATGAAGAATGTATGGCCCTCAAAATAATATTGAACTAGTTTAGTTGGCATAGTGATTGAACATTGGAGTTATGATTTAGTAACATTTGGAGAGCTATGTTCCCTGTCTTAGCTAAAAAAATCCTTTTAAACTGATCTCCACATAATATCTAGAACTCCTAGTCAGTAACACCAATTATGGAATAGTAGTCCCATCAAGCTAGGAGGCCATTTGCCATGTTAGTTGGGAACTCTTCTACTCTCATAACACATATTTATGATTAGTTATATGTAGCCTACTCAAATGATTCTAGATGATTTACAGTCATATATTGAAGATGCCCATTTTTTTTAAGAATCTTTAAAAATCTGGTGCTCTCTTCCAAACTCCCTATCCCACAAAGTCCAGCAAAAAAGGAAGGTCTTCAATTGCTTCCTATAAAAGTGTATAGATTAGCCTTACCTCAAAGGGTAAGCTCTTTCACAGGGAAGGGCTGCCCCTGAGAATGACAAATTCTAACCCTTCTCTTGAGGGACAGTACATTGTCTCCTAGCTAGATAATGTAAGGTGTTCAGATTGTACTTGGAGAAGATGATCCCAAAGGTAGCAAGAATATCAGTCTTAAAAGTAACAGCCAGCACTACAGTATGAATTAGGCCTGAAAGCCCAATACAACCAGTGCAGCTCTTGCAGAATAGGTGTTAATTCTGCTGAACCAGTTAGCATTGGCCAGCAAGTAAGTAGATACATTCTGTGCCAATTGAAGGTTTTGGTTAAATTTTAAGAGCATCACAAAATAGAGCAAATTGCATAGTCTGAAAGATGACAAGGGCATGAGCCAGTGTCTTTAGTCCCTTCTGCTCCAAGAATGGCGACAACTGGTAAATACACCAAAGCTAGTCAAAGGTTGTAGCCATGAGTCTAGCAGGAACTCCAGATTGCATGTTTTTCTAGGGCAATGCATTGAGAATAATAGATGGACATTCCCTAGTGTAATATCTGAAGTAAGTATCCTGGTGGCTAAAAGTGCTCTTTATATTCATGCTACTGGAAATCAGCAACAGGGAATTTTTCCACTTTAGTTCCTACTGATACATTTTCAAGGAGTAATTGTCAAGAGAGGCAGTTTGGTGCAATGATAGCTTTGTTCATTCTTCAGAAGTGGACTATGGATGTACACAATGACAAATAACTCTGCACATCCAGACATTTGTATACCCAGCTTATGTGTATTATGAGAGAAGTAAATGGTATTATTTGCACATTGTATTAAGTTACTTACATTTTTTGTAGCTTTCATCCATTGAATAAGTCACAACTGGCTGATTTAACACAGCACTAAGCCATAAGCCATGCTTTATAAATTACAACTTCTGGCTTCATATAATGCTAAGCTAAAGCAAATTACATTGTGATTTTATCTAATGGTATGTTTCTGCTATATTTTTAATGTATGATGCCCAGTTTAGGTGGGGGGAAAAGGTGTGATTGGATTTAAATTGGGTTCTCATCTAAAGTTAAAAGTAAAACTGGATTATAATTTCTACATGTGGAAGATAGGAAAACCTATAGTTTTAACTATAATTATAAAGTGCCTGAAAATAGATGTTGCTGAAATGAGATTTTTTTGGACAAATATTTTAAATTCTTACTACTGTATGTTCTATTTTTCTGCCTTTTCCCATCATCCATTTAACTGTTGCCTAATTATTAGTAGGAGGCCTTGTCTGCTAATTTTTTCCTTATTTTGATTGCGAAGTAGAAAGACAAACCACTTTCAAACTAGATGTATATATTACAGACCTTTGGTGCAGTTTTTGCATTTACTAGCCTCACTTTCTACCTGTTGATTTGGAAATAGGCTGTATTGAATCCAAAGCCAATTTATGCATAGAATAGAACTGAGTTCTAAGCTTTTTCTTCATGACAGTGCCATGCTGAATATGCATATTTTATAACATTTCATAACATGCATGTTTGAATGTTTTTCTATTCAATAAGGAGAAAAATGTGAGTTTGAAAAATTCATATAAGCATGATATAAAAATTCATACAAGTAGATAAGCATGGTATGAGTCACTCTGTGAGTGAGATGGGCAGTCTCTAAATTTGATAGCATAGCACTCATGTCAGAAGCACCGAGGTGCTTCCAGGTTGAAAGGATTAGCCAGTGACATCACTGTTGCCTGAGAGATGCCCAATTGGGGACTCCTTTCATGTCCCTGGCAGCAGCTAGAGTGAAGGACAGGAGCACAACCCCACCACACGGCAGCACTTGGTCTCAAACGTGGGCTTTCTAATCTCCTATCCAGAATCCTAGCCACACGAGCCACCATGCTCCTTTCTAAATTTGATATAAATAAATAAATGATATGGTGGTGCAGGGGTTAGAAAGTAGTATTGCAGGCAAACACTGCCCACAGCCAGGAGTTTGATCCTGACAGGCTCAATGTTGACTCAGCCTTCCATCCTTTTGAGCTTGGTAAAATGAAGACTCAGATTGTTGGGGGCAATATGCTGACATTGTAAACCATTCAGAGAGTGCTGTGGAGGGGTATGTAAGTCTAAATGCTATTGCTTTTTCTATTTCTTCCAAAAGTAACATTAACATTATATGCGTATGCTTATAAAAATGTTCTTTCTTAGTAAATATGTTTAGAATTGCAGTCTTGTCCTATTAATCATTCTGCAGTGAACTAAGAATAGACACTATGCTGCAGGATATGTTTGCTTGTCAATATTTTCTCACTCTTGTTCAGGGTCATGGTGATGATGCTTTGCATAAAAACTTCCCAGGCTGAACCCTTGCATATTGAAGACTCTTGTCTGGAATCAGGAGGGACACACTTAGCTAGAATAAGATCATAATGTCATGATGCAGACGATGTGCTAAGTCATAATATAGTTTGTGTAGCTTTGACAAACAATTATGCTTTATTCAATACATCATGACTCATGTACTGTTTGAACCTAGCTCCCAAATGAGATTGACCAAGAGCTCAAAGAGAGCTCCCTGTATACGAAGTTTATGTATATAATTGTGATATACTACTTAACCCTGAAGGTTGTAAGCTGAGTACAAATAAAAGTGGTAATACATTAATATAGCGAGAGATTGAGATCACAAAATAATAAAAATATTGTGCCAAAACCAAGGGGCTAAAATTTCACCATATGCACCAAAGAACGGTTTTGTACAGATCTCCAGAATGTCATGAAAGATATAATCTATAACATATAAAAGATATGCCTTTACCTTGGATGAGTTATTCTGTAGGAGGGAATGCCCTCCAGAGAACACCCTTTCCAATTCACCTCTTGATAAGTGGGGGAAGGTACTCTGTTCACCCAAGTTAGGTAAGCAGAAATTGTTTGGGTGGTGGTCTGAAAGATACTCCAGTTCCAAGCCATATAGGTAATAACCTGATTTAATCAATTTCTTCTAAATGTGGTGTCACGTGACAATACCACAATTCTCCAATCGGGATATTTTGCATCTGCAGATGGGTCTAAAATTAGCAGCATGCAAAATGAATTACAGAAATCCATGTTCAGGATGATGAAGATAGACAAGGTTTGGCTAGCCTCAATTTTTTTGTTTTGTTCTGGTGAACACCACAACTAGACCAGCAACTGAATCTGGGCAAAGGTTGTGCTGTCACAGATTCCACCTGTTGTTCAGTCAGGAACTGTGAGTCCAGGAAAAACCCCAGGTTGCCAATTCTCCATTGGAAGCCTTCTGAATTAGTAGCCACTCAAGGTGATGTGTGTACCTAGCCCCTGTACTGCGCTAAGACAACTAAATAAAAATGTCCCTAGAGGTTATCTATATTAGCCTCAATAATCTAATATAGAGGTAGTCCTTTACATACTATTCTGGGAATGAGTAAGTCTCATTCATGGAATTTATTTTTGAGTAAGACATGTTTTGGCTTCAATGCAATCCCATTGTAATAGAATTACAGTAAAGGGAAAGCAAATGATTGCTTCTGTTAAGTTGATGGTAGACAGTGTTAGGCACCTTGTTTTATCCAGTTGGGTTTGTATAGGAAAAAAATGTCATTCATTTTAACTGACTACTATACTAACGGGAAAGTCAGCATTTAAATAACAGTATTGTAATTCAGTATGTTTATTCTGATCAAGTGGCAGAAGCTTGGCATGCTAAATTTATCCATGCATAATAGATTGGGCAGTGTAGCCTTCTCAGTGGAGAAGGAAAATCATTTTGTAGTAGAAATGGAGTGTAATAGGATGGGAAAGAGAACACAGATTTTAAAAGAAGTCTTAGAAAAGAATGGAACACTAGTGAAGTGGATTATTTGAGACCTGAGTGTGTGTTGTTGATATCTTTTAGAGCTACATTGTACTTCTGGGTATTAGTGATATAGGAATTAATACTGTAACATTTTAAAACTACACAATGTATAGGGTAGGATTCCCCAAGCTCTGTTCCCTATAGATATTTGGACTTTAGTTCTCATAGTTCTCAGCAATAGCCATGCTGACTGGGAAATTTTGAGAGTCCTCAAAACGATCCTAACCTTTTTGCTGTCTTGCTGGTGTTGTATCATTGCTAACCTTAATGTTTTGCTACACAAGACTTAACTGACAACAGTGACTGGATGTACCAACTTCTAGGTGACTTTCACTTTTTCGGTTATGAAAGTTTACTTTGAAGTCCAAAAAAGTGACATCCTATTAATATTCCTACTAACCAAATAATTACCTTGAAGAAACATAGTCACTGCATCACTGGAATTAAATCTGTGCATTGATTTTGTTACAAGATAACATTAGCTGGATAAGTCTTTAGCTCAACAGAATGAGGAATTTGTGTCCTTCAATTAGACATTATTAAACCCTATTTAATAATAATCTCAGATACTAATATAAAAGGTAATGGAGAAAAGATTAGGTTGTATGGAGGGAGAAAAATAGATTATTTAAAAAGTCAAGGAAAATTGTTGCCTTTAACTCATATCTGGAGAAAAAAAATGATCATCCAAAAACTAAAGTAGTTAATGTTCGCCACTGGTTCTCTTAGCTAGCATTCTTGAAAGAATTGGAGAGATTCCGTGGTTATAGAAAAGTCCTTGCTATCCTGTGTTAATAAAGCAATTATTTCATTATAGCTGTATTGATAAGCTTCTCCTTTGTTCTTTCTCCCCCTTTTCCAGATTAACTCTAAAAATGTCCTTTGGGAGAGATATGGAGCTGGAACACTTTGATGAGCGTGACAAAGCACAGCGGTACAGCCGAGGATCACGGGTGAATGGGCTCCCTAGCCCGACCCATAGTGCCCATTGCAGTTTCTATCGAACCCGCACCCTACAAACCCTCAGCTCTGAGAAGAAAGCCAAAAAAGTCCGTTTCTATCGCAATGGGGACCGATATTTCAAAGGGATTGTATATGCCATATCTCCCGATCGCTTTAGATCTTATGAAGCCTTGCTGGCTGATCTGACCCGAACTTTGTCTGATAATGTCAATCTGCCCCAGGGTGTGAGAACCATCTACACTATTGATGGAGCAAAGAAGATCACCACTTTAGACCAACTTGTGGAAGGTCAGTTTTTAAGCAAGGGATGCAATGTTCCCATGTAAATTGTTCATCATTCTGTTCATGATCTCCTTTATGATTCTCCATTTCATCCCTCCTTTTGTCTCAATCTTTTGGGGTTACTGAGCATCATACTCCTTTTTGTTTTTTAATATTCCTTCACTTGGGAGAAGGTTCAATAGACCTAAAGGTTCCTAGACTTGCTGAACTTTTCTGCCTTTATATGGGGGGGGGGGTATTGTTTTAGCCACATTGATAAGAACATTAATGTGCTTATACCAGATATAAGAGAAACTATGGTATAGTAATGAGTATTACATGTACAGTTTCTCTACCCTTTTGGGTCTCATTTTGTTCTATTTTGGAGGAAACAGCAGCAAATGAGTCATAGTGCAAGGAGTTTTTCCACATAAAATGATATTTATGATCACGTCTAACACTGGCTCAGTTTCCTGTCCCACCTGATTTTCTCTTTCTTCAAAGGAATAAATAGATGGGTAGCAGCCACACGTAAGCTCTGGCTTTCAACATTATTATTTTCAAAATAATTCCCATGGACACTGTTTGAAAATGAAAATGCTGCGTAGCTGTAGCTGAGTGCTTTGTATGGAAAAATGCTCTCTTGCTTACACACACAAATTAATAATTTGAGGGATCAGGAAACAAGCACTTTGCCTTCTGGTGAATGATTGAAACCACCATGGCAGTCATTTTGTGAATAGTTGATTCTTCCATGATAGCTATTTTTTTAACACCCTGTGTTACCTTCCTCTTTTTTAAACATAAAGATACCTAACTTATGAATTCAGATAGCAATAGCACTTAGACTTATATGCCGCTTCACAGTGCTTTACAGCCCTCTCTAAGCGATTTACAAAGTCAGCATCTTGCCCCTAACAATCTGGGTCCTCATTTTACCCACCTCGGAAGGATGGAAGGATGAGTCAACCTTGAGCCTGGTGAGATTCGATCTGCCAAACTGCTGGCAGCCGGTGATCAGCAGAAGTAGCCTGCAGTACTGCACTCTAACCACTGCGCCACCGCGGCTCTTTTGCTTTATGATACCGGGTGTATGGGAGTTTCTATAATTACATTTAACAAGGAAGCCTCTCCTATTTTGGTTTTACAGAAGTTATTTGTGGATTTTTCTTATTGCTTATGCAATTTCTAAACTTCTTACATAAAGCAGTTGGGAATAAAGTTTTAAACAGTAGCAGAACTTAATTCTAAGTTGATGTAAGGTTTTTGTTTGTCTAGTTGTATATTTTAAAACAGAGGTGGAGGCCTCTGGCTCCAGATATGGCTAAACCTCAGCTTCAAGCAGCCCTTGTTATTAGGCATGCTGATACAGGTGGACCTCAAGTTACGACTACAATTGAGCCCAAAATTTATGTTGCTGAGTGAAACATTTGTTAAGTGAGTTTGCCCCATTTTACGACTTTTCTTGCCACAGCTGTTAAGTGAATCACTGCAGTTAAGTTAGTAACACGGTTGTTAAGTGAATCTGGATTCCCCATTGACTTTGCTTGTCAGAAGGTCACACATGACCCTGGGTCACTGCAACCATCATAAATATGAACCACTTGCTAAACATCTGGATTTTAATCATGTGACCATGGGGATGTTGCAATGGTTCTAAGTGTGAAAAACGGTCATAAGTCACTTTTTTCAGTGCCGTTGTAACTTTGAACAGTCACTAAATGAACTGTTATAAGTTAAGGACTATGTATTCATGGAGACTATAATTCATCAACTCCTAGAAGGTGATATGTTCTCTGTTTTATAACAACTTCATTGAGCATTAAATATGAAATTTCAGTTTAGTAATACTAACATGCACTGTTACATGATTCAAATAGTAATTTCCATGCCATCTATATTCTTACTGAATCTTCTTCCTATATGACCATATATACCTATATGACCTATTGCTTCATAGTTTTAATGGCAACTTTTTTGCCTAGTTGTTGGTTTCATTAAGCTATTATATTTATCTGGCTACTTACCTGATTTTGTAAAAATCCCATGGCAAAGTAAAAGCATGTAATATATTTCTGATTTGTATAAATCTCAGGTTTGGCTGAAACCTTGTAAACAAAATTCTATCTAAATTCATATATTTAATGAGAGGACATTAAATCATTCTTCCCTGGATATTTCTTGGGCAGTTATTGTTCCTGAACAAGTAAATAAAATTACCATTGATTTAAAGCTTCTCTTTTCAAGGTTTAACATTTCAAATTCTTACACTTTTCTTCTTGGAACTTTGATTCTAGTCATTAGTCGTCCTCATGTTATTCTCTGAACCTATTCCATGGAATGACCAAAGCAAAATAAAGTGGAAGTATTATTTTCTGGGATTTGGAAGGAGTATTCTTTTTTATTTAACCTAAAATTTCATTTGTCCTTTTTCACAATACTCTGTTTGTAAGCATTTAGTATTCCAAGATCTTTTTCACAAAAACTGTTAGCAAGCTAGATAGCCATCTTCCTATACCGTGCCTATTTAATTTGTTTCCTAAGTCAAGAACTTTACATCTGATTCGGTTAAATTTCATTTAGTTATTTTTAGCCCATTTCTTTTGCATAGCAAGGATGTTTTAAATTGTATTTGTTTTCTAAGCTATTAGTTGTTGTACCCTCTTTTGTACCCATCTACATGCTTATTAAAAACTCCCTCCACCTTTTCATCCAATTCAGATTAGAGTGTCAAGACTGAACTTAGATTTTTCTTCCAGTTAGGTGAAAAACTAATGATGATCCTTTCTTAAGGATTTCCGTAATAATTCCCTAATTTCTTCTCATATCCTAAGAGGCAATTAATCTGTCTCCAATATTTTAGCAATTTATTAATGCACTTTTTGCAGAATCTATTTAACACTTTCACAGCAAAGCCTGAGTTTCAATAATTAAATCAAAATACAGTTTTAACTGTGAAGTGTAAGGGCTAAAGGGAATTTAGTAAAACAAGTAATAAAAACTAAGGAGTAGGCATCCCTTTACATTAACATTTTATCTGCAGGGGCAAAATTCTGGCAAGGATTAAAAAAACCAGATTTTGCAAGGGCAAATCATAGGTGCTAGATGGAGAAATTCTATAGCTTTCTAGCACCCATTAGAAGCAGTCTAAAATGATTCAGAGATTTTGATAAATCAAGTTATCAGCTGCTGTTTAGGAGTCCTAACCTCATTTTTTAAAATAATATTTTAATAAAAGTTTACAGATACAGAGATAAACTAATACAAACTAAAAAATACAGGAAAAATAAAAAATAAAGATGTATAGTGAAATGACTGCTTTTCAACTAGACGAGTAGAAACGATTTCAATAACTTTTCACTTTCTCTGATGCTCCCACAAAAAATCCCTTCCTATATTTTATCTCTTATGCATAAACAAATATTAAAATCTTGTCATTCAACCCTAATCAGCAGATGTCCATTAAGAGCTACAAAAACAGCAACACATATATTTTAACCTTGATCAAATAAGCCAACTTTACATTCTTTCCTTTTGTTTCTAAGAATCTTGATATTTAATGTTTAAAATGTCTCAAAGTTGATTTCTTTTCACTTCTCAAAAAATCTCTTCATTTGTTTAACACATCTTTTGTAAATCTAAGGTAAGAAAGACATCCATGTCATTCTTCTGATTATATGTCCCTTTTAATTACTAGGAGATCAGCCAGTTTCATTTGTAAATCCATTGCTGTGTCTCTTTTTCCATATAATTGTAAATTAGCATTTTTAATTCCTCATTTTTATGATACCAGGCAGCCTTAAAAATAACTTCTGATTGCATTGTTTCCATAAATGCTTCCAAATTTTGCTTCATTGTGTATTCATTGTGTATATCATCTCTTCCTTTAACAATAATCATTAGTATTTTTCTGGTTCCTTCTAAGTGCCCAAATTCAGAGTTCCTTCTAATTTTTTTTTCTACTCAACATTTTCCCATGGGAAGGTTTCTTACACTTAGTTTCAAAATCTTCATCTATTTTTTTATAGAATTTTAAACAAACCACAGGCACGATTCTTGTAATTAATTTTGAGATCCTATTTCTCAAAAAGAAGGCACTTTACTCTGTTTATAACTTTCCAAAACCAATGTTTTAAGCATGCTTTTGCTGTTTATTCCAAAATAAGAATTTTTAAAAAATTCCTTAAATTTACATAAAATTATTTCACCAAAGATAGAAGGAAACTTATCTAGTATAATGAAACTTCCTTTTTTTTAAAGATTCCTAATATACAAAATTTCACTAATAAGCAATTTCAAGCAGTGATTAAGAAAGGAAGTATGCAAACCCAATGTTCTTTGAAGGCTCCAAACTGCAGCTTGGGCAAAGATGGCTTTCCTTTGGCTCCCATGGCTCTAAAATCTGTAGCAGACCATTGACTTACAGTCTCCTGATGAGGACCCACAGTACAGAGCACTTCTGAGCCGAGGTAGCGCAGTGGTTAGAGTGCAGCACTGCAGGCTACTTCAGCTGACTGCTAGCTGCAGTTCGGCGGTTCAAATCTCACCGGCTCAAGGTTGACTCAGCCTTCCATCCTTCTGAGGTGGGTAAAATGAGGACCCAGATTGTTGGGGGCAATATGCTAACTCTGTAAACCGCTTAGAGAGGGCTGTAAAAGCACTATGAAGCGGTATATAAGTCTAACTGCTATTGCTATTGAGCAATCCCAGATCACCTCCTTGCTCCAGAGAAGAATTCTGAGGAGCTTATTTGTTTTCTACCTCCTGGTTCCAACACAGTCATTTTTAGTATTCCATTGCTTCCTAGGTACTCAGAAACTACTAACTTCATAATACAGTCAAAATACAGGGAAAGCATCATTTGAGATTATATACCTCTTGAGCTTAATATTAAATGGTGTGCGCCCAACTTTTCTATTCCTTTTTGAACATATAGAGCTTATGGCTAATATCTATAAAGAGGTGAGCATGTAATATTCCATTTTCCAGTCCCTTTAAAAAAAGGGGTCAAACTGATCTAGTTATACACCAAATAAATTACTAGGTATTATCAGTAAGCCCTGTACAAGACTTGGAAATTATTAGATTGGTTTGATAGAGTGAGCAACAAGAAGATATTAGGGTCAGACAACTCTGGACAAGGTCATTTGTGGAAAATTGTGATAAAAATTACATCATGCATAACATGAATTTGTAATGTTCATAAGCTTCAAATCCACCTTTGATTTGATTTCTAGACCCAGATTACAGGATATATTGGAACAACTCTCTCACTATAAGTGTTTGCTGTTACTTATATTCAACAGTTAAATGCAATTCTGTTTTGTCATTAAATCATGTTTGTGTTCTTGTACCAACAGTTCATGTTCACCTTTATTTTCCATACTCCAAAGATTAGGATGGTTCAAAACCACAGCCAATGAACCTTATGATCTTTCACTATGTGGTTCAGCAAGTTGTTATTACAATGATATTTCCATTTTCTTCCTGTCTGCAGTCTTTTATCCAAGGTTTATTCTTCAGGATTTGTGCCTCCAACTTCACAAATTCAGTTTAAGCCCTTCTGATCCAGCTCACCATACTTAATAAACGCCAAACACATTTTTACCAGCAGTCTACTAATGATCTGTGTAATTCAGACCTTGATTTCAGAAACCAAATATCCCGTCTACAACATTTTTGAAGTCAATCATCTGTAATACCGTATTATATCTTTATCTAGATATATACAGTTCTATGGTTTGGAAAAATAAATTAAAACATCAAGATTTTAGAACTTTCTAGACTTTCAAATGATATATGTTGTAGCTGTTGTCAGCAATATCATTAGATTAGCAGGAGGTGGCAATTAATGGATTTAATTGGAATTGGAAATACTTTTGTTACACCCTTAATCCATGTTTGTGTCAGCCAATAATCTGCGTGAGCTGGTAGATCTGACTAATATACATTTGCCTCTGTTCTTTATAATAGTGAATCACTACTATTGTGATTCCTTTTTGCCTTCTTGAAAGCTAGTTGTGTATACTCTATTCTCTTGTATAGTTGTCTGTCTGTCTGTCTGTAACTATCTATCTATCTATCTATCTATCTATCTATCTATCTATCTTTCTATCCTCTCTCCATCTATCTATCATCTCTCCATCCATCTATCCTTTTGCTTGTTAACCTCTGTTTAAGCAGGCAAGAGTTTATTTCTTTTTGTGCCATTCTCAGATTAGCTAAATTTACATTGTTTACTGAGAGTTAAGAATGTTTAAGCACTGACCCCCCCTCTCTGCGCTGGTAGACTGCAATTACCCTTCCCTGCTTATTTGTGTTGTGAGCTTGCTCCTTGGATACTGGATGCCATTTATTGCTCCTATTTTTAGGAAGCAATTATTCAGATTACTCTCAGAATAGATTACTCTCACAACACACCCTTTTTCGTCAGCAACTTTTTATGACATTACCTTTTGTCCCTGGTCACTTAAACACAGAGTTTTAGGTCTCTCTCATTTGCTTTTCTCTTTTCCCTGCCAAAGTTCTGTTAACCTTTTCAATATTAACCTTTTAAATATGCAAAAAAAAAAAAAGTGTATGAAGAGTTAATGTTAGATAGTAATTAAATGTACTGTGATTTAAAGAACAATTTCTGCTAAACTGGAAAACTATTCAAGGGTTATTTATTCTATGTATACAATAGAACATAGAGCATCATCAGAGTTAGTAGGGGCCTTGGAGGTCTTCTAGAGCTTAGAGGTGGCGCAGTGGTTAGAGTGCAGTACTGCAGGCTACTTCTGCTGACTGCTAGCTGCAGTTCGGCGGTTCAAATCTCACCGGCTCAAGGTTGACTCAGCCTTCCATCCTTCTGAGGTGGGTAAAATGAGGACCCAGATTGTTGGGGGCAATATGCTGACTCTGTGAACTGCTTAGAGAGGGCTGTAAAGCACTGTGAAGCGGTATATAAGTCTAAGTGCTATTGCTATTGCTATTCTAGTCCAACCTCGCTGCTCAAGCAAGCATTTCAGACAAATGACTGCCCAGTCTCTTCTTAAAAGCCTCCAGTGATGGAACACCCACAACTTTTCTTTTTAATTAAAACAATAGAAGAATTCGGTAACGTAGCAGGATTGAAAATAAACAAAACCAAAACCAAAATAATCACTAAAAATATGACTAGAAAACAAGAATTAGAAGTAGAACAAATAACAAATATGCAAATCGTTAAAAAGATAAAGTATTTAGGGATATGGCTGACAGCAAAATATTCCTCAGTAAAAGAAGATAATTATAACAAATTAATTCAAACAATTAAAAAGGATTTAGAAAATTGGAACAAACTTCAAATTTCGCTAATGGGACGGATCTCAGTGATAAAAATGAATATACTACCAAAAATTTTATTCTTGTTTCAGGTGGCCCCAATAAATTTAGAAAAGCCATTCTTCCAAAATTTAAACAAATTAATATCAACCTTCATTTGGCAAGGAAAGAAACCCAGGATTAAACTGAAGCCCCTTTAAGATTTTAAAGAAAGAGGTGGCCTGGCATTACCTAATTGGGAACTGTACCATCAGGCAGCAACAATGACATGGTTAAAAGAATGGATAATGCTAGAAAACAAAAGAATATTAACTCTAGAAGGGCATGATATAAAAGTAGGATGGCATGCTATAATTTGGGACGACAAATACAAAACACACAAATACTTCCAAAGCCACTTAATAAGGAAAGCCCTACTACAAACTTGGATAAAAATTAAACACAAACACTGTACAAAAATCCCAAATTGGCTATCAACAATAGAAGCAATAAAAAACCCAACATTAATAAATCTAACAAAAATAACAAGATATAAAGATCTTTTAACTGAAGAAGGATTATTAAAAACTAAGCAGCAGCTACAACAACAAGATATAACTTTAGATTGGTATACATATATTCAGATTCAAAATAGATATAATATGGATAGGAAACTATGAATTGCAAACAGAATATCAAGAATTGGATAAAATTATGATATCGGGGAATTACAAATTAATCAGTAAACTCTATAAATTTTTCTTACGGTACGAAATGGAAGAAACAGTTAAAGAAACCATGATCAGAGGGGCACAAAATTTAGGTTACAATATTGAATTAGTTAAATGGGAAAAAATGTGGCAGAGAAATTTGAAATTAACAGTAGCCACGGCATGCAGAGAAAACCAATGCAAGATGTTTTATAGATGGCATCTCCCCCCAGCCTGGCTTGCAAAAATGTCAAACAAAATATCGCCAATATGTTGGAAATGCTAAAAAGCATATGGTACATACTATCACCAATGGTGGACATGTGAAAAAGCGAAAAAAAATTGGACCAGGATTAGGAAAATAATAGAAGAAATAACTAAAGAACATATAGATTGGAAACCAGAAATTTTTCTACTAGGAATTATGTCTGGAAACTATGTCAAAGAAGTATACTATTTAATAGTTCACATCCTAACAGCAGCTAGGATTGTATATGCATCAAAATGGAAAAATAATGATATACCAAATGATGAGGAAATTGTAAGAAAATTTTTTGACTGTGCTGAAATGGACAAGATGACTAAAGAATTACAGAATAAGGAAGAATCAGAATACTACTTGGAACAGGTTGTACGAATGGTTAAAAAAATAGGGATTCACGATTACGAAAAGTGTAAATATTAATTTGTTAGATGTATATATATATATATATTTATATAAAATGGAAAAGACATATATGCAAATGAATGTATATAGAAATGGAAAAGGGAATATGTTTTGAAGAAATCCATAAAAGAGATATATGACATACAAAAAATAGATCAGAAAGTAGATATACATAGAAGAAATAGGTATAAAATATAAATTATAAATATATTTGAAAATATTTATATTATAAGTATATAAAAACTTTGTAAACTGATCTTGAGCTATAATCAAAATAGGATCCAGGATTCCTATCATTGTATGTTTGTATGTTTGTATGTTATGTAATGTTTTTTGTGTTTATATATATATATATATATAAAAGGAACACCCACAACTTTTGAAGGCAAGCTGTTCCATTGGTGGTGGTTCTCATTGTCAGGAAATTTCTCCTTAGTTCTAGAGTGCTTCTCTCCTTGGTTAGTTTCTATCCATTGCTTCTTGTCTTGCCTTCTGCCGCTTTGGAAAATAACTTAACTCTTCTTTGTGTCAGCCCCTCAAATATTGGAACACTGCTATCATGTCACCCCTAGTTTTTCTTTTTAGTAGACATAACCAATTCCTGCAACTGTTCTTCATATGTTTTAGCCTCCAACCCCCTAATCATCTTTGTTGTTCTTCTTTGCACTCTTTCCAGAGTCTCAACATCTTTTTTATATTGTGGTGACCAGAACTGGATGTAGTATTCCAAATGTGGTACTAATACTTTACATGATCTTGATTCTATCCCTCTGTTAATGCAGCTTAGGATTGCATTGGCTTTTTTTGTGGGTGTAGCACACTGCTGGCTCATATGTAAGTGATTGTCTAATAGGGCTCCAAGATCCCTCTCCTTCAGTGAATTTTCAACTGTTAAAATATTATACTCATTGTATAATATTTATAGCCTGTATGAAATATACAACATATACAATGTATATTTTTATCTTTTATGGATATGTTGTTATTAATAAATAGAAAGTAGTGTTATCATAAAATAAGATAGTTATTGATAGCTAATTTATAATTATCTGTTTCCTATATCTTTATTTTCGACTATGTTTATCTTCAATTGAATTCTTATTTTTTGGGGATTTTAGTTTAGATGATTGTGTTTTTTATTGAAAATTGATTCGCCACTGTGGTGGCGCAGTGGTTAGGGTGCAGTACTGCAGGCTACTTCTGCTGATCACCGGCTGCCAGCAGTTTGGCAGATCGAATCTCACCAGGCTCAAGGTTGACTCAGCCTTCCATCTTTCTGAGGTTGGTAAAATGAGGACCCAGATTGTTGGGGGCAATATGCTGAATCTGTAAACCGCTTAGAGCGGGCTGTAAAGCACTATGAATGCGGTATATAAGTCTATTGATATTGCTATCTTGATTGGAGGTGAAAACCCACATGCTGCAAATTCTAATGCATGCATTTTGTTCCTAGGTGCTATTCAGAGGTTGACTTCCAAAGACCTATAAGGCTTGGCCCTTGGCATGCACCAAGGCAGGGGTTCTGAAACAGCCCTTTAGGGCTAAGTAAATGCATATGTCCCTCCCCAAAATAAAATGAATGGCTTCATTCAAGTTGGGATTGGCTAAGAAATCAATGTGCCTCTTACTTTTGATATTATATTTTAATTTATATTTTCCAGGATTTCTCAAACATTGCAGTACCATGACTGCTCCCTTTGTGCAGGCAAAACAAAGAGGAAAATCTAGAGCAAGTTGTGACCTCTGATCATGTTTTTAAGAAAGCTTGCAATTCTGTCTCCCTACCTTTAATTTCTGTTTGAGTAGGATTACATTAAGGGAAGAGCAATACTATAAACCAGTGGTTCTCAACCATTCTAATGCCGTGACCCCCCCACGACACCCCCCCCCGCCACTCGGGCTTGCTTGCGGGTCGCCAGACATGATAGAAGCGGGAGACTGGGAGACTTCGCCTGGACGCTGCCATTTGGGTTCTTTTACCCTCTGCGCATGCGCAAAGCATTCTGCGCATGTGCAGAGGGTAAAAGAACCCAAATGGTGGCATCCGGGCGGGTGGGTGAAGTCTCCCGCTTCTGTCGCTATCGGCTGTCCGGCGACCCGCAGGCACGGCCGAACCGGGAGCATTTCACCCCTGCAAGTGACGGTGGCACCAAGATGGCGGGCTAACGCGCGTGGCGACCCCTGTGAAATGGTAGTTCGACCCACAAAGGGGTTGCGACCCACAGGTTTAGAACCACTGCTATAAACCCATATAACTGACACGCAATGGAATAAACTATCCTTCCTATTCCTAAAAAGTGCAGTCCCCCAATGAAAGATCCTGTTAGGTGCCTTTTGTTCAATGTTTACATGAGAGTTGTAAAGGAGGGGATAATTATATCTGCTTTAAAAACAATGCCTGATTCTTTCTGCAGCTGATCCATCACGTACTGTCAGAGAATCTTAAGTCTGTTAGGACAATTGTTGGATTTTAGGAATCTACAGTGATTTAGCCATAGGTGGCTACCCAGCAGAGATTTTAGAATACATTTATATTCCTTTTCCAATGGCTGATCACTTGAGCACTAATAATAAAAGCAAATAATCCTTTCTTTTGGAGACTTTGAGAAGTGTTGAAAAAAAGCCTAAATTCAGCCATTTTTATTGTCAATATATCTAGTGATAGCAAACAATTTCATTTAGTGGGATAAAATAAGATGTTCATAGTGCAATTTAATTGCTTTGAAGAGCACTGCAGGGTATCAATACCACATCATTTAGGAAACATTTTTACCCAAAAACAAAGTGCTTGAATGTTAATGAAGTTTGGAACAGCATACAAGGAAAGAACACTTTGTGGTTTCTGACCTTGTGGTTGATACTAAAAATATTACATGACAAATGTAGATTAAAGAGAATGTGTCCTGTTTAATCATTTGCAAATCATTACTGTGCTTTGTCTTTTGGCCCTTAAGATGTACTATATTTTTCTCAGAACAAAGTACTTTAAAAAGAATCTTCAGATTCTACTACAGAAATAGAGCTGTTAAAAGTCTGTTTTCTTGTAAATGCATTGGGGCTAAAACTTTCTTTCCATTAAAGGATGTGTTTCCTAAGCAGATTAATTTTCTTTGTCAAACATTGTAGGTAATTCTACAACAGAAATTAAAAGAAATAACAGTAGCTCCAGTCTTTGCCTCCGATTTGCCTCCTATCAGAGAAATGTTAGAATTTCTTTTTTGGAGCTGTATATGTATATATGTGTGGAAGAGAAACTGGTTGAGCCAGAGGGAGGAGTCAAATGGGGAATTAGCCTGGATTCCCTGCATGGGCACAAGAGGGCAAAGTCTGATCCCCCTTGAATGCTGTTGAACCTTATCTAGTCTTACCTAGGTACAAACTGTCAGTCTGATAAGATTCCTGTGTTATAAGCTTGAGCAGTAAACAGTTAATTGAACTCTTCAGCCATGAACCTGCTTGTTTGCACCTGACAATATGATTTCTAAAGTCATTTCAGGTTCTTCTGCTCACAAATAGTGGAATTCCATAACTTTTGACTATTGTAATCTCTGCATTTTCTTTTTCAAATTGTCCAACTTTTCTAGAAAATGACTGAATTAATGCAACAAACTAAGCTATTAGGTGGTCTATTGCATATTGGCTTAAGAGTTGTATGAATATGACAACTGTGTTTTATTCATGATTAGGCAAAGTGTACTTTACTGTGCAAGCTAGACCATTTCCCCCCAAATCTGATAAATAAAGACTTTGGAATAGTAACATGTCTTCACTGTCAATCTTTAGGAAGTGACTTGAATAATTATAGAAAGAACTGTATATGCCCGAGTTAATGATTTGTAATTCTTTCTACCCACCCACCCATCCTTTTGTCTCTTTTTTTTCAGGAGAGAGCTACGTGTGTGGTTCAATAGAGCCTTTTAAGAAACTGGAGTACACAAAGAATGTAAATCCTAATTGGTCTGTAAATGTTAAGACCACCTCAACTTCCCGTTCAGTGCCCTCTCTAGCCACGGCCAAAGGAAGCCCTTCAGATTCAAAGGAAAACAAGGATTTCATTAGACCTAAACTGGTCACAATCATCAGGAGTGGGGTGAAGCCACGCAAAGCAGTTCGGATTCTGCTTAACAAAAAAACAGCACATTCATTTGAGCAGGTTCTCACTGATATTACTGATGCCATCAAACTTGATTCAGGAGTAGTTAAGCGTCTTTATACACTGGATGGGAAACAGGTAAGATAATTCTTTAAGCTATCAAATAAAACATTACATAGGAACATAGATTTTGGGGTTACTAAGCTAGTGCTTCTTAGCCCCCAAATACCTAGTAATGTAAATAAAATAACATCATAACAGAACCATGTAGAGAAAACCACTAAAATTAGGAGCATACGTTTTAAAGTTTTCTAAAAGTATCCATTTTTAAATAAAGCTTTCTTGAGGCTGATGTTTGCATGAAAGTAACACTTGAATTACTTAAATCTTTCTACAGCTAAGAGCCTACTCTGTGCTCTTCTCCATTTGTGGAGGGGCGGGGAAAATCACTTAAGTGAAAATCTGAACTGCAAAGGTCAGGGACAGAAGAAGTGAGTGGCGAAGGAAGGGATGAAAGCCCTAAGAGTATCTATCTATCCAATAGGAGACGTGCTGTATACAAACATGCAAAGTAGTCAAAAGAGAAGATTGAAATGCAAAGTCTCTTTGCTAACTCTACATCTGTTGTCCCTAGTGGTCCATAAGTACTGTGTAGAAAGGCAGTTCATGCAAAGTTGTATTCAACCTGAATTCAGTGAGAAATAAGCAGGGCTTGTAGCTACAGGACAGTCAATTTCATTCCCCCCCCCAAGGAAATAAATTTAGATCAAAGTCAAGACGAGCTTAGTTTTCCAAACCTTTCAATTTTTTTGCCTGCTTGAGCTGCAAAACATTTCTCATGAGACATAATTACCTTACTTCTTTATTACATCCTGCTGAAATAATAGGCTCTTAATCATAGCAGGCAAAGGAATGGGAGAAAGTTACATCTGTTTGTCTTGAACAGAGACTGCTACGTCTGGTGAGTAAACAAAGGCACTTATCAAGCAGAAAATTTAGGCAGTGATTTTATCCTTAGCAGGAGTAACTGTTTGGTCAGCTTGTATGTATTCATACAGAAAGTCAATAATTTTTATCTGGATTAAGTAACTGATGTTCTATATTCTTGGCCAGAATCATTTTATGTCTTGCATAGCATTTAAAGTACTAGGATAGGGTTTTCCCCCACCCTAGTTTTTCATACTGTGCATGATTAAAGAGAAAAAATCCATAATAAATCCAAAAATTTGTTCCACTTATGCATATAGTTAAATTTCTACCTCTGGTTCTTGCACAACATCTAGAAAATCCCCAGAACAACTGCTATGCCATATTGCAGATTTCCTAGATTGGATTTAAATACGTTAAAATGTTCTTGATAGAAAACGTACTTTTGTTTTATGAGGAGCAAAGAATAAAACCCCTGTAGTAGAAGTAATCTGCTTTTAAATACAAATCTGAGAATAAAGTTTGTAGTGTAATACTTCCATGTTCTTTGCTGCATCATATTGCAATAAATGAAGTTTTCTGTTAACCACTCACAACTTTTTCAAGAACAAGAACCCATTCCTTTGTGTCCCTGGCAATATGTGCAAAATATATTTTCATTTTGAAGAGTTCTAAAAATATTTGCATCCCAACCACATTTTTCTTTTTTACTGATTGTATGGACTTCAACTTCCAGAATTCCTTAGCCATCCATCCACACATCTTCAAGTTACCAACACTGTTCTGGAACCTCAGCAGTCCAAATCAAGAAGTCAAAGTAACATTCAAAATAAGATGTCTAACCAAGAAAATGGATCTGGCAGCAGCAGTTTGAGGCTGGTTCTTCTGTTCTCATCCCAAAAGTCTCCATAAGTCTTGCAGCCTCACTGTGGGCAACACCATACTTATGCAGTCTTTGTCCTCTTCTTTTCCTCTGAGGGGGCTTCCAGATTTGTGATAGTTTAGTCCTAAAATAGACTTGTTTCATTCACAACTCCACATCTGAAACACTATGGAAACGTGGTCCAGAAAATCCAGGAAAAACGATACTATTCCTGGTGTGGTTTAGCAAGCATAGTAATAAGACAGCTTTCCACTTCAAAAAATTAATATAAAATCAACACAAAATAAAAATTCAAGGACCCAATAGTAGTATTGAGCAAGGCCAAAACATTTCTCTTCTTGAGATTTTCATTCATAAGTATTATTCAGATCCCGAGGACACATCTACGGTGCTTTGGCAGTACCTGTTTGATTATGACTGATTAATAATTGGCCTTATGTCTTCTGAGTTTTCAATGCACATATAAGTTACCAAGCCAGGGGTATGTAACTTCCATTAATTTGATTTGCACTGGGTGTCACACGGCTTACTGAGGGGTGAGCTACTGAAAAATGGGCAGAAGTATTTTTTCTTTAAATATTTTATTCTTCTTATTTATTTTTTTATAACACTTAAACATGCTCAAACATTTTGCCATCCTCCTAGTTGGATTCTAGGGATACCAAAAAAGATGCAGGCAGTTCACACTTCTTACACCTTTGACCTGATCCTCAATTATTCAGTTAAAATAATATGGTTAAATATATCAATACTCTGAGGTCATAAAGCATCTTTTATTTCAGTTCTAGAACTTGTAAATGTCAAAAATCATTAAAAAATCCTTTTCTACTGCTGTTTCCATCTCTCATCTAAACTTTAAAGTTAAACAATGTAATATCATTGCTAACCAATTGACAACAGAATCTGTAGACTAAATAATACAAATTCAGTAAATTTTACCATAGCCTTGAAATTTGAATTTGAAATAAACATTCAAATCGGTGTAAAATATTGGCTTCTAAGATTTAATGTGGACTTTCAACAAGTTGTGAAGTTAAAAAATGATAAACAGGACAAGAAACAGAATACATCAGAATCCCATAGAACATTTTGGTGCCCTGGCATCCATAATTCTTTGTTTATAAAGAATCTGATTTTTCTATTAAGTACTACAGCTTGGAAGTATTGCCTTTGAGGCTTTAGGGCATAATAATATCAAGATATTCCATCAAGCAAATGGAAAATCAAACTCAGTCTGAATTGTTTTAATTGTCTTTTCAACTTGAGTTAAGCAGTCATTTTTCTTAAAGCTGACAGACTGGAAGGACCCCAAGGCCAATAATGGAGTAGTAAGTCATGCTTTTGATTAAAAGAGGAGATGGCATTATTGATTAATCTACAGACACATATGGCTAAAGTTAACATATCAGGCTTCTTTCAGAATGTGCACTGCTTTGCAAATGTACCCATAAATAGCTTATCTTTTTAAACTCTGAATAGTTCTTTAGAGTCAAGAGTCAACTGTCCTTTAGGACAAAACTCTCAAGGCAGCAACCACATAGTTCAAGATGATGGGAAAAGAACAAAATCTATGGTCAACTAATCTAGCAAAGGTCTGGTGGAATGAACTATATGTGAACTCTGTAGCGTGTAAATTACATTTTTTAAAGTTTAGGATAGGTGAATTGGGTCTGATATATGACAATTAATTTTTCTGTCCCTGTTCCTCAGTTGTTTTATTTCCCGAATCTCAAAATCTACACAGGTTGTAAAAACATACTTTAAAAAGGTCCATGTTTTTTATGCCAATAGAAACCTTTTCCTTGTACCATGTATTGTGGGTGTGGTGTGTGTTGCAGAGAAAAGGGGATTTCAAAAATGAGGTGACTAAGGGCAAAATGTAAAGCTACCCTATATGCTGAGTTATCTTCTTGCAGTAGGACAGAAAAAGGACAGCTGCATGCATGAATCATGAATAAATCATTCTTTAAAAAAAAACCTATTGGCAAAATATGTCCCTTATTGAGCATAACATTCTGTTACACAACATAGTGGCCTAAAAAGCTTACTCTCTTTGAACTTCAGATAAGTGAGATGACCTTGGAAGAAAGGCACTTGTTCATTGTGGTGCTTTTCTATGCTGATAAAGGCTCAACATGATCTCTCTCTAAATTGAAAGATGGGTTATAAATTCCCTATAATATAAAAAGTGATCCTTCCAATAATTAAGTCCTGGATAATTTATGGGTTAGACTGTAACAAGAGTTTTCTGTTGTGTTTAAACAATCTGGCAAGATATTGTGCACTATTTGCTGTCATCATCCCCAATACATATATTAACTGATCATAGATCACGTTTTAGTGAAAAATAGCCACCAGGTTGGGAAAGTTAGTGTATGTGACTCCAGGTAATAAAATATATAAATGCTAAATTATGAACAAAATTTCAAAATCAGCACTATGGACAGTGCTTTGAAGTAATACAGTCTAGAGGTTATACTCAACTTGTCCATATGTCTTGATGTGAACAGTGTCGGTTACAAAGAAAAGATTTTATAATGAATAGTGCAAATCAGTTTGAAAAGACATTTGTTCATGAAGTACAGAATTGCATCTCTGTCTCTATGATTTCAGATCATATATGGAGCATTCCTATGACTTGGTAAGCATTAAAGGAAATTGTAAGGTGTGTGTAATCTATTGGTACTCTCAATATTATTAAACAGATAAACATACTAAATTATATCTCATTGCTGTTTAACATATTGATCAAATATTAAGCACAAAAAGGGAAACAGTAAGTGCAAGATACCTTCTTTCTTCCAGCACTTCTCTTTTAAAAATCAAAACAATATTTGAATGGTATTGGTGAAAGACCAATAAAACATTAAAGGAGATACTTTGAGTGCAAGCCATTCAAACCATTTGACATTAACAGTTGAAATAATAATTCAGCAAGGGAGACCTGGAGATAAGGCTAGTTAGAGGAGATTGTATTGGTCTAGATGGAGAAGCATTCTGATTTAGGTAGTAATAAGATTTCTATGTCATTACTGGAACCCAGATCTGATTTATTTTTCCTTCTGATGAAACAACATGTTTATTGGAAAAGAATAGATAAAGGGAGGCAATGTTTTATATCTAAAGCCACACTTTAAAAAAATAACTTCCAAGGGCAGCAGCCGCCAAGGTGGAAATATGATGAGAGAGGACTCAACATCTTGGTTTTAGAGGTAGTGGATTTAAAAAAAAAAATAGATGAAGCTTAATATATTTACAGTATTTTATTTTTTATTCTCTTAAGAAAAATAAAAATTCCCTAATAAGCTTTGGTGGAAAGACCCAAAGGCTACAAAAAGAGTTTATGGGCTGAATGTAATTAATTAGTTTCAGGTTGCCTTATTTCTGCTGTAAATGATTTTGGGAAAGTCTCTCTCTTCTCTTTTCTACATTCTATTAGGACTGGTTTGTATATATGTATCATACAAGTGCCATTTGACCTGCACATGGTGGTTCTTTCCAAACCATTAATGGATGACCAGCAGCAAGTTGGATGGACTGATAGAGCCGAGGTGGCACAGTGGTTAGAGTGCAGTACTGCAGGCTACTTCAGCTGACTGCTAGCTGCAGTTCAGCGGTTCAAATCTCACCGGCTCAAGGTTGACTCAGCCTTCCATCCTTCTGAGGTGGGTAAAATGAGGACCCAGATTGTTGGGGGCAATATGCTGACTCTGTGAACCGCTTAGAGAGGGCTGTAAAGCACTATGAAGCGGTATATAAGTCTAAAGTGCTAAAGTGCTATTTACAGTGGCAACGGCTGCTAAGAGTTAACTCAATACTAAAAGTTGAGTTAACTTGATGTCACATAATCAATGCTATATATAATAGATAACCTGTTTCCTATCATTCAATCTTGTCCAATTCTCAGAGACTGCCTGGGTAAGTTTCTGCAGTTCCCTGCAGTTTTCTTGGCAAGATTTTTCAGAAGTGGTTTGCCAAAGCCTCCTTCCCAGGGATGAGAGAAAGTGACTGGCCCAAGTCACTTTGCTGACTTTGTGCCCAAGGTGGGACTGAAACTCACTGTCTCCCAGTTTCTAGCCTGATACATTAACCACTACACCAAACTGGATTTCATAACAGATAACGGGTCATATGGGAATATGTGGAATTGGTGAGGAGATGTGTGATTCTATGCATTGTGCTAACATTTGAATGGATCCTTTACAAGTAAAGTCAATTTGATAACAAAATGTTTTGGCTCAAGACTTAAGACCATGGTTATATATACTATAATAAACCATGCCCTATAATTAATAAGATGGGGCAAAAACTTTCTTAAAGCTGCCCTAACATTCTTCCTAACTGTGGGAATAATGACAAGACTGTATTTGGCTTTGAGAAAGGTATGTAAATGATTGCACTGCGATGGCCAGAAACAATGTTGCTACAGCCAAAATACAGTTCTATGAATGCTATCAAAAGCCAAAGAAATCTTGTCACTCTTTCTCTTAACATATTGTAGTTTTATATAAGTGCCGTCAGAAAGAAGACAATCCTCTTGAATTCAGCAGTATTCATATGTAAGTTGTGAATAAGGATGAATTCCTTATTTCCCCTGGTATAATCAAATCCAAGTTGCACTATCACATAGCATTTCAAAATGCAGATCAAAATTAATACAGTGATTTATTTTAAATAGTTCATGATGTCCTAATAAACACAAATTCGTGCAAAAAACACTGAACAGCACTGAATGACACTGAAGTGTCCTACATAGTGGAAGAAAAGTGGCATTTATACAAAGGACATTCTGGCACTTCCCAGATGAAATGGGGAATAAGAGCAATATGAAGAATACTTGAAGAACAAGTAGCAAATGTGGCTAGGAGAGTCTTTGTCCAATGTCGTGTTGTGTACCAGTTGCACTCTTTCCTGGATGAAGAGTCCCTGCACTCAGTCACTTAAGCCCTGGTCATCTCACGCTTGGACTATTGCAACACGGTCTACCTAGGGCTATCCTTGAAGAGTATTTGGAAGCTATAGCTGGTGCAGAATGCAGCCAAGAGGACAGTTCTTGGGGCCTTTTCTGATCTTTAAAAGATTAAAGTCCCTCTGCTTCCAGTTTGTTTGTAATGATGATTGTAGACTTTCAACAGTACTAATGGCCGGCTCTGTGGCTGAAAATGAGCAAGATGTGCCCCGACTCTTTATAATTTTGTTGCAATCTGTGAGAAGTTCTTAGAAAAATCTCTAATTAAAGAAAAAGTAGATTACTTCTCAATTCTCTCTCAAAAAACCTAGTACATAAAGTTAGTTTATGCAAGGCCATTGATTACATTTTAGCTCATTTTGGCTATAGAAGTCCTCTTATTTAAAAAACAACAAGTTAAAATATAATTTAGGGAAAATGTAGGAAAACAGAAGAGCAACAGAAGACTTTTTTTAAAAAAGTAGCCACTGAAACAATCCAATTTAGTTATCAGAAATGTGCCTAAGTAAGAGAGGTTATGAGTGCATTTTACACTATTGAGAATGTGAAGAAAAAGATCCTATTTCTAAAGACTACCATCTTTGCAAGACAGAATTTGAAGTAGAGGTTCATTTGTCAATTTTCAGGCCCATTATAGGTTAAAATAAATAACATTCCCTATAACTGACTTAGAAATGAGATGTCAGCCAACGTGTCTCCTTCAGAAAAGACACTCTGTCCTTTAAAATTTGAAAAGCATTTCGCAACATTTTAATTTCCAAACTCTATTTGAAAGAGATGCATATTGAAAACATTATATAAATCACTAAGGAAAAAATGACAACTGCTAGGTGAGTCCACATGTGAGTAAATCTGATATGACAGTCTGCTGCATTTGCAACTTAATGTTTAAGAGCACTTCAGCATCCAGAGCAATAACTTCAGATAGTGAAGGAGAATAAGTCCTGTACAGAAGAGAGATGATTTCATCCAACTTCCTGTACAAAATGGATTATCATTCACTTGAACTGTTACATCCATGTTTTTCAGAGATCTTTCTTATGTCAACATCCTTTTTTTTCCTGGTAAAATGCTGGAAAACTTCTAGAGGAGTCCAGAAAACTCTCTTCAGGAAGGAATGCATTTAAAATATTGCTAGAAATGCCTCATCAGCTCTGAAGCTTGAGAATTCAAATTTATGTGATTTGTGCTTCCTTGGAGATTTGTATTCTCGGAGTCAGCATGGCTTGGACATGGTTGTTGAAAGCACTCTGACATGGAAATTGCTAAGAGGAGTCAATTAAAGGGCAGTTTTACAATGTCAGCTTGATACTGCTGCTTTTACTAACTTGGTGAAAAGTTTGAACTTTAATGTGTTCTAGGAATGCCTTACCAATTTTGTTGTGATTTGGCTTCCTCTGTAATGCTTCCTTTAAAAAAGCAGCACAATTACTTTATTTTTCCTACCAAACCATTTATTGAGATAAGTTTAGACTAAATGGCTACAGGCAAATATGCATGTGAAAAACAGTGAAGGTAGCTTGATTTACATGACTGAAACCATGGTTTTTAAGACACAGGAGGCAATAGTTATGCTTCATTCAGCATTAGTTATGCTTGTTCTGGATAGCTTGTCCACAGTCCAGGGTTCTGCATTTAAGAAAGGAGATTGACTTTTTATGGTAATCCAATGGCTTGGATCCACGCTTGACTTTCTGCAAATTTGTCTCTGACTCCCTCTTCCCCTGGCCTTACTTCACATTCTAGAACAGGACTGTCAAACGGTTTAGCGAAGGGGGGAAAGTTGCGATATGTCACGTGATGATGCTGTGACGACGCGAGTTTGACACCCCTGTTCTAGAAGGTTTTCAGATTTTCAGATACTGGGAAAATAGGCAAAAATATTCCCAGCTTCCTTAATGAAAAGTTCTATGAACTGTATTTATTTTTGATGTTAAGACATATCTTATAGTGCAAGTAGTATAGTAAAAGCTATCCTTTGCTGGTGAAAGTTGCTGCTGCTATAGATCTAGTATTATAGATCACTACAATATAGATGATTCTGAGCAGTATACGAGAGTACACAATACAAAGTGAATTTGTCTAACCTTAAAAAAATCCACCTTTATTGTGTGTAAAGCTCGGGTGGGTTCTAACTTACCTCACCGCTGGTTCGCTTCCTCCCGCGCCGCGTGGGTGCATGCGCAGTGCCCAGAATTCAAAAAAAATTCCAAAAAAATAAAAAGCTGAAAACAAGATGGCGGCGCATGCGCGGTGCCGGCAACTTGGCTTCTGCACATGCACAGAAGAAAAAAAATTCCAAAAAAAATCCCCCCCCCCAAAAAAAAAAATTCCAAAAAAAGATGGCGGCGTCCATGGACCGGCGACTGAACCGGCTCTGTGACATCACCAGAGGGTTTCTACCGGTTTGGGCGAACCGGTCCGAACCGGTCCGAACCCACCTCTGGTATAAAGGTTAAGCTAAGTTCCACCCACTGTTTCAGCAGCACCAGCATATTTTCAGTTATATTTGTCCAGATGAGGGGATTATTAAAAGTTCTTCCAGGCTTAAGGAATTCTTTAGTACAAGATTGGAACAGTAGGAATGCCCTGCTCTGTTCATTCATAGTGGTAGAGATAAATGAGACACATAATAAAAGTACATGCTATGCCTACCTACACACGCACACGCGTGCGCGCGCACACACACACACACACACACCTCTAACAAAAATGTGTATTTGTTAGTGGTTTGAGCAATAGCATTTAAGTACTGACTGCTTCACAAAATGCTATTGATCATTTATTGACTATATCACAATTGACTGGCTACACATATGCTACGCCTAAAGCATAATATGCATTATACTATTGAAGCCCCTATTTGTACGCTTTCAGCAACAGAACTCAGCAAAGCTTGACAGAATTTTTCAATAAGGCATTGAACCTTTGGACACATTGGACATATATACAGTATGTGTGTATATATATTCTTGTCTAAAAGGACAACAATGGCTGCAGGCCAAATTAACATAAGATGAATTCTTTTGTTATAGGCAGCAGTAGTGAAAGGTTACTTTTAAAAAAATCATCATCTTAACATTTTAATATCTTTAGGTTGCAAAAATCCAGGTGGCCCTGCATCAGTAGTGGGTTCTAAAACCCGTTGCTACCGGTTTGCACGCGCGCATGCGCAGAAGCGTCCTGGGCGGGTGGACGGAGCCTCCCGCCACCACCGCTACTGGTTCGCAGAACCAGGCCGAACCGGGAGCAACCCACCGCTGCCCTGCGTGGTAGAAAAGAGTTTACGTTTTTCTATATCACTATATTGCCACGTATTGGTAATTTTCATAACTTATAACTGGAAACTCCAGAAAGAGGCTTTCAAATACAGGGAGAGATTGCCTGTTAGAAGCCAGAAATTCCATTTAAATATGGCAAAGTCTTTTTAAGGCACTGTTTCTCCATGTCAGCAGCTTTAAGAAGCTTGGACTTCAACTGCTAGCTAAAGAATTCTGGGAGTTGAAGTCCATGCATCTTAAAGTTGTTGAGCTTGTTAATTCACATCTAAAGCTGCACTGAGTTCAGATGCTGGAAGAGACAAAATAAAATTTGTGTCTATATATGTGTAATTTAATATTAGAGATTGTTTATTATAAAATAAAACTTTTAGTAGGTCAAAAATATCTTTCATTGACCCAACATGATTTTTGTTAATAGATGAGAATGATTAAACTGCATGAAAAAAAAAAAAAGCTAGAAGGTCTGCATGTGTGGTTTTCTATGCTGTTGCTTTTTTCTTCTACATTTGATAAATGTCTTACAGATTTCCTTGGTAACACAGTTGTCTTCAGTGGTTGCTAAGGAACTAGGTTTTGCAGCACAAAGGATTGCAAGGTTGCTCCTGCTACCCAATGGTTTGGTTCTTGGCACTATTAAATAATGGAAGATTTTAATACTACTCAACTGCCCCAATTAAACAAATATATCCAAAAGCCTATATTCAAATAACAATTACGCCCCTAGAAATTTCAAGTGTAAAAATTCTCAGAATGAAACTCTCCCAAATGAATGAATTTCATAGAAGGTTTCCACAGTGGACTGAAATTCTGGATTTGGTATAACAGGGCAGAACAAGGATGATGTATGAGATAATCTAATTTCTCAGAGAAAAATTATATATAGAATGTTTTTTTGAATCGTGGTCTATAGCTTCTAGCATGGAACATAAGACCTGGTTTGCTCTAGTGCAGGGGTGTCAAACTCACGTCATCACGTCGTCGTCACATGACATATCGGGACTTTTTCCCCCTTTGCTAAACGGGGTGGCCGTGGCCAGCACATGATGCATCCGACCCGCGGGCCGTGAGTTTGACATCCCTGCTCTAGTGGTAAAGGAATTGTAGTTCTACCTTAGGTATGGAAGCTTGCTGAGTGACTGGCCAGTCACACATTCAGCTCTAGGAAGAAGGTAACGGCAAACTACTACTGAAAAAGTTGGCTAGCAGTCTGAATGCATTTGTCCTTGCAGTTGCTAAGAGTCAAATTTGACTCAAAGGCAAAAGAGAGCCAATTTGGTCTAATGGTTAAGATGCTAGACAATGAGCAGAGAAGTTCTGTTTCTGCTTTAGGCAGGAAACCAACTGCATGACCTTGGCCACTCACACATTCTAGTTATAGGAAGAAGCAATGACAGACTATTTCTGAAAATATTGCTGAGAAAATTCTATGGACTTATGCAAGTAGTTGCCAGGAGTAAAATCTGATTAAAAATGTAAAACATTTAGAACATTTTTGACAGGGTATAAGCCTATTTTTTGTTATTTGCTTGGTAAATAAGCGTTGAGGAGCTTTAACTGATCAGATAGATCTCAAGGAGCCATTGGCTGGATTTGTATAAGATAGTAATGTGTGCTGGGGATCGTGTTGCATGCAGCCTGAGATGAGATTGACAATTGTAAAACATGTGAATCCTGGATTTAAATTCAATATTTAACTTACTCAAGTGAGACCTAGGTTGCACTGAGATCAGATAAAATGCTTTTTTTGGAATATAATAATGATTACTAGGAATCAATTCTAATATTGCTTTGGTTCATTGAAATTATGCTTCATAATTAAATCAATATTGCTTTCTATAACTTTGCATGGGAAAACTATAAACTTATAATGATGCCAGCACATATGATTGTTATTGCACAATTAAGATTAAATCCATTTATCATTTATAATCTAAAGTAAATCTAAAGTAAATTTTAGAAGGTGGTGATGGCAACACACTTGTCTACTGTGGCCAACAAAACAAAATGGAGATATCTATGTGATCACCTGAAACTGAGTTTGACTTGAGGGAGTCTATATTAACACAAATATCTGACTTTGTGTTTTCTAGACCTTGTCTATTTTAATATTTGCTATGGTTTAGAGCAGCGGTCACCAACTGGTGGTCCGTGGACCACTGGTGGTCCGTGAGAAAATTTTGGTGGTCCGTGAGAAAAATTATTTGCATTTTGTATATTGCACTAAATCAGGGGTCCTCAAACCATGGCCCCTGGGACGGATACGTGCAATGAACGTTTGTGTTGCTGCAGACAGTCTCCCCCTTCAGGGTCTTTTTGTGTGGGTCGGAGGGGGGCAGAAATTCCGACTTGGGGTCTGCTTTGGCCTCCTGGTGCGGGGCTTTGGGCGAAGGCTGGAGGGAAATGCCGCTGGTGGCGAAGAGCCGGAGGGCCTCGTTCCAGTGGGACTGCATCATGGCCTGGAACTGGCTGACCATCTCAGCCCGCTGAGCCTCCAGGCGCCAGTACCTGGCCTTGCACTCCCGCTGGTTTTCCCTCTGCTTGGAAAGCCTATGCTCCTAGTCCTCAGTGAGGTGCTTCTGCCGAGCCTCCTCAGTCAGATCCAATTTGAACTGAGCCAGCTGTTTTGCCAACTCTTTCTGCTGGTGGCTGCTTAGCTCCAACAACTGCTTCCTGTTGGGGCCCTAAGGAGCTCGGGTGGGGAGGCGAGGAGTGGCTGGTAGGGGAGGGGCGAGTAGAGGCCGGCGAGGCACCCTTCGACATGAGTGACAGAGTTGGCCACGCCCACCCAGTCACATGGCCACCTAGCCATGCCCACCTGGTTATTAGGCAGATCATATTAGTGGTCCGCGGGATTTAAAATTATGAATTTAGTGGTCCCTGAGGTCCAAAAGGTTGGTGACCCCTGGTTTAGAGTAGGTAGAAAGCTAGTGCAGTTTGACCCCATCAATAAGGAATAATTTGTATGATCAGACAATTTTATAGCTTTCTTGGTGGGTAGATGCCTAACACTTAACATATACAGCATCATTACACTGTTCCAACGAAGTTGAAGAAGCTATTTGCATCTTGAATGTGACCCCCTCGTTATGAAATACTGACATCAAGCTAGCCTCTGGGGAAGAATAAATCTTTCAGTATACAAATACATTTGCCTTAATTTTCTATTATCTGTATTAATATTTTGCAACTATGTCCTTATAACACGTTTTTAAGTTTACAAGTTTTTAAGAAGATGTTGGATAACCATTTGTCTGGTGTAGGGTTTCTGCCTAAGCAGGGGGTTGGACTAGAAGACCTCCAAGGTCCCTTCCAACTCTGTTATTATATTATATTACAAATAAGTTTTGACAGTTATGCTTCAGACTCTCTTTGCTTGACAATAGTCCAGTTAGCACTGAAATGAAGACTTTCAGGAAAAGAATATGACAGCTGCTTTGTAGCAAAACCAAACAAATTGGGAATAAATATCAAAATTTAGTGACACTTCAGCTTTCGTCATTCTTCTTGAGCATTCTGCCATCTTTGATACAGCTGATTATCTTTTCTTCCTCAAACTTCTGAACAAGATATAGGAAAAAGCCAACTCTAAAGAAGAATAATCATTTAAAGCTGCCTTGATTTTTCAACATCTCAGATAAATAAAAGAAAATAAAAAATGTTTCTTCTAGAAGATAAGGAAGCTGCATTATAAAGCCTCTGTTGGCTAGGAATCTTTGTGGTTTTGGCTTCTTAAAATTGGCCCTACAATAAGCTAGGGGATAAAACACATGTTAATTACATATTGTGAAATTTGGATCTTATATGTATCAAATACATTAAAATAAAAAGATCATCATGTATTTGATATACATGAGATCCAATTCCCAGTTTCTGAATTTTGAACTGCCCCATTCCCTCCCTCACAGCCATGCTAATGGAAGCTAATGTTTGTTTGTTTGTTTGTTTGTGTGAGGCTGGGAGTAAGGAACCTCTTTTAAAATCAGCTAGTAAGAGACGTAACTCCAAAGCAGTGAAAGCCCTAATGAGAATTGGAAGCCCACACATGCTTCCTTTAATTAAAAGATGTTTAGAAGGGTGAGTTGTATGCTTCATCTTGAATGTAGTGCACAGAGTGACTCTTGATTACAATATTTTATTGCCTTAGTGTCCTAGTCTCATAAGTTTGTTTTCTATGAGGCATTGCTGGAAACTCTTCTAAATTGCTCTCTAACTTAGTTGCAGTATTGTAGTAGATCAAGCAAGCATGCGTTAATTGATCTTGAAGTGAGGGCAAGGAAGAAAAAGTGTTTCAGTTTAATTTAGCTTAGAATCTATTTTTAGGCAAGTGTTTAGAAAATTAAATCCTTTTTGATCTGTCTCTTCACCTCTCCCCAATTGTAGTTAATGTTTAAATTATAAATCTAGATCTTGATTTTGAATCTCTTCATAACTGCTAGTTTGAGCTTTGTTAATTTCCAAAACTTGTAATTCTTGGTTTTAGGAATTGTGAATCTTTAAATAGTTGAAATATTAAGTGACTTACTGGACTGTGGTGCTTTTGTTTGTTTGTTTTTTCATTACAAAGAAGGAAGTATGCAAGGGTCTGTTGTATTATGCCATTCCACTAATTCAGCACTTGCTTAGTTACCATTTTCTTCTAATAAAATTTACACAATATCATCTGTGGGAAAATCTGCTGAAAATGGAAGAAGAGGCTATAAATGCTTGCATCTTATCTAAAACTCTTAATATTTTAGAAAATTACTTAATGGTGAATAAATAAAAAACAAGATTTGCCTTAATATTAAACTGCACTTGAAAATTTTGTACAGAAAGCAGAAGAGAAACAATGTTTGTTTAGAAGGATTCAGAACTTTAGAAGCCTAACAAAAAAGGGCATGCATAAATATATATCTCAGTATATTTACAAAACTAATGCTAATACTATAGACCCGTGATGGCGAACCTATGGCACGTGTGCCACAGGGGGCACGCGGAGCTATATCTGTGGGCATGCAAGCCGTTGCCCTAGCTCAGCTCCAGCGCGCATGCGCGTGCCGGCCAGCTGATTTTTGGCTGGCCCTGCCAACGCCACCCCTCCCCTCCCAGGAGTCTCCACGCGGCCCGTTTTGGATGCCAGGTAAGTACAGGGCTCATGCGGAGGCTCTGGGAGGGCATTTTCGGCCTCCAGAGGGCCTCCGGGGGCAGGGGAGGCCATTTTTGCCCTCCCCAGGCTCCAGGAAAGCCTCTGGAGCCCGGGGAGGGTGAAAAACAGGCCTACCAGGCCCACCGGAAGTCGGGAAATGGGCCATTTCCGGCCTCCGGAGGCTTCAGGGAGGCCTGCTAGGCCCAAAATGGGGTGCGAGGGGGGTGCACACGCATGGGCAGGGGGTTGCGCGTGCATGCGCAGGGGCGGGGCAGTGCGGGGGGTCACGTGCGCATGCGCAGGGGGCAGGGCGCATGGGAGGCATTGAATTATGGGTGTGGGCACGCATGTACATGCTATCGCGCGCACGCACACGCTTTCAGCACCCGAGGGAAAAAAGGTTCGTCATCACTGCTATAGACAATGTGATCCCTGTATGTAAATTTCCAGAAGATTTCCCTGTCTTTTTTTCCTCCAAAATTGCTGGATCATTTTCACAGACTGCTGTACTAGTACACTTGAGGTTCATTTGATGTATGGACATCTAACCATCTTAACGTCAAATCAGCAGTACTGTAGTTAATAAAGAATTCTTAAATATTATCTAGAAAATGTCTTTGAATACACAGAAGAAATATAGTTTGCTGCTCTTAATTGTAGTCTAGGCAGATAGAAAGTGATATTTTGATCACAGAGACTTACCTTAATAAAAGTTTGTATCTGCAATATTTATGACTCTGCATTGCTAGTAGTTTGGGTAGAGTTATGTCTGGTTCTTTTAATTGGAGGCCCAATGTAAAATTTATGCATAAAAAGCCTGAGGAGCGATATCTTCAAAGGGAAATGCTTGACTATGTAACTATTTTGCAGAATTAATGTAATTTGCTAATAATGACTTTTACTTTGTTTCAGAAATTTATATCCAGGATTAATGAATTGAAAGGAACCTTATTTTAAAAACTAATTTCAAAGGATGTTATATACTGTAAAATTATTTGAAAAATGTAAAGTCTCATTATATATTAAACTCAGTTATTATAATATTAAGATACCTTTCCCAGCAGCAAACCTTGTTTTCACCTATAAAATAAGAAAGGAAACAAAATACTTCAATTTTTCCACCTTTTTATGCCCTATAACTGATAATTGTAGTATAGTACATTTAAACAGTACAAACTTTCCTAATGCCATGTTTCTCAACTGAACTGTATTTGCTCTTATATTTGTGGTAGTGGTTCTTTCAAAATTGGTAATACTGCAAAAATATAACTGATCCAAAACTATTAAGAAAACTGGGCTCTGTTCCATTGGCTCAATTCCAACAGCCTTTTGATCAAACTGGATGTCTTAAATTTATTTTAATATTGATTTGCAGTTATGCCTAGAAACTTCATTTGGAGTTTATATTTCATTTGGTTGCTTAAAAATGTACAGCTGTAGAATATGATTCCAATAAGATTAGGCCATTGGTCAATAATATTCTTCCAAGTAAAAATCACAGTGACATGATAGCAGTTTTTCCAAACTTTAAGAAAGCCTGAGTTACCCTACTATCTAAGTAATAAATAGGCCAACAATGTTAATTCCAATGATCAACACCACTATGCACCCTCCATACAAAAGCAACCAGCCCAAGCTCCACTGCATTATGCTGTGCCTTGCTAGTTCCTTGCACACCTTGCAGCAGCCAACCCAAGCTTTGTTGTGCTTGCACACCATTCACCCATGCACACCCTGAACCAGCTATTATCTGCATTTCCACTGTGCTTGCCCTCACGCACCCTTACCCATGCTTCATTGGCCACCCCATGCCCTGTCATGCTTGTGTCATGCCTCATCAGCCCCTCATGCACCCAATAGCCACTTACCTGCCCACCAGAATGCTTGCAAGCTGCCTGGGACTTGCAACTTTCTACCAGCTTCCATTGCTAGTTGGAAGCCAGCAGGAAATTATAAGACGTTATAACACTCACTAAGTCAGGGGTGTCAAACTCACGGCCCGTGGGCCAGATGCATCACGCGCTGGCCACGTCCACCCCCCAGATGAATTGATGAAGTGCTGCACTGGATTTCCCAATATATAAGTTCAAACAACATGACAAAAAACTGTAGGTGTTTCCCTAAGTCCATTTTCATGACAAATGAGGTAAGTTCAACTGTTGCTATAATTACAGTTTTAATTCACAAATATATTCTTTCAGATGATGAAATGGCAAGCAGATCTCACAAAATTAATAGCTGACCTTTAGGAGCTTATCTGCATTGGGAAGAGCTTTAGTTCTATAAAAAGCAACTTCTCCCTTCTGTGTAAACAGTTCCCTAATTAAAGGTTTTAATTATGCAAGAGAGATTTGAATTGAAACAGGGTTTGCATTTTAACTAGTTTTAAAAATTTACCAGCAGGCTTGAATATACTGATGAATCAGAGGGAATGCTAAATGCAGGTGTATTTGATCAATTTCAGATTAAAGATACCTGGCAAAAAGCAATGTTACAAGGAGCAACTTTTTACTTACATTGGTCAATGGTGGTCTAGTCTAAAATGGTTGACTATGATAATGTCTCTTCAAACTCACCCCAAAGTTTGTGCTCACTAATAAAAACCTCTAGATAAAACTCAGAGCAAGTAAATCAATTTGTAACCTTAGCAGCACATTTACTAAATATGTCTCAAATATAAATTTTAAAGCATGTAAATGCTAATAGAAAAGTAGTCTGTGGTCTATTGTGAGGGTATGTTGGTATCTAGTTAAATCAAATTACTTATCACCAATATATGGTCAGACACAATACAAGATCCAGTAATAGGGTTGTTACCTATACCCACGTATACAATCATATGGAAAACAAATGAGGATAACATGATCAAAAATAAATGAGACTTTGGATAAAATAAAATATTGTAATTTAATAGATGGTGCACAGATAAATATCCCATGTGGTACAACATTCAGCAACATGGGGGAATATTTTTGAATCCTTTTCTGAAAGAAGGAGCAGTAAATAAAACTCATTCCTTGCCTGAAAATTTAGCCAAGAACAGATAAATGAAGTTCTATGTAGAATCATTGTAAACAGACAGCAAAGAAGCGTATGGCTTAAAGTTACTGAGCCATCACTACATATTCAGAGAGACACAGGGGTACCCGTTGATATGTATTTTGAATGTATTCATTCTTTTACCCATGCTTTTCCTGCTAAACAATTGGCAAATGTTCAAATGCTTCACACCTCTTTCTCCAAATGTATCTTGTGTATATGTAGCTGTAACTGAATATTTCAATAATTGTTCAATAATAATTAAGCACTTTGTTCTAAAACATTTCAGGCTTATTAAGGGTTTTCTTTTGCATACTTTTGTGGTGAGGTTGGAGAAATGGTTTTCTTTGGACAGCTCTTCCATTCTGATCATTATCAAATAAGTAATGTGATATTGTGGACAGTTACTCTATGCTTTTTAGGAGATTGTTTGTGGGGATTTGTGGTTTTTGTTTTGCAGACCTGACCGGTCTTCAAGCAGTTCTGGCAGAGAGTTTTCTGGTCCTCCAGAGTGTGCCTTGATCTTAACAGTTCTATGTAGACTTCCGGTTGACATCGTGGCGAGAACGGCTGGAAAATAGCAGGCTCCGCCGAGCCCTGCAAAATCCAGCCGGTAACCGCTGTCGGGAGACCCTACGGGGTCATAGCCACCTTGTAGGGGTGGTGAAGGAAGGAGAGGCGCTTCGCTGACCACAAGGAACTCGCAATTTCCTCGTTAGGTCCGAAGCAAGCTCTCCTGAACGACAGCAGGGATGACGGCCATTTTCTGGCAGTCACAAAGCTGGGACAATCGGGACCACAAGATTTGTGCTGGAGCAATTCGTGGGCAGAGCATTGAAACTGGGTGAGATAATTACCAACTTTTACTCTAAAGACCTGATTTAAGTATAAGAATTTTAAAAGATAACTCCCAAGCCTATGAAAGCGGTGACTAAATACACGGAGAGAAAAAAAACTGAAAATCAAGAGGCGAAAGAAGCCCAAGGGAAGCTTTAAAACACAGAAAGCTTGAAAGAAGCTTAAACAATTTGAAAGGTGATTTTTGGGAGAAACTGTCTTGTTTATTTGTATTTTTAAACCCCTTGGATTTATTGGATAATCAGCTGTTTTTGACATTTGAGAATATTTAATGAGTTTTTTTCCCCTTCTGAAGATTTTAAAAAGGAACTAAATTGCAAATAACTAAACTTTATTAAAATTGGCTATTGGATTATGGATCTGAAAGATTGGAGGAATCTAGTGGATTAACTCGGATTTGGACTATTAATGTTGTTCAACAGAACATTCTACGAAGAAAAAGAAGAAAGGTGTCAGAAGAAAAGAGAAAAGAAGGAAAGTTAATAAGACTTTAAAATTTGGACAATTGGGAAGATATATAATTGGAAACCTATAAATTTATTTAACCTATAAATTATTAAGAATTTTAAAGATCATAAATTTAGGGGTTTTGGAGGTATAAGTATGGGATTGATGAAATTTTATTAAGCAGGAGTTTTTAAATATTGAGATTTTGGAACTATAGAAATATACTTTTTATAATTTTTATCAAATTGTTATAAAATGGATTTACAGGGGACAATAGAGATATATGAAGAAATATTTTAATGCTAAAAAGTGTGCGTGAATCTATAAAGAACAATAAGGAGACAAGGGGATTGTTTAAAGACACAGAAATGAATGTAGAAGTCACTCAACCATTGGGGGAAAAAGAGGAACACGATACTCAAGAAATAGATGAGAAATTAGAAAAAGTGGAAGGGAAAAATCAAAATGAGATGCAAGAAGTTAAAAATAAAGAAGAGAAAGGTTAAGAGATGATGGATAATGAGAAAACATTAATAAAATGGGAAAATACATATAGGGAAAATAGTAGTATATATATTAATAGAAACTATAATTTACCACAACTAAAATAAGTTAAGATTAGTAGATGGAAATTTAGGATTAGGTAATTTAATTGTATTATTAATATTAATAGTGTGTTAAAGTATATTGTGAATTTAAAATATTAAGGATTAGAAATTGTGGGGATTTTGAGATACACTCCCAGGATTGATTAAATATTGTTAATATCTATTAGAAATTGTGGGGATTTCGAGATACACTCCCGGGATTGATTGAATATTATTAATATCTGGCATTATTAGTAATACTACACATTTGGAATATTGAAGTTATGGTGAATAATGAGTAATTCTTAAAATATTAAATAATAGTAATTTAATAGAGGATAACAAATACATAAAGAAAAGAAATGTTATCTATGTTTAAATGAATTAATGGGAAAAATGATAAAGGATTATGAAGAGAGAATAGTATTGTTGAAGTTGGAAGATTAGGATTACACATACTTATTTGTATTATTATTATCAGCGTTGTTTAAAAAAGACTTAACCCAGTCAATACACTGTCCACAAAATATGTATGGAATTATTATACTAAAAATATAAAATATATATTTAAAAAAACAGTTCTATGTAATGTCCATGTTAACCGTGTTTTTCACAATTGGAATGGCTTAGCTGGAAGCATTTAGAGATTTTTAAAATAATCTTCTTCTGCTTTGTCAGGGTGAATAATCTTCATTTTCAAATGTTCAGACAGAATTTTGAATAGCAGCCCAACCCAAGTGAGATCACAAGTGAACAATTCTTGCTGCTCTTGCTTTTACCAGTATTTTAATAATTCATTGCTGTCAATGCCAATTTGCTTTCTGCTAATCTCATGAAGCATATTTCCCCAAGCATATTGACAGTTTCCCCTTCTTAGGTCAGAGTAAGCTTGAGTCCACATAAGCTTTTTTGACACTGGCTGAAAAACAGATTGCCAAACATATAAGTTGTTAAGTTTGTCTGACATTCTTATAAAGGTAACTGAGCGTAGGTGAAGTTGATCTAGTTCTTCTCAAGGGCAAATGACAGAAAATAAATATAAAAGAACATCATGT
The DNA here is from genome assembly GCA_003457575.1 of Thermophis baileyi. NCBI lineage: Eukaryota > Metazoa > Chordata > Lepidosauria > Squamata > Dipsadidae > Thermophis > Thermophis baileyi. The sequence continues at coordinate 4,764,580 of QLTV01004098.1, read as the reverse complement.
ATTAAGTAAGTTTCGATATAATTCAGTAGTAAGTATCTAATATAAAAGATATATAGTGTTTGGCTGATAATTGATAATTGTTTTTTATATGCAAAGTTAAACACTTAGTCTTAACTTTCAAAGCTTTAAATGGTGCAGAGCTTTGCCAAGTCCTGTGGTGTTACTTGTTTCATTACAAGCTTTTCCAGTTATAAACATTTGCAGGAGAGGCCTTTATGAGGGCAACCTCATTTGCAACTATACAACTAATGGCAACCCATGAATTTGTGTCTTTCCAAACTGTGGAATGTTCTCCTTCGATAAAATTGTTTGCAGTACATTCAAGTTTTCGGAAAGGCTCTCTCTCTCTCTCTCTCTCTCTCTCTCTCTCTCTGTGTGTGTGTGTGTGTGTGTGTGTGTGTCTGTATAAAAAGCCAAGATATTGGAAGTGGAATCAACAGTGCAAATGCCCTTTGCATGTGTATGAGATAAATTCATCCTTCTCGTATTTTACATAACCAGATTTAATGTGTCTGCTTCCAGCAGCTATTTATAAAACAAAAATACAACTTCATGTACTTGGGAAAATATGTGTCCCTATTCGTCCACTTAGAGCCAGCTAGGTGTAGTGGTTAAGACACAGGTTAAAAACCAGGAGACTGTGAGCCTATTCCTGCCTTAGGTACAAGGCCAGGTTGATGATCTTAGATCAGTCACTCTTTCAGCCCTAAGAAAGATATAACAGTAAACCACTTCTGAAATCTTGCCAAGAAACTGCAGGGACTGCAAGGAGTATCCAGGTAGTCACCAGATGTCAACAATGACTAGAAGGAGGAGAAAAAATCATCCCCTAAACATTTATATTGTTGTGAGCCGCCCAGAGTCCCTTGGGAGTTGGGCGGCATACAAATTTAATAAATTCAATCCAATTCATTGTCTGTCTGTCTATCATCTATCTATCTAACCTTCAACACAAGCAGGACTAAACCCAATCTTCATCTACTTCTGGGGCAATAGCTTTCTTCTACAAATAATTTCAAAGCACCAAGAACAGTTAGAAGGATTTATTCCCTGAAAATCAGTGTTTAAAGGAACTCTTGGATTCTGCCATTTCATAATTTATTCAAGAGTGTGAAACTTCAAAAAAATAAATATATGAACATTAAGAGTAATTCTTCTGGAGTAAGCTAAGCTTAACTTCATCCATTTTTTTACAATAGCCAACTAGGTGCCTCTGGATGTTTAACTTTAGTTCCATAACTGGTATTTGAAAGTATGATTCAGAACTAATAGTCCTTGCTAGAACTGTATTCTATGAATTTATCTAATCCCTTTCAGAGCCATCCAATATAACCCCTGATCCTAGTGCTTTGAGAGAGGGATATAAATTTCTCCCTGTTCACTTTCTGTCAGTCCTAGGGGTAGTCCAGACAAGAAGCATGCCAAGATTAACTATTTTTACTTTAACAGAATCTTGCAACTCTGAAAGTATATTTCTTCCCCATCACCTTCACAAGCCAAGAAGCTAGGGAGGGTCCCTCCTGAGATGTTTGCCATGCCCACATTCTTGCTGTGGGCTAAGCTGCCTCTTATTTGGCCATTGCCCTGACTCTGGTTCATCCCCCATCTCCCAAGTTCATCCCCCATCTCCCAAGTTCATCCCCCATCTCCCAAGGTCATGACATTTTCTCCATGTCATGCTTGATGATGTCCCTGATGACTTGCCTTTATTTTTTTAGCTAAAGTTTATCAAACATTTTCTCATAAGGAAAGCAGAACCACACTTTTGGGGTCTTTGTTTGAAGTACTGGTAGAGTAGAAGTTGCCATCAGTTATAGCTTTTGAGGAAAGGGGAAGGATGCATCTGTATGCTGAATGAAGCTTGGAGGTATTCCTTCTTCTTATAAGAAATGTGAATCGGATATGCACTAATTGGCAAATTATGTAGCTTATATATAAATGTCTTAACACAGCACTTAACAGTAATATATTGTAGCTTCATTGTCATTATTGCATAGATAATTGAGACAAGGTTGGATTTCTCTAAGTAGGACTGCAGATCCTCCGCCTAAGTTACTGAAAACTTTCCTGGCTGCTGCCACTCTCTGAGTTTGCAGTATTCTTTTTTCAGCAGTTGTTGGCCTGCTATAAAAATTTTGAGTAACCATCTTCCCCCCCCCCCTTCTGCTTACACTTAGGTTTGCTTGTAGTTAGTTCTTGTGCCCAGAATCTTAAGATTGGGGCTAAAAGTACACCAATGAATGAATGTTGGTGACTCAGACTGTAAGGATTCTAACATTGTTTTAAATGCTGGCATAAGGGAAACTTCTTTTGAAAGCTATTATTGAAAGGTAGCAGCATGAAATACATGTAAAATGGATTTATGGGTATATGTACCCAGCCAGCAGTAACTAAAACATCTTTTTCATATGTGTGAAGAAAAGATGTTGTGACAAATGGCATCTATCTCAATGGGTCCCATTGTGTCTTTCCCCATTGATCCTTCTCCTTGGCTGAGAACTCCTGAAGTTTAGCCTCAGGAAGGATCCAGCCAAACTGTACTGTTGATTTTAGTTTAGTTTAGTTTACTTTATTGTCATTGCACCTCGTACAATGAAATTACATGCCATCATTATAACTATAAAATAAAACACACACATCCTTCACATTCTATACAATTGAATTGATTTTTTTTAGCATAACTGAGATTCCATAGTCCTTCATTGATCAAAAGAGCTTATTAGTTACTGTCAATACAAAAAATGTGATTGTGACTTAAATAATTTCCTTCGAATATTTCATTTTATTCCTGTATAATAATAAATACTTCAAAAGCCCAGAAGTCTAATTAAAAAAAATTATGTCAACAAATGTCTTAATTATTGGTAAAGTGACTTTTTTTTCTTTTTCTTAGATGGAGAGTGCAAATTTGTAGTGGTGCTGTAATGTAATTGATGCAACAATTACCTCCCCTTTATGTGCTCATTTGATGATATGATTTTAAAATGTATTTGTGTGCATGTGTGTAATGGGTGACCCTCCTTTTCTTTTTTTACAGTCACCCTGCAGATATTCCCGAGACAGCTGCATATACAAGCTATGCCAACTGAATTTATTTTCATAATGAAAATTCATTTTTAATTAGAGTGTCCTGCAAGTTGCTCTGATTCACTGCAAGGGCTAACAATAAACCATAAAACCGTTTGTACTGACTCAATCCAAATTAACCATATTATGGCTGATTGTGACATGTGAAGCAAGCTCCTGAGATTTACCACTGAGATGTCAGTTATGCAGTTTCCAAAGTTATTTCCTTTTGCTGTCTACATTCTTCTTTACACCTGTCCTTTCTGCTAAATAGTTTTTGTACCAGCTGTTGTTTGAGCCACAACAATTTCTGCAAATGTAAAACCCTTGCTGATTGCATTGATTAACTTGTTTCGTTTATAGTATGGAAAGGAGACAGCTGGTTAAAAGTACTTATTTCCACATTGGCTGTTTAGTGTAACTAGTTATAGTGGATATAATCCAAGAATTCAAGAATTTATCAATGATTCAAGAATCATTAACACCTTCTAATTTTGCAGAACAAATAAAAGTAACAGTATGATAAAGCCTGGAATTTTCTTGTAGTCTAAGCTTTTAAACCTGTATGCTTGTAACCCTAGCCTGGACTGGAACCAACAGGGATAAACAAATATCTCTTAACTTCCTACCCTAAGATGCTGATCCAAATTGGATCCCTTGCCCTTATGTTTCAGTATAAGCATACCACCAAAGGGAGACCATTCTCCCTTTCCTGCAGTAGCCATAGGAGGCAGAGATATTTATTGCTGTTTGTAATGTGTGTGTGTGTACGTGTGTTTTCCTGTTCTGTCCATATATTGCGCCTGCATGTAGATTCTGTTCTGCGTATGTGTACGTGTGTTTTCTGCTTGTGCACATTTCTATTCTCACAAGCTGTTTCTGCATGTGTAAGGTGTTGGTATACATATTTTTTCTGTGTATGCATTTCCTCTATATGTGCATTTCCGCTCATGATGTGCTTTGGGTAGATAAATATAAATGTGTGCATTGAGAAGTACCGAGTGAGCTACATATGCAAAGAATGTGGAGTGCAGCTTCTAACATTCTTGGAAAAATTGTTGTAGGCTCCCCATATTTACCAGGTCAGGGGTACTGAAGCATAGGTATCTGTACTCTGTGGTTTTGCACCATGGAATAGCCTCTCTCCAAAAATATGCTGCAATCTGATCTTCTGTCAGTTTTTAGAAACTCAATTATTTTGGAGACCATTTGGAAGATGAAATTATGTCATTTTTTACAGGAGTTTTGGTTATAGTCTTTATTACTTCTATAATTTATGTTGGATATTTAATTGTGAACTGCCAAGATTGTCTGATTGTGGCACAAACCAAACCAAACCAAATCAGTACATCTATTTTTATCTCTTATTAGCAGCTTTATCTAATGCAGTGGTTCTCAACCTGTGGGTCGCGACTCCTTTGGGGGTCGAACGACCCTTTCACAGGGGTCGCCTAAATGCGTGCTAGCCTGCCACGCCCCCTTTGTCACCTCATCGTGCGGGGCGGGGTCGGGGAGGGGGTCGCGGTGGCAGGCCGGGGGTCGCGGCATTAGGAAGGTTGAGAACCACGGGTCTAATGATTGTGATCAAATGGAGCAGTCAGCCGGCATAAAGAAAATAAAATACATAAATCAAAAGCAGTGGTGAAATCCAATTTTTTTTACTACCGGTTCTGTGGGCGTGGCTTGGTTGGTGTGGTGTGGCTTGGTGGGCGTGGCTTGGTGGGCATGGCAGGGGAAGGATACCGCAAAATTTCCATTCCCACCCCACTCCAGGGGAAGGATACTGCAAAATCCCCATTCCCACCCCACTCCAGGGGAAGGATACTGCAAAATCCCCATTCCCTCCCCATTCCTGGGGGAAGGATATTGCAAAATCTCCATTCTCACCCCACTCTGGGGCCAGCCAGAGGTGGTATTTGCCAGTTCTCCGAACTACTCAAAATTTCCGCTACCGGTTCTCCGAACTACTCAAAATTTCCGCTACCTGTTCTCCAGAACCTGTCAGAACCTGCTGGATTTCACGCCTGATCAAAAGGCATAAGAACTATGGTTTGTGTTTGTCTTTTAACATCTAAAATATTTCTTAGTTTCATGTTCAAAACCTCTCATCTTTAAACGAGAGTGACTTTTATTCTGCACTGTGTTTTGACTACATTATGCCTGTTTTCATCAGACAAAAATTAATCTTGGAGCAAGATAATTGTCAACTACTATGAATCCTTCTCTTGTCCTAAACTAGATGAGAAATCTTTTCTGGAAGAAATGAGTGGGAAGAACACCTGCCATTGTTGAAGGCAATTGGTTCCCACTGTCAGACTGACAACGAGGTAGTGTGGGAAGGATGGGGTAGAAGTTGCTATATATAAACTAGTGATAAACGCTGGTCTTGACAGTCTAAGAAAGTTCACTGTTGTAAGCCAGTGAACTGCAGGTCATCTTTTTCTGCACTTCTGATGAACTGATAGCAAGTAGTAGAAAGTGACCATCAAGTGTGATTGTTCCATGTCTCAGAGGAGAGACAGTTCTAAATAAAATGATAATATATTAGCACTGTGAGCTTCATAGTTTCATATGCTTATAACATACCATTGATTTATGTACTGCAAGTGACAAGGAATTCCCAATGTCAAGGAAATGATGTGTAATGTAATTTATCATTACACTTGCATAATCTAGTTCTGAATGATTTTGCAGGGATTTTAATCAGGGATGCATAAATTATGATCATTTAGAGACTTTTCTGTGAAATATTCACCCTGGCCAGGCTTAGCATAACCTGAATGTTTACAATTGCATTGAATTAACAATTACACTATGCTCCTATAGAGGAAGAGTGGCAGAACATGGGGGTGGAATTAAAAGAGAGGCCAGCCTAGAATCCCTGTGTAGCCACAAGTGGACCAACCTCCCTTGGATTCCATAACTCCAAGCGACTGCTTATTGTAGTTGAGAAGATACTTACTATGCATAAGCTTTTTAGAGATAAATCAGTTTAATTAGACTCTCACATGTGGACTTGGTCTTTTGTGCCTGACAGCTCCTTTTATTAGTAGATCTTGCAGATGCTCTGCATTTCTGGCTATAGTGTCAGCATAGCACAGATTATTGATGTATCTGTCTACAGTTATAAAACCCTCTTCTTCAATCAGTTTCCCTTAATATATATTCAGCACGGAGGTTAAATATACATCCTTGCCTCACTCCTGTGCCAACCTGGAGCCAGTCAGTTTCACCTTGGCTGTGACTTCCTGACTTATATATAGTGGGGAAATATAAACAATATAATGTTATGGGATTCTCCTATTATATAGTCTATTTAATTATATATTATCTATCTGATGATGCCCATTTGTATAGTCTGTATTTATATTGCTTGAAGAAGATAGTGGCAATAAGCAGTTTTCTTTGCAGTGCTGTCTGTAGCAAGTGATACTTCCAGTGATTCCAGATTTCTCCATTTCTCCAACCAATTGCACATCATTGTTGATGTTGCATTTAGCACCTCTTGCACCATCTGCTGTAGCTTTAGCATCTTCCTTGTTTATGCATTATGTCAATAGCTCAGGGGTGGGTTCCGGATTTTCCTACTGCTGGTTCGCTAAGGGATGCGCCGCGCGGGCGGGCGGGTTCCATGTACAGAGGTTTTTCTGTGGACTAGAGGGGTGTGGTTTTGTGTGCTGCCTGCATCCCGCAGATGGGGCTTCGCTTGTTTGCGCAGCCCGGTTTCTGGCATGCTGCAGACTGGTGCTGATTCACAGGCCGAGGGTTGGGGACCCCTGCTTATGTAATAGCTACAGTCCTGTCTTTTTGCTGGTTATTTGCATAAACATACTTAGCAATATCCTATTTCAATATAATTTCTGCTTTCTTTTTTCATATAAACGTATGTCCTGACTCTTATATCATATAATCTAAATTAAAATAGGCCCTTTCAATCTACTGAAATTCATTTATTTTGGCAACAATCCAATATAGTAGATTTCATTTTTTTTCTTCAAAAATATCCCATTTCATATTCTGATTGTGTGTCCTTGTAAACTAAGGACTTACTTTTTCAATATTGGAAATCTCAGTGAGAAGATTTCTTTGTGGATTCATCATTTTCATCATTCCTAGATGTAATTTCTTCTCCTACCCTAAACCCTCACACAATCCACTCACCTGTCACACCAGCAGGTAAATTACATTCTTTTGGCTGTCTCGTTCCATGGACCGAACCTCACGCCGATCAGTCTGCTTGGCATTCTAGTGTTGTATCAGTTGTTATCCATCATCAGCTTAATCATGTTAAGCCTGTAAATTTGCCTTTCTTGCAATCAAGAGAGCGCCAGTATTCAGCATTTGCCAGAATATGGCTACCGGTAATTATTTTTGGCTGCAATGCAAAATACATTCATGAATGGGTTCTTAATTTTAAATGTTGCTCAGTGTCTTTGAATGAGCTTTAATAACAGAAACCCACAAAATTCAAAGACCTGTCAAAGTGATATTCTGGCAATCTGGCTTTGCATTAGTGAAAGAGCTGACAAAATTTGTGATAGGAGGCATTCTGCTGTTATGAGTCCCTTGGTGAACAGTATTCTGCAAGGATTTTGCTGAGTGCTATCAGCCACACTTGGTTGACTTTTCCCCACTCTGTGCACTTAACTGCAGTTGGATCTTCCATTTAATGATGGAGGGAGAAAATGGCAATCTATGAAAATCCTCACTGCTGACATTCTGTTTGCAGCATCAATATTCTATTGCATTTCCTGTGAAATAGATTCTAAACATCAATAGCAGTGTTCCCTTTTCCCCATAGTGAAAATTAATTGGTAATGTACATATCTTCTGTTTCTTGTTTGAACCTCTCAAAGCTTTCAGTTGTTCACTCTGGCAGAACAAATGCTTTTTATATGCTTTCCCACCAGAACATTCTTCTTTTAAGAAAGTTTTTATATACTATTTTTTAAACTGTAAATTCAATGAAATAAATTTAAGAATTGTGACATTCTGATAAAAAGCTAAGAAGCAATTTCTTGGTAAAGTACAGCAATAATTTGCCTCTTTTCAGAGAATTTTCTCAACTTTATCCTACAACCACATGATTTCACATGGTGATTTCTTATCTGAATACTAACCTGGACTAATCTGGTTTTGTTGTTTTGTTTTGTTTTGTTTTGTTTTGTTTTGTGATCAACCAAGTGAGTAAGTGCCACCATGTGTATGTAATTAAATTGAAATATTTTGACCTCTTTTTTCTGAAGCTATGGATCTGACCTAGTCCATTTTCAAACTTGAGCTTTCTTTTGCCACATTATTCCTCACACTAAATTTGGTTTGACACTCTCTTTTTGAAGAGTTACTGTCCTTATGTCTAATGTTTGATTGGTTTGGAACAAAAACAATGCCCAAGAAGGAATTAAGTTCCAATAGAAGAGAATATATGTAGTTCAGGGTTAAACTGTGGCGTCCTTGGTGCTCTTGACTTGGTTATTTGTTTGCAGATATTTTGTTACACAACTAGGTAACCTCAACAGTGGAAGTGAGTGTGGGGTTTGTCCCCTCTTTATGTATAATAGCTTGCACTGCCTGTTTTGGTGAGTGAGTGGTTTTCTCCTTGGTAGTTCCTTGATTAAGGTATGGTTTTCTGCTTGATTGTTTCCCTTGTGTTGATCCCTGCTTATCTGGGCTGCTGGAGAGGATATATTCAGTCTGGAATTTGATCCTGACAGGCCCAAGGTTGACTTAGCCTTCCATCCTTCCGAGGTCAGTAAAAGGAGGACATAGATTGTTGGAGGCCATATGCTGACATTATAAATCACTCAGAGAATGCTGGAAGGCACAGTCTAAGTATTATTGCTATTTGTTTCCTTCTTAGCTTTTTATTGTTTCTTTTGAATGTTGTTTATATGTATATATATGGTTTATTTCTATGTTCTGTTGATGGCTATGTCTGAATGCCAAGCTTCCAGGAATTCCCTAGCATTTTTTGATTTAGCTTGGTCTAGTCTTCTGCCTGTCTATTCTACATATTGTCCATCAAAGACTCCTCAATATATAAACAAAACTGAAATATGTCACCCATTAATGAAGTTTTCTATACATTCTACTGCTTTTCTAATAAACATTTCTAATGTTTTAGAACAGAACATTTCTAATGTTTTGTTACAAATTTGTCTTGCTGTGGAATCAGCAAGTGAAGGACTGTTAATAATAATTTTTTTCTGTCCTCTTCAGCTGTGAAATACATTCCCTCAGTTTTTATACATTTTGTGTATAAAATGTTTTTGAGTTACCTTCAGTAATTGATTCATCAATGGTTATATAATATTTCTTGTTTTTAAATTTTGTTTGCAGTTAGGCTTATAAAATGTGTTATAAAGCTAATATACGGCAGTTGCTTAAAACATTTTTAGCCTCACTGTATGATTGGCAACATGCACCAAGATTACCATTAAGCCATTAAGCTACTACTAAACTCATTAGATTTGTTAAAAAGTGACAAAAATGTTAGGTCAGACTAATCTTCAAGAAATAAAATGTGGTCACTGCCTCCTTAGGAGCCAAAGCTGAAAAGGAAATCAGTGCTGTATTCAAAGGAATATCTGCTTATCTCTACAGCAGAAAAAAAAAATGTGTGTGTGTGTGTGTGTGTGTGTGTGTGTGTGTGTGTACTTATATGTATGCACTTTGCATTTCATTAAACCAACCATGTTTAATCAGCAATTTTTAAAAGACATATGGATAATCTTGTTTAAACTGAATGTTGGTGATGAAATTTGAATGGCCTATCAAGGACCAAAGAATGATTGCAGATTTCTTCCAAATAATCCATGTTTTATTCTTATAAAGGAATTTTTGGAGAACATTTTGAATTCCTGGTATTTTTCTTGGTAACATCAAGGCTTTTTGAGGAATAGTAGCTCTTAGAAGAAACTATAGTTTAAATCAGGGATGTCAACTCACGGCGTCATGTTGTCATCACACAACTTTCCCCCCCTTCGCTAAACTGGGATTGGGCGTGGCCAGCACGTGATGCATCCAGCCTGCGGGCCGTAAGTTTCACACCCCTGGTTTAAATGCTCATTAAGTTGCACTACAGTTACCAGAACTGCCAGTCAGCATGGCTGAAGTTACACTAAAAACATCTGGATGGGTAGCAACTTAGAGAAACTATTATATTCTTGTAAATATGCAGAAATGTGAAAAATTTCTTCCCTAGAGATGAGCCTAAATGAGAATCTGTCATTCAAAACTGTAACATTTCTTGTGGCATACTTATATTATAATCATGGATTGAGATGTTTTACTCAAACAATTCCAAGATTGAAAAATGATAGCAGTAAAACTGAAATATTCCCTTAGCACAGGAGTACATGTATTACTGTAATATTACTGAAAGTCATTTGGGTTGTTCATACATTTTTTTTTAAAAAGTCAGGAACTTGAATCCACTGATAACATACACAGACTTTCACTAGTACTAATATACTGTATATTAAATTTGAATACCAAATCTCAAAAGAGCAACATAAACTTCATAGGGAGATTCAATCTGTTCGGAATCAGAAATGGAAGCTAAACACTCAAACTAAACTACAGCTCAGAAATATATTTCTATATTATATCAGCTCCTTAGGCTTTTCAAGTGGATCTGATATTAAAAGTGATCTTTAAAATGCTTTTTTGGGGCATTGTTCAGCATGTATTATGTGTATTAGTCTTGCCTGAGAAATGTAAGATTTTTTTATATATATAAAAAGTGATTACTTGAATCTAATGAATTTCGTTTTTCCCACATGTGAAGAGATTTTAATCTGCTGTGGTGTTCAGGGTTTTATCCATTTCCTTCCTGCAAATGAATAATAAATGAGTTATGGCTTGATGGTTAATGGTTCAAGATGAAATCAGAAGCTCACTGTAACATGGATAATATTCATTTGCCATCTCCATGGAAACAACCACTTGTCAAGATACTCTGGGTTAATGTTTTAGCAAGAAAATAACCAGTTGCTGAGTCTTCCATCTCCGTAAAAAGAAGAGACTTAGGCAATACACGTTATGGATTAATCTGTAAGATAGATGACAAATATTACCCTGTCAATGTGATATTGACTGGAAAGGATTGGAAAAAGCTTTCTGGCTGAGAATTTACTTTTAAAGCAAGTCTGAAATTTGATTGCAAAAGGCAAGCTCAATTTCTCAAATCCAATTTTGCTAATTTAACTTTTAAAAAAAAGTTTATAAAATAGATACGAGGAATCCTGTAGCTAAAATATATTTGTACTTTAGCCATGTTGAAATAAACATTCTATATGACTGATGATGATCAAATGGGATTTGCACATTGCTAATGGCAGGTGGATTGGTAGCTGGTTCATGGACATGTATTCCAATCTATCAAGGGCTTCTAATCAACCCCAGAAAGCAATAAGTGAGGTTAATTTAGCAGAATCTGGCTTTCTGTATTTAACAACTTTATAAATGATTCAGATAAAGCAATAGAATACTAAGTACAAATTTTCAGATTACACCAAAATTCATACCTGAACCACTTTGGATGCTGTAGTTGGTACAAATCCAGTTGATGCTGGCTTCCATTTAGCCAATAACATGTTTACACTGCCCAAGGATATGGATTGGACTCTTGGAGAAAAGATGTTATTGTCCCACACATATGTTTGACACTTGCCCTTCTTTATTTATATATGTGGTGAGTAAATAATCTGTTGAAATCTGTTTTGCAAAAAAAAAAAAAAAGACTCCCAAACATATGGCAAAGATAATGAGACCTTTTAAACAAAGAATTCTCTAATTCTCACTAAGGCTTCTTTTAAATAAATTTTATCAATAGGTGCTAACCAGCGGTGGGTTGCTCCCAGTTCGGCCTGGTTTGGCGAACCAGTAGCGGCGGTGGTGGGAGTCTCTGCCCACCTGCCCGGGACGCTTCTGCACATGCGCAGAAGCATCGCGTGCGCACGAACCAGTAGCGACAGTATTTAGAACCCACTACTGGTGCTAACATATCAGTTCCATATGTTTCTGGTGGAGATTACTTATTTGATCCATTTCAGTTTGGTTCAGCAGTTCAAATTTAGAACTGTTTTTGGTTGTCATAATGGACAGTCTATACTCGTGGTAAGGCAAGAGAAAATAGGTGATTGTTGTTTCTCTGTTGAACATGATATCATTTTGGGATGCCTGGCTAGAATGGCAGTTGAGAGACGAGAAGCGAAGGGAGATCAAATTAAATAAGAAAACTAATTCTATAGTGTATTAGCCTACTGTTAAGGAATTGTGCAGAGTAACCTCTGGGCCCTGAAGGTTTGCACAGTTCACCGTAATGTTGCAGTAGATATAAGTAATGGTTCAGTCAATACACAGATACGTTAAAGTGTATAAAAGTAGTTTACTTAAAGAAATAGCACAGTCCAAATAACAGTCCGAATCATACACGTTCTATCAGTCAGTATTCAGAAGTACAGTAATCTTCTTACCAGCCTTTCTTTGTCTTAATCAGCAAACAAAGATTCTCTACTATCACAGATAGCTAGCTACACACAGAGCTTCAATACACAGATACGTTAAAGTGTATAAAAGTAGTTTACTTAAAGAAATAGCACAGTCCAAATAACAGTCCGAATCATACACGTTCTATCAGTCAGTATTCAGAAGTACAGTAATCTTCTTACCAGCCTTTCTTTGTCTTAATCAGCAAACAAAGATTCTCTACTATCACAGATAGCTAGCTACACACAGAGCTTACTTTCAGACACGAAGTCACTCAGCAATGAATCAGCAAAAGAGAGAGAGAACTAACCATGTTCTCTAGCTCCCTCTTATGGCCGTTACTGCCAGTCAGAATGCACCAATACATTTAAAGCAATATTACATATATACATTAAACAGTGATTTGTGGCTTGTTTATCTTAACCAACCCAACCGTTTGGACAGAGTCCTAACATTCTCCCCTTTGGGTGGTTAATATACATCTTCTTACATCCTTAGATTATAACTTTCACAATTCTTCTTATGAAGAATAGCACCTTGTGCCTTCGTAAAATGATCTGCCAAATTATTTTCACTCATACAAATACTCTAACTTAATCATTTTACTT
>QLTV01004098.1:4702215-4733998 GCA_003457575.1 Thermophis baileyi | reverse complement strand
CTCGGCTAGTTTGTAGGTTTTGGGTCCGCAGTCTGTGCGGAAAAGAGCTCTCTTCCTGTTGTCCGGCAAGTCTTGAACATTGTTCGCTTCCAAAAACATGCGAAATCTGGACATATATGTGCGCCATTTGTGGATTGATGGATTGAAGAATGCTGGTGCTGGAGAGTGCTGTTGTGCCATCCTGTTGTTTGGCCGGTGCAGGTCGGAACTTGCTAAGATGGCCGATGGATGCCACGAGGTGCCTTTGTTCAGTCGTCCTGCCTTCGTCGCCAGTGCCATCCTGTTGTTCGGCCGGTGCAGGTCGGAACTTGCTAAGATGGCCGATGGATGCCACGAGGTGCCTTTGTTCAGTCGTCCTCTCCCACTGCCTTCGTCGCCAGTGTTAGATAGGCGCGGGAATAACAGCCAAGACGAAGACCCGTTCAGCACTTTAATAACGGCTAGCACTAACTACAGCAGACTGGCGGCTGGCGGCAGGGAAGCCGCCTTTATGGAGCTCCCCGCAGCCAGCTTGGCCAGTGACAATGCTTCAAACTCCCCGCCACTGATTTAACCCAATCAGCGGCGGGTATGCAAATACCTGCTTGTTAAGTCGGAACACAACAAGTTATGATGAGGGTGTGGTTTTCTCCTTGGTGGTGCCTTGATTAGGGTATTGTTTTCTACATGATTGTTTATCCGCTGTTGATGCCTGTTTATGTGAGGATTGACTGCTGGAAGGGATGTGTTCTAGTCTAGCAAGCTACTATGTATAAACAGGCAGCAGACCCTACACTCACTGGCGTTAATTTATGTATTTATTATTAAATTTATTTTTTGCTTAAATTTATATAATCACTCATCTCCCTTTCGTGATTCTGCAAGCAAACAGCTAAACTCAGAGAGTGCCAAGAATTCCACAATTGAACCCTGAGCTACACATATTCTTTTCTTTTGGAATGACAATAGTTTGGGATAGGAGAATTAAATTAAGCCCTATTAAGAGTACCATAGTCATGCCATGTTACCTTCAAAGTCCTTACAAATAGACATCAATTAAGTGAAGCCAGAAAGATTGTGTCAAAGACAATCATAGGACCGATCCCAAGATTTTTGGTTCAAAAGTACACACCAGTCTTTTCCAGCCTGGACATGTTCCAGATATGTGGACTTTAACTTCTACCTATTAAGGTAGCTACTGAAATTACTTTGTTGTGGGAAGAGTTTGGTTCAGAGACTTGAAATTTCAGCAAATCAAAAAAGGTACGAGGTTCTTTATGATAGCTAAAAAATGAAGACAAAACTATTTAATAAAATTGTTTAATAATGCCAGTTAGGATGACTGCTCTATTGTGGTTTCTATGTTCACGGAGTCAATATAAGCCATTATATGCTGGCTGGTGGGTAGAACCATAACAGGAATACCAGCCATTAGGGTGTTGGACAATATTATTTGATCAAGCTTTGCCAATATTACATCCTTAAAGGTGCATTATTAAAGGCAGCCTAGGAAGCAGATCCATAATTGTCTCATTTGTATACCATACACATAACTTTTACACCAAATTACTGTACAACCCCCCCCCCCCACTGGTTATTAAGAGTTGAATAGTACCTGATTATTCTGAGACAGAAATATTTGAATATCTCATGTCATCTTAATTTGCTATCTTGAGCCTAGTTTCCGTAGTGCCGACATTTCTTGGTATACTCTGACTGGCAGCTGACACGATGCCAGAAAAATCTTATTTCTTTTACAAAATGTAATACATCAGAAGTGTCATGTTTAACCACCAGGCTTTTCTAACCTTGATTAGGGGAAGAAGAAATAAGATTCATCTGTTGTGATTTATGGAACACTGGTTAAATAGTTTTTTGGGCTGTGCTCTGGAAGCTGGTTTGTTCACCACCCTGCTTCAGGGGAAGGCACCTTCCCGGTACAAAACCATCCTTAGGCATGTGAAAAATCTCCTACATTATTGCTGATTTTAACAAGGAAGTCAGTTCTCAGATGTCAGAGACCTGCAATCTGTACCAAATACAACATGATTAATTAGTGCATTATCTTGCGGTAACAAGGTCTGGCAAACGAGCCATTGCATGAGTCACTGTATGGGACTCTGAAGTGGTGGTTTTTTTCCCCTTTCAATATAAAGGCATGCCAAGGACGGTGGCTTGTAGAGAATAAGAAGATTGGGATCTACTTGGGTAGCTTTTAATTGTTTTAATGATTATATA
Source organism: Thermophis baileyi (assembly GCA_003457575.1). Classification (NCBI taxonomy): domain Eukaryota; kingdom Metazoa; phylum Chordata; class Lepidosauria; order Squamata; family Dipsadidae; genus Thermophis; species Thermophis baileyi. Next base: position 4,731,781 of record QLTV01004098.1, on the reverse strand, counting down.
GCAACAAAAGAATTTTCCCAGGGCGCCCGTGAAGGTCATGCCTTAACGTAGCTTAACTCTTTGATTCAAGAATGCATTCTGCTTAGAAAAGAACAGTGAACCCAGAACCTTGACTAATTTTATTTTATTTTTGCCAAAGATGGTATCCAGGTATCAACTCTAAGATGGGACTGTAATGTAAGGAGTTATTCCAGTGTAAGGATACTTTTATTTTGTAACTAAAAGACTTTCAGGCTTTCAGCCAATTAGCTTGAGTTATCATCATCATATGCTATTTTTACTAGTCCAGCATATCTCAAACTGGGAATATGATTTTCTTGGAGAATTGCAAGCAAATTTGAGGGGGTTGTAGTCAATTGAGCTCTGCCTGGATATGGGCAGCCTTCTTGCAGTGGATTAATCCCATTCACCAGAACTTTTTGTTAATGGCCTTTGCATTCACACCAGAAGCTCTTGCCATAGCCCTAACCCTGTTTCAGTTCACCAACCAAAGCAATTCAGCCAGGATCAAGATGCTTTTCATCTTCCAAAATAGTGCTTCTCCTGGACATGTACTGGCATGCATGCCCAGACATCCTGAGTAGGCTGTTCTCTCATCATAAGTATCACCCTTTTGCAAAAAGGGCAGCCCAGTGGGATGGGCCCATTTCAGCCCTTGATGTAGACCAGAACAAGAAACAACCTCACAGAAATTTAAAGCTACTTTTATTAAGATGGACTATAGTAACAGAACATTGCAAGTTTGATTATACTTTACCACCTTCTTATGTGATTTAGGAGGTTGTTTGAGACTTTTATGTATACCTTCTTGTTTTGGGCTTAGGTTATGTTTTGCTTATCATTGCTTTGGCTATTGCTGCTGTGTTGATGTGACCAAAGCCCTTTTCTAGGGTGGTTTGATGGGACTTAATAAACACAAATTAATAACCAACAAGAGAAAGAACTTTTGCCCCTTGGTGAAGCAACCCCTAACTGTATATCCAGTTTCATGTGATACGTCATTTCATTTATTTAATTCTTTTCTAATACTGTAACCTTTGAGTTTTGAAGGATGAGTTTACTTGACTAGTGAGATAAACTCTTTGTCAATCTGGCGTCAGAAGAAAGAGGCTGGGGCACTCCTTCCCTCTTATTAGTTCAATTCAGATATAGAATTTCACTTTGTGGATGCATTGAAGAGGTACAATGCATTGAATAAATTTACAGACATTTCTAAAATTCTGTTTTCACTTTGTCACAATGGGGTACAGATTAATGAGAAAAAAATGAATTTCAACAACTTGACAAAAGTAAAGGGGGGTCTGAATACATTCTGAATGCACTGTATACGTATTTTTGCAACAGCACATCATTTACATTTAAATTTCTGGGGATTTGTTGCCAACACTTTAATTACATGGTACAGTGAAGCTAGGTGAAATCAATTTTGTAGTGTATTGTCTGACAATGTTTTTTTCAGAGTCTCAGATGGACTTTTTCCAGTCCTTTCTAGAGAAGTTGGCAATTGGAGTCTACACTTTTTGCATGGAAAGTAGATGCTCTAACAGAATTAAGATTGTGCCATGACTCGATGCTTAATCATTCATATTTCTTATCTTATTTCCTATGACTAAAATCTTCCCAATTTCTCTGGAGAAACCAGAGCCCAAACAAATCACACACGGGGATATTGTTCTATGATTGCATTTACTGAACTTCCATTTTATTCTTCACCGAATCTGAAGTCTCAGATCTGTCTCTGTTCTTTAGTTTGAAAAGAAGACAATAGAAGTCTTATCATTAAATGAATTAAAATTAAGCCTGAATTAGTTTTTGTGTTAAGTTAAACAACAATTGATAACCTATCTTTCTTGCTTAGGCTTACAATATATGTTCTAAAGCTCTGGATGACGACAGCTTTTTCTTAAAAAATGTCCACACATTTTTCTATAATGGCAATATCTTTTTGACAGTAACTTTAATTATTCAAAATCCATTTTTTCTTTAATGATGGTATCTTTTTGACAGAAAACTTTAATTATTCAAAATCCATAATTCATTAGCTTTAGAAAGTGCAAAACTTTCCTGGAGGCATTTGAGGATAATATATTCCTTCTTAATATTCATTAACTGCTTTTTAAATGGTGGAAGATCTTTTAAAAAAACAAAACAAAACTACAATACAGCAGCTGAGAAGACTTACAAAAGCCTTACTGGAAAACTGTTTCAAAATGATTAATACTGAAATTTATTAATAATCTAAAATAAAATGAATAAAAATGTATACGGCTAGGAATTATTTGGAGACTAGGATAGAAATATAGAGTTGGGAGAATTCAAGGTTTATTTTCCCAAGAGATACTCTAATATACCCAAAGTGCTGCCTTATGAAACTTGGCTCTGTTTTCTGAAGGGCATTTAAATAATAAATTGTGAAGTGTTGTTGGCAACTCTTCCCCAAACTGATGCCCTTCAGATGGGATGGACTCATGGAATGCTTAGCTAGCTTGATTCTGCATTCCTATTTCAGAAGAATAATTATACTATGTGGTGCAGGGATGGGTTCTAACTTACCTCGCTGCCGGTTCGCTTCCTCCTGCGACGCATGTGCAGTGCCGGAAACTCGGCTTCTAACGCATGTGCAGAAGAAATTTTTAAAAAAAAAATTCAAAGAAAAAGATGGCAGTGCCCACAGACCGGCACCGACCGAACTGGATCCATGACGTCATCGTGACGTCACTAGCGGTTCTGACGTGGTGCTAACAGCAACATTCAGCACAGCAAAATTTCAAAATATGCTTTTACCTCTATATTCAAAATCATAAATAAAAACATAGATTTCCAGCACTGGCAGTCTGGAAATCAAACTGGTCCTAAATATGGGGTGGCGCAGTGGGTAGAATGCAGTATTGCAGGCTAATTCTTCTGACTGCCAGCAATTTGATCCAAGGTTAACTCAGCCTTCCATCCTTCTGAGGTCTTTAAAATGAGAACCCAGATTGTTGGGGGAAATATGCTGACTCTGTAAACCGCTTAAAGAGAGCTGTAAAGCAGTATGAAGCATATATAAATCTAAGTGCTATTGCTATTGCTATAAACTTTCCTCTTCTGGGTTTAATGTGATACGAGCCATACAGTAGAAAGTTCTGTAGATCTTTTCTCAGAGACTGCACCTACTTTTTTTTCAGTAAATAAAATGCCCAATGGCATAAAGCTTAGATTCTTGATGTTTGCTACCACAAGGAATTGGTTGAAGAGTCTTTTGCCTAAATGTTGATCATGCAGGAGTACATTAATAGCTGATAGCCACAATAAGAAAGAGTAACTGGAGTCCTAAAAGTCTACCATTGCTGCTGTTTTATTCTCCTTCCTTATCCTGCCTCAACTGTCCTGTTTTTCTCAATTGGTAGGGAAGAAAGATCCATCCAGTTCTATATTAAAACAGCTGTAGCTGCCGTCTAAAAACATAGGTGTGCTAATTAATTGATTTAAGGGTACTGCTATGGCCCATTTAAAATTAAAGTGTTTTCCAAAGCGAATTGAATGAGATACTGCTTTTGAAACGTTGTCACCCTAAGAACAAGAATTTAAGAAAACTAGTGTAAAGGCCTGTAGAGCTGACCATGGAAAGGAATGAGTAACCATTAAGCCATGCACTTTGAGAAAAGATTAGTCAGTCTTGAGAAAGTGAAAAGTGTGAGGGAAAACCTCCACTTTAATTGTTCAGCACAGGTAGTCCTTGACTTACAACCACAATTGGGAAATGTATGTTAATTGAATCATGTCTGATTTTACCACCTTTTTTTGCTATGGTTGTTAAGTGAATCACTGTAGTTGGTAAATGTATTGCATGGTCATTAAGTGACTCTGGCTTTGCTCATTGACTTTGCTTGTCAGAAGCTGGCTGGGATGTCAATATCAATTACAACCCCTGAATGCTGCAACCATCATAAATACATTACCAAGTGCCAGAATTAGATCACTTGACTATAAAGACTTGAACTTCTTTCAAAGTTCTATCTTACTACAATAAAGAACATTTCCAAAATCCTGCCATGCTTGCTTCTTGGCCTGGCTTACTTTGATGGGCTAATACCAATACTGAAAATCAAACTAAAAAAATGTTTATGTATCTATTGTATGTCTATTTCATTTATGATCCTACTGCATTAACTATCTTTTTGGATGCTAATAGACCAAAAGATACAATAAACTAAATGTAAATTTGAGTATAATGTTCTTATTTCCCTATATACTCTTTCAATTATGGTCAGTAAACTTTTTTTAGGCTTTACAGTTTAAAATAGTACTTTTAATTTTTAATTCCATTTATTTGGGGATCACCTTTATATCCTACCATAAATGTGCACAAATTATTGATGGGAAATTCCTTTTCAAAATCCAAGGATCACAGGGACATGGCCAGTTATAAAATATTGCTGTGATTAGAACTGACATTTTGTCAATTCTAATCCCTATTGATAAGAGGTTTGAGGTGTAAAATAATTCCTTTGAGCCTCATGGAGGCTCGATATGTCTACTCTGCACCTTTTGAAGAATGATGGCAGAGTCTGATTATACTATTAAAGCAGGGGTGTCAAACTCACATCATCAAGGTGGCATCACGTGATGTATCGGGACTTTTTCCCCCTTCGCTAAACTGGCATGGGCGTGGCCAGCATGTGACGCATCTGGTCCGTGGGCCGGGAGTTTGTCAGCCCTGTATTAAAGTATGGCTAGGCCATCACATTTTTGCAGTGCAATCTTCAGATTTTAGATAGAGGAGGAGTACAAAAATGTAAGTGGAGAGATGCAAGGTGCCATATAGACTGCAGGATGCCACTCATGCTTGAAATAAAAGTTGTGCATTCCTCAGCTTACTCTACAATGTAAACAGTTAGCAGAAGCAGCAACAAATTTGTAAAAAGGTCCTGTGGAATCAAATGCAGGACCCAAAAACCAATAATTAAGGCTCATTGCAGTGATTATTTATTCACTGGTCATTGGAGGAATTCCCTCCCAAAAAAATAATGGGAGGGGCTCCTACAGACCAAAGGATGCACTCGTGTTTTCAGGAAAGGAGAAGAAAATGATATATATGCATAGGTAATAGATGATGTAACCATAAACATTCATAATTAGCAAACCTCAAGTTACTTCCCTGCCCATTTGTTACTATCCTCAAGAAAGAGTTATTGTATTAATAAAAAGAAACTTATCAATTACACTGGCATTCAGTTTTGATAAAGCACACTTGAATCGTGAGTCACCCAGGGTCGTTTGCTGAGATGGGCGGCTATATAAATGAAATAAATAAATACGGAAAACTGAGGACTTAAAGTTTGCCTCAATTAGCACACATTCCTTCTATGTTTTTACGTTGTTAACATGCTCATGCTCCTCCAAAAACTTGTTTTTCTCACAGTTCTTTGCATTCTGTCCATGTGGGACCTCAGCTTCAGAGAAGGCAAACCAAGGCATTACTTAGCAATAACCAGCCAGTTATCAAAATACATGTTATTGTAGTAGAAGCCTCTTCTTCCCTGGCAGAAAAGACAAGGGCCATTTCATAAGCTTTCCTTAAGCTTCCTTATCCTTTTTCTACCTTAAGCAAGGTAGAAAAACAGAATTGACAGCAGCAGCAACACTGGCATTGCTAGCAAATGCTACTGCTGCTATAGACATGAGTAAAGACATAGAGCAAGTAGAAGGTAAATCCCATGAAGGTAAAGGTTCTTCCTAGGTGTCATAGACAGACTTCATCCCATAGGTAGGAATATACCACATAGTCATGCTCACAAAACACAAAGAATCACAAATGAATACAATTTTAAAGAAGTAGGAAGACATAACCAATGAATTTCAGCAACTGCTGTGGTCAGAATGGAGCCCCATCTATAGAAACACTGTTCAAGTCCACTTGTGTTCCATTTTCCTTCCCACCTTATGTAACAGACCACTGACCCCCTCCTTTGAGCAAGCTGGATCTCCACCTGCTTCTTGTTAGTCAAATTGTCAAATTTACTATCATGTTGATTTTCATTATCTGTGTGAGAAGGCAATGAAATCCTCACCCGTAGGCAATGGGGTCAAGGACAGCAGCAATTGGAAATACTCAAACCACCCAAGATGCAAAAGATAGATAAATAACAAAACCCCCAAAGGAACCCCCCCCCAATTACCCTGGACTTGAGATAACAAGCAAAAATGACCAAACTCTGGTGGTTGGGGAAGCCAATTTGTTTCAATCACATGGGGGAATAAATAGAATGCTCTAGGAGGGGGAAAATGTTAAGTTGCCATCCAGTCTTGCAGAACCTTTGCTAGGAAGCAGTCCTACTATGCCCACCATTTGAATTTCCAAAAATGACATAGCATCAAGGTCTTCAACTATGCTTGATTGAAACACTTGAAAACCAGAATAGCAGATATACTAGTACTGCTTGCTAATACAAAAATAGTGGTTGTTTTGCTGGGTTAGTAGTGAATTGTTTCAGATAAGAGGGATGTGACAATTGACAAATCTAGTAGGCTCTGATTTTTATCAACTGTCTAGTAGTGCTGATTTTTTGTACTAGCTTGCTAATCAGTCTTGATTAATGTGTCTCTATCTGCTGCTGGCATATCCTATTTTGTTGATTACTGCTCTTGAGTTCCCTTTCCAAATTACTGTCCTGAAAGCACTACTTCCCATGGCAGCTAACTAACTGACATGAAACCAAGTCTGAAATTTCAGTTGAAAGTTATGTTACATGTATTTCTTCAGTCTTTCCACACAACAGTAACTCCATGACATACACTATGGTGAGAGACAATGATTGGCCTACAGTCATCTAAGAGTTCATGTGTGAAGATGGACTTGAAACTCTGTCTCCTCAGCTTGTTCAACATCTCAAGCAATACATTCTGCTGGCTTTGAGAAAGGAATACGTCAAGTCTACTGTTCTGTACTTGGTATTTCACATCAGCTGGTCCACATTCTAAGGTGTATTGCCTATCAACTCTGCCTTTCTTCTGGCAATGACTGATCAGGCAGAGGTACTCCTTATTCTTTGCTGCCATACATTAGAGCAGGGGTGTCAAACTCACGTCGTCATGTTGTCGTCACATGACATATTGGGACTTTTTCCCCCTTCGCTAAACCGGAGGTGGGCGTGCAGCACATGATGCATCCAGCCCGCGGGCCGTGAGCTTGATACCCCTGCATTAGAGTAAGCCAACTCTAAGATCATATGTCGTGCAGCAAGGGAATGCACGAAAAAGATTAGATACTTTAAGTTCATGAGATATATATTGGCTAATTTAAGAATGTAACCCTTTGGTTGAAGTCAAACCTCCTGCTATTCCATAATGTGATTGGTTTGCTTCTTTGGCTTAATTAAATGTGTCAACACTCTGATTTTTAAATTGTGATTGTGGAAATCATGTACCAAATCATTGACCAAAAGATGGCAGCAACCAGACTTTTGTCAACAGAAGACATCAAGACAAAGCATTACTCATTGTGCAAACACAGCTTTTAATTGAAAAATAATATATTTACTAAAATGGAATAAACTAAACTATGAACCTTAATTGGTTCATGCATAGAGCATATTGTGCATACTTTCTTTCACTAATATTCTTTTTACTATATTCTATAGAAAACGTCATCCTGAAGGTATTTTCTTTCTAATCTCTCAAAAGTTTTGTCAAGGATTACATTGTTACCCAGTTCACATTTTGACATTTTGTTAGAAGCAGGTAGTTGAGAGATTGATGCTTTTCCTAAAACAAAGTGAATTGGAAAGATTGCCACATAAGATGCTTTTGGCCCTTGGACAATTGGCACTTCCTTTGTACTTTTGTTACTTGGATGGTTAACCTTATATGACCTCATCTTCTTCCTGAGAGAACTGTGTCTGCTATATTTCTCTATGTGTAATAGTATAAAAGAATTAAAAAAAATATTTATGGTGTATAAGAGCTGATTGAAACAATATAGTTGTATTCAATTTAGATTTGAAATGGCATTTGAGATGTCAGATCTGTTTTTCTGTTGACCTTTTGCCAAGATGAGTCATCTCTTGCTACCCAGTTATTATCTAATAAGGAAAGTGCTTAATTTCATGAGCTGGGAAGCATATCAGGAAAACATGATATTCAGAAAGCAGCCTGAATTTTTGAGAGGACCACAATAAGAAAAAAAGTCAAATTCAACAATAAAAACCACAAACCATTTTATAGAGCATGTCAAGCAGTACAGTCTTCTTGAATATCCCATGGCATCTTGCTGATTAGTGTTTATCATACTGTGCCATAATTTTATGGCAAAGTGTGGTTGCCATATTGTTGTTATTGTTGGCACAATATTAGCTTTATGTGTTATGATAAATTATGTAATCATACTTTATTGAATAAACCACACCACTGATTCTCCATGGTGTGTTATGGAATACCAAAATACATATTATTGAACAGTTGTCTAAACTCAAAAAATACTAGCTTCAGTACAGTATGGGAAAAGTGTATATGTCCTACTGATCAAACCAGAAATGCTTAAAGAAACTTAGAGAAGAGCATTCCTAGCAGCAGAAATAGTTTGAATCTATTATCTAAAGAGATAGTGTGTTCTTCTTTGCTCCATGCCTTCAAGCAAAGACTCTGGACAGCGATTGGTCAGGAAGTTTTCATCTAATCCAGCAATAGGCAGGGGATTAGATTTGACAGTTTAAAATTACTTCTTATAAATCCTAAACCGTAGTATATTTTATTTTATTAAATTTTATTTTACCAAATAAAAGATGGGGTAGAAAGGAGCAGAATGTACAGAAGAGGTGGGATCTGCTAATGGTCCATCAACTCCCTCCAGTGTGATACTCCCCCATAGGGGCCCCAAGCTAACTGGCAGAACCAGGTTTTCAGGTTCTTGCGGAAGGTCAGGAGGGTAGGAGTCAATCTCACCTCAGGGGGCAAGATACTTCAATGGGATGGGGCCATGACAGAGAAGGCTCTCCTTCTGGACCCTACCAGCCAGAATTCCCTGACTGATGGGATCCTCAGCATTCCTTCTCTGCCGGCATATGCGGAGCAGGCCAATTCTATTGGGGTAGGACGGTTCTTCAAGTAGCCTGGATTAATGCCATGTAGGGCTTTAAAGGTGATAGTCAACACCTTTGGCACCTGGAAGCAAACTGGCAGCCAGTGCAGCTCATGGAAGACCAGTGTAATATAGGTTATTCTAAAGGCCTATATCAAAGTCACTGCACTCTGCACCAGTTGTAGCTTTTGAATACTCTTCAAGGTAGCGCTGTGTGGAGCGTATTAGTTCAGACATGAGATGACCAGGGCTTCAATGTTTGGATTGAAAGGAAATGTCCCATTAATAAAACTCTGAATTTCCCAAACACTGGCTTCAAAAGAGAGCTTTTCCTCAGGACTATGTTTTTATTATCACTTCATACCCCATTTCATGCAATTTGGATTTTTAAAATGCCAAAATAATTATAGATCCTTGAAAACTGTATTTTACATGGATTTTTAATGGAAAATTACCAAGGGTTGTGGAAACTTTCAGTAGGTCAGCAGTTCAAGTTGTGAGTAGAAATTACTTCTTTTATTGTGGAATTCAAGAGAACTTGGAATTCAGTGTAGACAAGTGACTTTGCATGTAAAACAGGCCTCTATTTACTTTAAATTATTTTTGACATGCCAGCACATTAATTAAGAGAAAAATGAAATAAATGAACAACCCCTTGCAGGCACATGGGTTAACAGTTAAGAATGCCACAGTTCTAATTATCATCTCAGCCTTAACAACCAGTGCTTGGAGGTGAGGGTTGAAATCTGTGAACAATTTAGATAAAGGTCAATTAAAAGGCAATACAAGGACAGAATGGATTATTTTAAAAAAATGCTTTTGGCCATGCTGTGCAAAATTATGCTAAGAAGCCAAACTGATTTAATAGTGTTATTGAACGTAATATATGGCATAAATGATTAAAAATCAATTCTGTTTTTGGCTCTACAGTTATCAGAATCCAATATCTTTTTGTATTAAGTCAACTTGCATAGCAATATGAATCTCACAGCTAGAAAAGGCAGCTCTATGCAATTGTTTCTTTTATTCAAATTCATGCACCCTTCCGATCCATTCTAACTTTTCATCAAGGTGTTGTGATGCTTTCTAAACAAATGTTACCAAAATAGATGAAAATATTAATTAAATTAAAGAGAAATTGCACACACAGGCTCGCTGATTTCAGGGAGCAGCATTGCTATGCGGTTTAGCCTCCATTTGCTTCCTTTGTTCAAAATAAAAACAGAACTATTTTAAAAACAGCAATTTAAAAAGAAATTCCTAAAAAAAAACCTCTTCAAAATATTTTCTGTACTATATTATAAGCAAGTAATAATGGAGCCATAATTTCTTCATCAAAGTATTTGTTCATATTTTCTCTCTTGATGCCATTATAGGGTCTTATACCAGCAATATTCATGACATCATGGTCATGAACATGACATAGTACAAAAATCTAAGGAAGATTTGCTAATGCTACAGATTCCCTTTAAGCCAGGGTTGTCAAACTCACGTCGTCACGGCGTAGTCACGTGATGTATCGTGACTTTTTCCCCCTTTGCTAAACCGGGTGTGGGCTTGGCTAGCACGTGATGCATCCGGCCCGTGGGCCGCGGGTTTGACAGCCCTGCTTTAAGCTGACCCCTAAATTCACCCAGTTTCATGTTCAGCCCCTCCCCCCTACAAAATATCTTTTTCATCACATTCTGGAATTTGAGCAGGACATCTTTGTTTGCAAAGTCCTTGTTCTAATCTTAGGCCAGTTCTAGTACCTTTTAAGGAACAGGGTGAAATATTTACATTTCTCTGACCAGAGGTGGACTCACAACAATCAAGAAAGGCAGACTATATCATCAATTGCAAAATACTAATGTTCTGGTACACAGTCTGAGATGGATATTAGGATACTGGTATCACTTTTTATGGAAGGTAGTTGTCAGTGAATGATGTTCACATGTGCGCAGAAAGGGGTTTTTTTTTTTTAATGTTACTTGGAGATGACTACTTGTTTGGCAACATGGATGTGATCAAACTGGCAAATGAATCAGATATTGGAATCATGCATGCAATGAATATTCCCTGTTTCTAAACTGAGCAGTAATGTGATTGGTTACTAGTCACTGTAAATTGAATTTGCTATAAGGATGTGATAGGTTTGATGTCTTTAAAACAATATTATCTTATTTGGTGCCTTCCAGATATGTCAGAACTAGAACTCCCAGAATGTTCTGCCATAACACATGCAATAGACTTGAGGAAGCCTCTTTTTTTTTTTTTTAAGAATAAATTCAAATTAAAGCACACTGGAGCTTAGGTTGCTCAAGTGATTATGCCCATGGAGAATTTCTCCTTTCTTTAAAATTACTGAACAAGTAGGGGTGTGTGTGTGTGTGTGTGTGTGTGTGTGTGTGTGTGTGTCCCCGCATAAAGAATTATCCAGGTAGAATGGCAATTCTGCAAATGAGAAAAAGACACAGCCTCGTGTTTAATAATTTATGGAGATTATTCTGCAAGGAAAAAAACCCTCATTAATCAGAATTTATTGATTAACTGTATCCCTTCCATTTAATGCAACTAGAAATACGTACATTTGTTGCCATTTTATGATTCTACCTCTTCTGAAGGCAATTTCATTAATTAGAAAAATTGAATAGCTAAAATTTTAGCTTGCAATCTTACCTTATACAATGCTTGAGTTACAAATAACAGATAGTTCTTGTTTAGTGACCACCTCATTTAGCAACTGTTCTCAGTTATAACGGTGATAGAAAAGTAACTTTGTGACCAATCTTCACATTTACAATATTCTCAGGCCTTTAAAGCAAAGAAAAAACTGAAATCGGATTATAAGCGCAGTTGCCATTTCACTTAGTGACCACTTTGCTTAACAACCAAGATGCTGGTCCCAATTGTAGTCACTAAACAAGGACTACCTTAACAACTGCCCTGTTTAGTGACAATGTGAACTTATGATGGTGCTGAAAAAGGAACTGTTATGACTGATTGTCACACTTATGCCCGTCTTATACCGAGAGCATTCTCGCAGTAACATGATTCCCATTTGTGCACTTTACTGTTCCTATTTATGCACTTTCATTTCATTTTAATGTATGCCGATTAGTGTACATTCAAAGTGACAATAAAGTTGTTCTAAGTCTTCCTCTACAGCCAGCTTCCAACAGGCAGAGTTCATGGAGTAGTAGTGAAATCACAAGTCATGGTTGCATGATGTCTCAGTTAACATCTATGTCACTTAACAATGGAATTGCTGATTCTAGTTATGTTCATTAAGTGAAGACTAGCATCAATGTTGGCTTAGCGTTTCTAAACACATTTGCTTTTAGATAACTATGGAACTCTTTCATTCATGATTCAGATTAATATGCATTCTCCTCTTCCTTTGCAACTTTTTCATTTTTCATATTTTAAAGGAAAAGACTTTTCCAAAATCAATTTTTTTAAAAAAAGGAATACATTGAATATGTGCAGATGGCTACAGTCATCCTATATACATTCTTTGGATTTTAGTATTTTGCAGAAATAATATGATAAAAAAAAAGAAATATCCTTTATTATGTCCCTGACAGCCAGCCCCTTACTATAAAATATTTTAGAAAAAGGAAGGGAGAAGGAAGGGAGGAANCAAGAAGACAGAAAAGCTAAAAGAACAAGGACAGAAATTGGAAAAGATGGATGGATAAAGGAAGGAAAGAAGGAAAGGAGGAAGGAAGGAAGGAAGGAAGGAAGGAAGGAAGGAAGGAAGGAAGGAAGGAAGGCTGGCTTTTGGAGTTTGTGAAAATTAAAGGATTACTGTTGAATATTTAAAGTGAAACAAAGCTCTGATCATTATACATGACTTTTGAATTTTTAGAAAAATCTGCAAAGCTAGGAATAAGTGACAATTTGATGTGATGAAACTGCAATATATTTCTAGTTGCACTCCAAGATCCTCTATTAAGTATGAAATTATTTTTGTCTTACTGCAAAGCTGATGGCAAAGGAAAATCTTTTCGTTAAAATGACGACATGGACCTTCACCACAAAAGGAAATCAAAAGCTTAACCACCTGCTCTATTTTCTTCGCTGCTGTGGCTGTTCTGATTGATTCTAAGCTGGTAGTATCGTTGTAAAATTGCAGCCTTCTGAAATTAGAAGATTAATTTACTCTTTGGCTGCAGATTTTCATCCAACAGAGGAGGTTGGGTGTTGAAGTGGGAGGCTTGAATTCTGTTTATTTGGCAGGTTTCTTCTCCTCCCTGCAACACTGCCTGTGCAATTCATTTACTGTGTGCATTTTGGATTTGAAAACTCTCAGTATAATGAAGATACATCAAATTATTTGCATTCATAATACAGATTTTTTTGTAGGATTGATGTTTATTTCAACTAGCCTTTATCACTGTGATTTTTTGAAATCATTTGCAGGAGAGGCCTTTCCCTACTTTTATTATGTGCTGAATTGAATGACTCCCATCTGGAAACAGATGTATTACAGCAACACAGTCTGTTTTATTGCTTGGTTTCTTTCCTCAATTTTCTCCTGCATTGCAGCAAATTTTGAAATAGTTATGGTGTGAAGTAATTAAAATGAATATCTGAAATAGCATCTGACATAGCACTCTTCTGTCTTGTTACTCATTGATTAGATAGAGCTACATAACATAGTAATGCCTCTCACTGCTTTTGGAAAGTTTTTGGCTACAATTTCTTTGACACCAAGTATAATCATCCAGACAAAGAAACGGTTTAAAAGAATTATGTCTTCTGAAATTATTCAGCAAAAGCTTTCTTTCATTAAAATTAAAAACAAATTATCATTGCTTTTCAAATTTTTAAAAATTATTTTACATAGTAGGGATTCCTTTCCTTTTTCCTTTTTCCTTTTTTCCCTTTTCCATTTGTCCTTTTTCCTTTTTCCTTTTTCCTTTCCTTTCCTCTTATTAAAAGACTTAATGACTGATGTAAAGAAAAATTAGTGGGTCAGTAATTTTATGTCCCATCACAAATTGTAAACATTTGTCAATACAAACTACTTACCTGTAGCAGATTTTGAATTTCCACCCATTTATATTTGGCTAACACATCACCAAACCATTCTACCTCTTATGGAAGCATATGAGCTTTTAAATAAGCAACTAGCAACAACAGATTTTAAATTGCCCAATTTATTGAGTGTAAATTAAAGCCTTTTTATATTCTATAAAACTAAAAAAATACATTGTATAGAATTAAAAGTCTATGAAGAGAGAAAGAAACTTTTACTTGCAGAGATCAATATTTCTATAGGATGAAGGAAATAAAAATAAACTTGGCTGATATAAATTTTGAAAAGTTAATCATGAAGAAAAACTACTAAAGGGGTGTGTGTGTTAAATAAATACAAAAGGAAACACAGACGACAGCTAAAATCACAGGAAAAAAGTATTGTTCTAAATGGGATGAACTTAAAATACATTCCAATAATTTCTCTAGAGACAAATATCTGTCTTTAAAAAGCAGGTATATTTAAAAAAAACTTGCTATTGCTTTAATTCTAAAATATCTCAGCAGCATCTGGATGTTTAAAAAAAATCACACCAGTAATTAAAAACAGATCAAAAATGTATGTGCTCAAATTTAGAGGCTGAGTCTGTTTCATACATCCTTTTAAAGTGCCCACTGTAGAGGTATTGGTGATCAGAGCTTTACTAAAAAAAATCTACTCCTGAGCCTTCTGTGGAGGTCCTTCAGAAAAGCAGATTATCTCTCGGCTTTTCATTTGAAAGATAATGCCATGATAAATGCAGAATATGACCTTCCACTTTGAATTTTATAAATCTGAGAACAATGGGACTGGATTTTTAACTGAATGGAAATGTTTGATCACACAGCAAGCAACTTCAATTTTAAGCTAATAGAATAACTGCCGTGAAAGAATCTCACATATAAATGCTGATTTTGCTCAACATTTTAAGTCATTTGTAGGAATTGTAAATAATTGCTGAGTGGAGATGCTTTAAATAGGTAATTTCAATTGCAGAGTTTTGTTAACTTTCAATAGTATTTTCAAGCTGAACTATTCTGGTTTTCTCTAAATCAATTACCATTTTTCAGGTCTGCTTTTTCAATATATTTGAATATATTATATATTTATATATATTTATAATATGATTTGCGATCATATTATAAGCAACTGCGTTCTCTTCGTTGATGATGTAAAACTATTCAACACCACCGACAATGCTGCTGCCCTACAAAGAGACCTTGACTATTTGTCACAATGGTCAAACAATTGGCAACTTCAAATCTCAACCAACAAATGCTCTGTCTTACACATTGGCAAAAAAAATCAGAACATCAAATACAAGCTGGGCGGATACAACCTGGTAGACGACCCTCAAGTTGCCACAAAGTTACACGACCTTGTAGACGACCCTCACCCTGTCAAAGACCTTGGAGTACTCATCTCAAATGATCTAAGTGCCAGAGCTCACTGTAACAGCATTGCCAAAAAGGCATTAAGAGTTGTTAACCTAATCTTGATAAGCTTCTTCTCCGGTAATATTGTACTGCAAACTAGGGCATACAAAACCTTTGCTAGACCAATTCTCGAATACAGCTAATCTGCCTGGAACCCCCACTGTATATCAGACATTAATACAATTGAGCGAGTCCAGAGGTATTTCACGAGAAGAGTACTCCACTCCTCTGCTTACAACAGAATATCTTATGCCATCAGGCTAGAAATTTTGGGATTAGACAATTTAGAACTATGCCGCCTTCGGTTTGACTTACATGTAGTACACAAAATTATCTGCTACAAAGTCCTACCTCTCAATGACTACTTCAGCTTCAACCGCAATAATACATGAGCACACAATAGATACATACTTAAGGTAAACCTCTCCAAACTCGATTGCAGAAAATACGACTTCAGCAACAGAGTGGTCAATGCCTGGAATGCACTACCAACGTTCCCTCTAACAAGGGAGATCGCTGCGCGGCAGTTTGAAACTGCTGTGCGGCGATTCCCTGTCATGTGCGCGGCTGTGCAGCAACGTTCCCTCTGACATGGGAAATCGCTGCGCGGCAGTTCAAAACTGCTGCGCGGCGATTCCCTGTGACATGCGCGACCGCGCGGCCGCGCACCTTAGAGGGAACAGTGTGCACTACCCGACTCTGTGGTTACTTCCCCAAACCCCCATTACTTTAACTTAGACTGTCTACTGTTGACCTCACCCCATTCCTAAGAGGTCTGTAAGGGGCGTGCATAAGCGCACCAACGTGCCTACCATCCCTATCCTACTGTCCCCATTTATTCGTATCCTTATCCTATATCTGTTATACGTGTTTGACAAAATAAATAATATAAATATAAATCGTCAGATTTCTGATTTAACCCTTGAAAATGTTGATTCAAGTTATGCACTAGATTTTATCTGTATTAATCTCCTCATTCCAAATTTGCATATTATGCAAAAGAGTTTGAACCCTCTTGGGTCCAGATTAGATTCAGCTAAAATTGTCACAGATCTGCAAGCTACTGCCCTTCAAGAAGCAGAGATATTTATTTTCTCTCTCTTCAGTTTGGGACCTATAATAAATCAGATGAAAAACATTGCAAACCAGTAATTTAAATTAAAAAAAAAGAATTTCCTGCATATAAAACATGCTGTGAAGCAATTAAAAGATAAGCAGATGAACATTTATTTGGAACTGATCCATTTTATAAATCTGAAACATCTTTCTATTTACCAGAGTCCATGGTTTATACACCCTTTTTTATTACTCCCTGGAAACAATTGTATTCGGTACAGTATAGTCCAATACAATTAGAACATAATCCTTCATTAGTAAGATCAATTCAGATACTTATTTAAATCAGGTAATTTCACTGAGGATGAATCCTAAATTTGGGTAGCAATTTTGATGTAATCCCACCTAAAAATTGGCAATTAATTTCTAATGTTATTAATTCATTTTGCGTTTACTACAAAGCTTTCTATACTTCCCTTTCAGATTTAAAATGTTCTCTTTGTAGCACATAATTTTATATATACTCCAATATTAAAATTTACTTCAATTTTTTTATACAAATTTAAAAATTTGAGAAATGGTGGTCATTGGTTAATAAGATATCTGAATTAAATGTCTGACAAAAAAAGAAAAAAAAATGGATACATAACCAGTGTTTTGAGAGGACTGTGTCATTTTAAACTTTTGAGACTGGGGTAATTTATTCTTCAGTATTTATTTAAAGCATTAATATAGCCACCCATTTTTCAGACAACTCTGGGAGGCTCCCAAATTTTAAGTATTTTAAGTATAACATTACCAATCTTTCAAAAATTGCACTTTCAAAACCTAAAGTATCTGAAAATTCATAAGATACAGATTTACTATATATGGTTGTCAACTGACCAAAAAACATAATTTGCATCTTTTCACATATCCTGGCTGACTGTGATTGACTGGTTGATTTACTTTGGCTGCTTGCTTTTTTTTTTTTTTTTTGAGTCATTTGCAGACTTGTAATGAATTAATGTAGTTTCTCTTTCTTTGTTTTATATGCACTTTATACTTTTGAAGCTGGATAATATATGTAATTCTTGAACCTTAATGTTGGATTCTAGTTTCAACTTGCTCTGAACTCCAACTTTTAAATAAGAAATCTCCATATTTTAAAAGACTCAAAAACTTTTATTTAGAAAGAATTAGTCATAATTGAAGTCATGGAGATAAGCTGATCACCCAAAGCAGTTCCCACTGATTCTGTAGCTCAAACGTTTTCTAGGTCAAAATGTAGAACTCATTAATTGAAATTTGGGGTGAGTTCCAGGTTCCTCTGACATCTACACAAAAAAAATATTCACTATAACAACTATAGATATTAGCTTGAATATGCTTTCAAAACCAATGATTTTATGAAGTGATTTTAAGTAAGTGCCCATTTATACATTGTAAATATTACTGGTTTTTTTTTTCTTAAAGCCAAAAGGATTATAATTTACCAGCCTATAATGCTTCAATAAGTAGAACATTTATATAAACTTAAATACAAACTTCAAAAATTCAAAATTGCATGATTCAACTCTCAAACAATTGTACCTGGATGACTTAGAATTTTCTTTCACATATTTAGGGGAAGAAACCCTGAAGTTCGTGTAGAAATACCCCTAAGAATGTTAGGAGTGGTACATTCCAACACCTCTCCATCTACTTCAGATTCCCCTAACCAACTTGTTCAGACTGAAGAAGTTGCTTGGATGGGCAGTGAAACATCTCAAACCAACAAGAAAATAAGTCCATTTGTCATGATTCAACTTCCAGACAATTCTACCTGAATGACTAAGAATCTTCGACAGTTTTTTTAACCTATGAACCTTGGTTGGATCTTTTGTTATCAGTGAGACAAATCAAGTCCTGTTGATTGAAAGTCATCTAATTCAATTATACAGTAGAGAGCTCATTTGGTATAGTGGTTAAGGCATCAGGCTAGAAATCATGAGAGGGCAAGTTCTAGTCAACCTTGGATACAGAGCTAACTGTGTGATCTTGGGCCAGTCACTTTTTCTCAGTCCTACAAAGGAAGCAATGGCAAACCAGTTCTGGAACTCTTGCCAAGAAAACTACAGGGACTTATCCAGGCAGTCTCTGAGAATTGGACACAATTGAATGGAAGAAATTTTTTTTAATATAGTTAAGTCTGGAATCCTTCCTATAACAAATGTTACAGATCCAGATAACCATTAGATGATACCAAAGGAACTTTATCTTATGCTGCATCTAGTGATTGTCTTGAGTTTTTGCAACCCGGTTTTGTTAGTCCTATCCATAATCTAATATTCATAAAAGTAGCATTAGTTTTAAGAAGTTTTCTGTTGGCACTAGATGATAGTGTGTCCAGAAACATAAAAATGCAATGGTAATATATTTTAATTGAAATCCCTCTTTTAAAAATGCTTAAATATGGGGGAAATATTCCATATTTCATAGCAACTGAAAACCAAGTTGTGCATTGCCTAAGCAATCTATTTCTTATTGCCCTTCAGACATTGAAAAATTATTGCTGTATTATAGATGACATCCCAACAGTAGCAGAAATGGCATCCTAACGCTTACAATTAAATGATTTTTCAATAACAGAGAACAGTTTTGATCTTCTCAGTGGTTTATCTTTATAGCTCATATGTTTTCAGAGCCAAGAAACTGTCTTCCTCTCTGAGAAATCAGTTTTCAATATCCCTGAGGCAATTCCAGAAATTAATCCCTGTCACAGAAAAAAGAAGGAGATGGTTGAGGATTAGGTTTAGGTTTTAACTTAGCAGATGTTCAGTGACAGTTTCTGATCCATGTTTACAAATAAGTTTTTTGTTCTCCTGGAAAACTATATAAAGCGGGTGGTGATGGAGGAAATCAAATCTTCATTCAGTTTCCCTACCAAGATTTCACTCCATTTATTTACATTAGATGGTTTATTTAGAAAGGGTTATAATAATAATTGTGAAAAGAACAATTCGGAGGAAACTTTAGTACTGTGACATTATGTGTGCACCTTCTAAGGAATTATAAAGTCTTCCTCTCTAATGTTGTTCCCATTATTTTTATGTTACTGGTGAACCCTATTTTAATCTTCGTGTGTTGTCTATCTGTTGTCCGTACTAAATATTTCATATTTTAATAGGTAATAATTTTCAGTGATTTCACACAAATTTATATTTCTTATAGAGTCAGCAGTGCAAGAACAATTTAGAATGTTGCATATGTTGCAGTAGCCCATCTTATATCAATCCTAAACTGCTGTGCAAGAAATATTTATTATTTGCAATTGTTTCCATAAATAAGACTGCATGCATCTCTAAAATAACTCTTTGTCTCCCTCTGGTAAGAAAGATTTGAACAAGCTTTACAGAAGTAAAAGCCAGACAAGAGCCAGGTAGCAACTGACAGCTGGTTCCAGGATAAACAAGATTAATTAAATGTGGACATAAGGACATATTAAAGTTAAAGTCAAAGCAAAATTACTAAAAAAAAGTCCAATTTAAGAAAGAATTTAGTTTTAGGTAAGCCAAAGAAGGTTTAAACATAACATAATCAAGAAAACAAGAGAAAAGTGGAAGTTTGGAAGAACAAAGCAAGGCAAGATTTTTACAGTCATTAAAAAGATAAGTTGCTTAGGTATCTAGAAAATCAGTAATACCAAATAGTCACCTGTTCATTATTCATTGGTAATGGCAGAGAGTATGTGAAATTGATTTACAGGTAGTCCCAAAAATGCTCCCCCCCCCCTTAAAAGGCGACTGGACTTTTTTGTTTTTTTCCCCTTTGGAAACATTTCACCTATCATTCAAGAAGCTTCCTCAGTTCTAACTAACTGGTGGAGAATGGAGAGATTTATATTCTTTGCACTACATGCATGTTTATGATCTTATTTCAGCTTTCCTTTACACCCCTCTCTAAGCGGTTTACAGAGTCAGCATATTGGGTCCTCATTTTACCGACCTTGGAAGGATGGAAGGCTGAATCAACCTTGAGCTGGTGAGAATCGAATTCCAAACTGCTGGCAACTAGAAGTCAGCAGAAGTAGCCTGCAGGAGTACATGACTTGAATTGAATAGAATAGAATAGAATAGAATAGAATCCAATTGAATTGAATTGAATTGAATTGAATTGAATTGAATTGAATTGAATTGAATTGAATTGAATTGAATTGAATTGAATTGAATTGAATTGAATTCTTTATTGGCCAAGTTTGATTGGACACACAAGGAATTTGTCTTTGGTGCATATGCTCTCAGTGTACATAAAAAGACAAGATACATTCGTCAAGAATCATGAGGTACAACACTTAATGATTGTCATAGGGTACAAATAAGCAATCAGGAAACAATCAGTATCAATATATATCGTAAGGATACATGCAACAAGTTACAGTCCTGCAGTCATAAGTGGGAGGAAATGGGTGATAGGAACAATGAGAAGACTAATAGTAATAGTAATGCAGCCTTGGTGAATAGTTTGACAGTGGTGAGGGGATTATTGGTTTAGCAGAGTGATGGCGTTTGGGGAAAAACACCATCCCTCTTGGTGTGCAGTGCTCTATAGCGTCATTTTGAGGGTAGGAGTTGAAACAATTTATGTCCAGGATGTGAGGGGTCTGTAAATATTTTCACGGCCCTCTTTTTGACTCGTGCAGTGTCTAACCACTGTGCCACTACGCACCACTAATGCAAGGATTAGTCCCAAAGTTATTTTTTTTCATAACCATCACAATTGTGAATGGTTCTTAAATGAGCCATTTTTCGGGAGCTTTAGCACTGGGACAAAAAACTGGCAACTTCTGACTAGGAAAGGTTATTCATGCAAGGTGATGATGGAAAGTCTTCGTGCTGGTCCAACCAAGTCAAATTAAACCTGACCTTATGAGAATCTCTTCATTCTCTGGCTTTCCAGAAAGGCAGCTAATAACAGTAAAAGAAAAGAAACAGAAGTAAAATATGCAAAGATAAAAACAATACTAAGGGGCTGGTGAAAGAAGGAGCTCTGACTCTTTTCCCCTGGCAAGAGAGAAGGAACCAAATAACATTTTCCGAGGAAACAAATTCCGGGACTTGATAAGTTGATAAATGTTCTTAGTGACAAAGAACTCACTGAAGTCTTTTCTGCAGACTATCAAATTAATTTAAGCTGAAGTTCACACTAGGGTTCATTGGGGTATCTATAGCAGGAAAAGCCAAGGACCCAACCTTTGAAAAGTGAGTGTAAAAGAATCCATAAATGGTACAATTAAGGGCAAGGTACAAAGTTTTCCATCTGTAAGGACCCAAGAAAATATATCTAATCTAAGATGGTAGTAGCAAAATGCAGTGACCATTTTACTTCTTACTTCTCTATATTGAATAGAATTACTCTATTATATAAATATAAAATGTATAAGTACAAAAATAGTTACTGATTTTTTTTAAAGGCATACACACACTATATACATGTATGTTTTACATAAGGCCATCAAAATGTTGGAAATAAAGGCAAGGGATAAGCCAGTGTCATGCCTACAAGATAGACCAAACTACAAAAGAGATGCCACATAGATCTAACATTAGTTTTATTAGAACATTATAGTAAATCTGAATATGCTTCCCCTTATCCCTCTCTTATTTTCTTTAGAATTAGGGTGGTGTTTGTCTGAGACATTTTCTTAAATTTCTCTTTATATGACTCAAGTCATGTTGATCTGTTTCCTGCATTGATAATAGTTCCTCCTCCTCTTAATCAAGGACCTCCTCTGTACTTTCTACAGCCAGTATGGTAGAAGATTAGAGGCAGGGGTGGGTTCTAACTTACCTCACTGCCAGTTCGCTTCCTCCCACGCCGCGTGGCCGTGCCTCGTGGGCGCGTGCGCGCTTTGCACGCGCGCACATGCGCAGTGCAAAAAAAAATAAAACAAATTTTAAAAAAATTAAAAAGCCAAAAACAAGATGGCAACGCATGCGCAGTGCCGGAAACTCTGCTTCTGCGCATGCGCAGAAGAAAAAATAAATAAATAAAAAAATTTTCCCCCCAAAAAAAATTCAAAAAAAATTCAAAAAAAGATGGCAGTGAACCCGTCCGAACCGGGAGGAACCCACCTCTGATTAGAGGTCTTCCCTATCCTCTCACCAAAATCATCTGAGTTTTGAATAGCCTGCCCAGTTTGCTTTATAGTGTTTTTATTACCACTTTCCTCTTTCAATGCTTAACCTTTCCTTGTGAATGGGTAGAAATCCCACAACCTACCCTTAAAATTCATAGATTTTTTAGTGCCACCTCCTGGAACTTATAGCATGAGCTTGAGATGTGTGATAGGGAGAAAAACTATTCCCCACCTGAGTGAGAACACTTAAACATACATTAATTATATTAAAATAAGAAAGAAGAATATATAAAACTTTCTTTTCCACTTTATATAGCCTTCTGTGATTTATTGGCTAAATTAAATTCTTTGCAGCACTTCTAAAATAACATTCAGTGTATTCAGAATGCTTCACAGAATGGGACAAAGGAAAGTAAGATAGTTGAGCATTCCATTTGATGGCTTACTGGCTTGCTCTGATTTGAAAATACTCTAGTGTATGACTTTGTCCTGTACTGGCCCATATGGTTGGAACTGCCTCAGAGAACATATTTGAAGGGGGATGGGTAAGGGGGCAATTGCCAGTTTCTATGGGGGTAGAAGCCTCCATGCAAGTATGATTCATTATTTGAAATGATCAGATGATTATTTTTTTGAATGGGGGTTGTCAGCTAACAAATTAGAATAAAAGGATCAAACATTATTTCAGTATTTTAGGTCACCCACTCACCCACCCACTCAATTTATTGAGCCTTGGTGTTCTTCTTTGACCTGAATATTTAACTAATATGTAGCTTATTAAGTTAGTTTCCAATCTTATTAGAGGGTCTGGGAGATGAACTAAATTTCTACCAGCTAAAGTTCCTGTTACATTGAAGTTCAAAAATTTATACATGGGACTGATCTTATACTTTCAAGGTGAAAACATATAATATTATACAGTATAAAGGGCTTACAATTGAGCTGAAGAAACACCATTTTATTTCCATGTAGCTTTCTTATCAGATTGGACAGACCATTCCGAATATGTATTCATTGGAGATGGATACTGATGATTTTGTAAAATACCCAAACCTCTCTTCCCTTAAAACTAAAATATTTTACATTTCTCTTATATAATAAGCAAATGGAAGAATGCTTTTAAACTACCGATAATATTAAAATATAGTATTAGAAATTGGTTGACATTTTTCTAAATATTATCATAGCATTTCACCTTTGTATGTTTCTATTTCAAATTGTGAAGGACAGAGAACTTTCTCCAAATTGTAATTGATTAAAAATAAATTACTTTTCCCAGTGCTGCAATCAAGACTATCATTATCTATTCACTCTGTAGAATGGAGTCTTGGAAGGAGAATGTCATTAATGATCTCATATCTGAATTTGCTGCCAAGAAAAATAAGAAAAGGAACATTTAACTTTTTAGCTTGAATAAAGTAAAATTAGGGCAATGTTATTTAACAGGACCTGCTAAAAAGTGGCAGAATAATATGCAAACTCTCCAATTTTAGAGTGCCTCAGTATTTTTCCTTAGGCAATATAAAAGAAAGATAGAAAAAGACAACTAAATGTAGGTTCAGTATCCAAAACATAGTCCACATTGGGCTTGTGAGTATAAAGTTTGTTTATATTAGATTAGCAAACAGGGAAAGGATGACTATTGGCAGGTGTCCTACACTTTGCATGTGAAACAGTATGTTTATGTCTTTTAATTTTAATGTGGTCAGTTTTAATATACTCTTTTGTATATTGTGATATCAATGTAGATATTTCAAAGATTATGTACATCATTTGCATTTTTGCCCAATGGAGAAAATTTTTGTTGGCACAAAATGTGGTGAGAAGAAATTTTCAGGAATGGGCCTCAAATGAACATACATTATATACAGTACAGTATATATTTTTTAAAAAGCCAATGCAGGAGGAGGACATTCTGGCCATTTTAAATATGCCAAGAGTCAAACTTCAGGTCTTTCTTCAGATCCAAGTTTTAGTTGTTCTTTCCTTCTCATATTGCATGCAGCAAGTTGCTTCATTCTGCTATATGCCACTGAATGTATAATTAAAAATTAATGAACGTTCCTTATAGCATTTAAACATGATATACATATCTAGCCTAGGCAATTTTTTGTTTTTAATGCTTAGAAAATTACAAAAGGCAACCTGGTTTCTGAATTCTTGAACGATATGTTTCAACTTTTGTATAATTTTGTGACCAAATATTTCTTCGTTTAACATAAAATTCTTGACTTTTTCTTGAGCATTTTCCCCTCAGGTGTTTCCTTCAAACAGCACGCCTTCTTGTTAGCTGGTTGAACTTCTTCTACATAAATCTTGATTTCTAATGTATTCTGTCCAAGTTAAGATTGGCTCCCAGTCTCTGCTTTTAAGAAAGACTTGAAAGCATACCTTTTAACTTAGTCTTTTAAATTGCTTTTATAGGCTTAACTGACACTGTAACGTTCTTAGGTTTTTCTTTATTTCATTCTGCCTTTCTGGATTCTGCAAAAGGAAATATACAATTCTCAGTTCTCAGTTTTGACAACTTTAAGATATGTGCACTTTAATTCTCTTCAACTTCATGCTAGCTAGAGGAACTCTGGGAGTTGAAGTCCACACTCTTAAAGTTGTCACAGTTGAGAAACATTGATCTAAACCAGGGGTATCAAACTCACGTCATTACAGTGGCGTCACGTGACATATCGGTACTCCCCCCCTTCGTTAAACCAGGTGTGGGCGTGGCCATCTGGCCTGCGGGCCGGGAGTTTGACAGCCCTCATCTAAATAGACTCAGCAGCTGTCCGATTTTCTTGGTAGGTCAGGACAGGAAACAGACGCAGCAGGAATTCCAGCAATGCTTTTTATTGTTGCAGTATAGAATAACAGAATCTGGAAAAATTGTCAGAGTTTCTCTCCGCTTCCTATTATACCAAACAAAAAAATCAAGGTGGGGTTATTTTGAGTTTCTTTCTTACATTGTAGTTGTGTATCCCACTATTGTTGATCTTTTACTAATGCCTTGGTAACTTGTTCTGCAGATAGCAGGGTACTTCAAAGATGATTCAACATGTTCTAGGTCAGTGGTTCTCAACCTTTCTAATGCCGTGACCCCCCGTGACCCCCCCCCCACCGCCTGCGCATGCGCAAAGCGTTCTGCGCATGCGCAGAGGGTAAAAGAACCCAAATGGCAGCGTCTGGGCGGGTGGGCGAAGTCTCCCGCTTGTGTCGCTACCGGCTATCCGGCGACCCGCAGGCACGGCCGAACCGGGAGCATTTCACCCCTGCAGTGACGGTGGCACCAAGATGGCGGGCTAACGCGCGCGGCGACCCCTGTGAAATGGTCATTCGACCCCCAAAGGGGTCGCGACCCACAGGTTGAGAACCGCTGTTCTAGGTCCAATTAGGATTACCAATATCTGGCAAAAGGAGGGCATGTCCTTTGTTTTGTTCTCAAGTCTTCTGTCTAGCCTAGGCATAACCTTAACATCAAATATCTTCTGGCTTTTTGAGTACAGATAGTCCTAGACCTATGACCATAATTTGACCAAAAACCTGGTTGTAAGTCATTACGGTTATAATTGGAGACACTCATGGAGACTGGAAGTAGTATTGCGGCTTTTTTTGTAGTGATTGTTAAGCAAACGCTGCAGTTATCAAGCGGACCCATTCATTTGAATGGATGGTTTTTGACAGAAACTGGCAAAAAACTCCAGAAACCAATGAAGAACATCGCAAATCATGGTCATGTGAATGCAGAGCACCCCAAGGGGTCATAAAGCTGACTTGCCCAACATGTGGCGATGCGGGGTGGTGGTGCAACTATTTACTCTCTCTCTGTGTGTGTTTGTGTGTGTGTGTACATAAAATAACCAGTCGTAACTCAAGGACTCCCTAATACAAGGACTACCTATATCTACAAAGAATCTCTTCCTGAGCAGCTTTCCTCTGCAGCCCAACTGTTTCCTAATAAATGCTAACCACAAGTTAACAAGCTCTGCTCCATTACCTTAATTAGTACCCTCAAACTTGCTTGTGCTATTGCCTGAAATTAACAAGCCACAAACTGAAGTCATTTGCCTACTAATCTCTAGCACATTCCTGCATTTGAAAAATGAGTCTTTCTGTTGCTGGAAAAAGTAATTTAATATAAAGATAGGCATAAATACTTTGTTTTTCTGTTTTTCATTGTATTTTTTTATCACCAATGCCAAGAAAGGTACACCCACACGAGTTCCATCCTTTGCGAGCTGCACTGGCTGCCGATTGTGCTCCGGTCACAATTTAAGGTGTTGGTTGTTACCTTTAAAGCCCTACATGGCTTAGGACCAGTTTATCTGCGTGACCGCCTTCTGCCACACTCCTCCCAACGACCAGTGAGGTCGCACAGGGCTGGCCTTCTTCAGGTCCCATCAGCCAGACAGTGTCGGCTGGCGGGCCCGCAGGGGAGGGCCTTGTCTGTAGCCACTCCGACTCTGTGGAACCAACTTCCCTCTGAGATCCGTACTACCCCTACCTTACTGGCTTTCCGTAAAGCCATTAAGACCTGGCTTTTCTGGCAGGCCTGGGGCCAATAATTGATTGATTGGCCCATGTATGTTTGTGTGAATGTTTTATTTTAATATTTATGTATTTTTAAATTGTTTTTTTTTAATTGTTGTCTTTTTTATATATATACTGTGAGCCGCCCAGAGTCCTTCGGGAGTTTGGCGGCATACAAATTTTGAATAAATAAATAAATTAGATTGTTGTCATGTTTCGCAATAGCACTTAAACATATACCGCTTCACGGTGCTCTACAGCCATCTCTAAGCGGTTTACAAAATCAGCCTATTGCCCCCAACAATCTGGGTCCTCATTTTACCCACCTCGGAAGGAGGGGAGCTGAGTCCACCTTGAGCCTGGTGAGATTTGAACCGCCAAACTGCAGCTAGCAGTCAGCTGGAGTAGCCTGCAGTGCTGCACTCTAACCACTGCGCCACCTCGGCTCATATATTGTGAGCCGCCCAGAGTCCTTCGGGAGTTGGGCGGCATACAAATTTTGAGAAATAAATAAGTAAATAAGTAAGTAAATAAATAAATAAATAAAGCTAAATAAGTTAGTGTGTCCTCCTTTCCAAATGTTCGTGTTCTCCTTTGCCTGTTCAGCTATCTGGAAACCTTAGGCCTGATGCCTCTCCAAAAGAGAGGGGCTTTTGAGACTTAAGTCAACCTTTTGAGATATACAAGGCTGTGAAACAGATACAGCAGGAATTCTAAGAATAACAAAATCTTGATAACACGTTAAGAGTTTCTCTCTGTTCCATCTTATGACAAACAAAATAAAGAAAGGGTTATTTTGAGTTTCTTTGTTATTCCTTCCTCTTTCTTCAGACTAAATATTTTTTTCTGAAAGTCCTCATTAATTGTTGGCTTATTCTTTTCCCATTCCCAAGGCCAGGTCTACATTCCTTCATAATGGCTTGCCACAAAAAGCAAAACACAAAACAATTCAAAAATAAAATGACACAAATTTGGTGGTATCATACCCCAAATACCTTCCAGAAGAGTTATCCAAAAATAAAGGAGATACTTATGATCAGCTGGCAAAGAGAGACTGCTTAAAAGCAACTTCATCAATAGCTCCACGTGCCACTTCTTGTCAATGATGAACCAGGACCTTCACCCACTCGATCAGGGGATGTCAAACTCATGTCGTCACGGCAGCGTCACGTGACATATCCCTTCGCTAAACTGGGCATGGGCGTGGCCAGTGTGTGTTGCATCCAGCCCGCGGGCCGTGAGTTTGACAGCCCTGCACTAGATTATTGGAGAAATCTCCAAACACCCACTTGAAACTAGTTGGGTCCATAAAGGCAGACCATCAGAATGAATTTGGCCCAGTGGAGGAAATGGATGTTAATCGATTGCATTTGGACCAGAAAGTGATCTGACCCTAGTAAAGGAAAAATGATAATAACCTCCACAGTTAACAATTAAGATCACTTTAATTATCTAATTATTTGTTTATTTACTTATTTATTTAAATGATTTATATGGCCACCCACAATCAGGGGTGAAATGCTCCCGGTTTGGGCGTGCCTGCTGGTTGTCGCAGAGCCGGTAGCGACGGCAGCGTGAGGCTTCGCCCACCCACCCGAACGCCGCCATTTGGGTTCTTTTACCCTCTGCGCATGCACAGAACGATTTCCGCATGCACAGAGGGTAAAAGAACCCAAATGGCGGCATCCGGGCGGGTGGGAGAAGCCTTGTGCTGCCGTCGCTACCGGCTCTCCAACGACCGGCAGGCACGCCCGAACTGGGAGCATTTCACCCCTGCCCACAACTATGTCTCTGGATGGCATACAAGTTTAACATGATATCGTTTTCCTAACCGTCCAGCCCAGTCACCTAAGGCAAGGTATTAAGGATTAATCACTGCCAGAGCCCTCTATTAAATATACTGCAAGATCAGGGGTGGGTTCTAACTTACCTCTCTGCCGGTTCGCTTCCTCCCGCGCCGCGTGGGGTGCGCGCGCTTTGCACGTGCACGCTTTGCACGCGCATGCATGCTCAGTGCAAAAAATTTTTAAAAAATCCAAAAAAAGCCAAAAACAAGATGGCAATGCATGCGCAGTGCCGGAAACTCTGCTTCTGCGCATGCGCAGAAAATAAAATTCAAAAAAATTCAAAAAAAAGATGGCGGCGCCCACGGACCGGCGCCGACCAAACCGGATCTGTGACGTCATCGTGACATCACCAGCGGGTCGCTACCGGTTCAGGCGAACCGGTCCAAACCGGGAGGAACCCACCTCTGTGCAAGATTGCCCACAACATACATGGTTGTCTAGACCAGGGGTCTCCAACCTTGGCAACTTTACGACGTGCGCCAAAGTTGGAGACCCCTGTTCTAGATGTTGTTGTTACCAAAACAAAAAAGATATCTCCAAAAAAGAAAA
>QLTV01004098.1:4683743-4694351 GCA_003457575.1 Thermophis baileyi | reverse complement strand
CTCTCCCTCTCCCTCTCCCTCTCCCTCCCTCCCTCCCTCTCTCTCTCCTATCTTTTCAGTGCAATGTTAGCATTATTTGTCTATTTTTTCTATTCTACAGCTTTCACAGCTGTGAAGTTTTTGTATTAAATGATAAGGCAAATGTTAGGTAAGTAGGAAGGAATTGTAGAGAATATAGCAACAGTTTAGAAGTCTCTCATTTTTATGAAGGCAACTATGAAAGGCTGAGTGAGTGATCTTATAAATCAGAGTCCCAGATGAGTTAATGCCTAGGTCAAATGTATCACACAGAAATCTTTCCAATAGTTCTAAGTATCAGTAGTAATAAATGCCCTTTTAATATAATGCAATAATTTGATATTTTTAACAGATAACATTAAAACATACCCTCATCTCTAAAAAGGAGGGGAAAAGACCAATTGTTAAAGATTTTTTTTTTTAAGAGCAAGTATAATCTTGCATTTTTTTTTTTTTGGCATGGAGTCCAGAGTTGAAGACAATACTTTTAATTTCATTGTGGCTACATATTGAATACAAATTGGTCAATCACTTGTTAAGTAAAATGTATACCAACTGAATACAGAGGAACCCACATTATAGTGATTAATTGCTTCAGAATTGCACCTTTACTTAATTCTTATTAGGAGTACACAGACTGCAAAAGGGCAAAGCAGAAAGTGTTGGCTAATGTGAACAATATGTTGTTTAGGGTTTAATTATAGTGGTGCCAGATCCAAAACCATGCTTTCTTGTCTGTTCTTATGTTTCTCTAGTTAATGGAACACCTGGAAGTCAGCTTTCTACTCCCCGTTCCGGAAAGTCTCCAAGCCCTTCTCCTACTAGCCCAGGAAGCTTGCGGAAACAGAGGGTAAGAAAATGCAAGGTTTGAAGGTGGCCAAGTCAATCGCTTGATACCAAGTTTCTTAATCTAGCAAGTGTTCTGATATCGCAATCCCCATTAAATGGTAATGCAAGGAATCCTTTGCTAATGAATATAAATAAATAAAACGGTGGTTGGTTGACTGGTGGTGGAATGTTTTGATAAATGGCTAGCCCTAGGGTTACCCAAGGCTGTAGCAAATTTTGAAAAATGCGTCCATTTTGCATCCACTTCTGCATGAAAAATAGGAACATTGTCAAAATGAACTCCACGTTTTTCTCCCTCCTCTTCCCTCACTTCTCTTCGTTTGGCCATGAGTTTGGCAATCCAAAGATGCTGGATCTTTGTTCCTTCCACTTTGCTTGCTAAGTCAGGTACTGGCTTTATCAGGCAAAGTAGGAATGGAGTGAGCTCTGACAGCTCTGCATTTTTGCTGATTCAGGTAGTCCTCAACTTAGAACCACAATTAGGACAGGAACTTCATCACTAAGCAATGTCTATGTTAAGCGAGTTGCACTTGATTTTATGATTGTTAAGCAAATCATGTGGTCATTAAGCAAATCCAGCTTCCCCCCGCCCCTGACTTTGCTTGTCGAAAGGTGCCTGGAAAGGTCGCAAATGGTGATCATGTGTCCACTGGATACCATTGTAAATCTATGCTGGTTGCCAAGCACCCAAATTGCAATCACATGACCATGGGATGCTGTGATGGTCATAAGTGCAAGTATTGGTTATAGGTCACTTTTTTCTGCACTGTTGTAAATTTGAATGGTCGCTCAACCAATTGATTGAAATCAATGACTACCTGTACAGCCTTGCTACTGAATCCAGTCAGTCTGTTTTTTCTGACCTGTGACTGTTGCCAAACGATTTGCCTTGCTGAGGTTGTTCTCTATTCCTGGGCCTTGTACTGAAAATTGTACCCTTGTGTTGACTATTTAACTAAGATGTCACTTCATGGTAGATTGGAGAACAACCCTTGATATGCCCAAACCTGACTTGAGCAGTGGTAGAAATGTTCCTGAGGTTCTTAATCATAGCAGCATCTCCACACATGCTTCTACTCAAAACCCAAGTTGTTGTTTCATTGATCCCTCTGAGGGCTTGTTTGTGGAGGTAATACCCTGATCTCTTCCTGGGCCTGGAGTATTGTAACAACTAATAATGGGCTTTTCTGTCTATGCTTCCTGCACGAACCATTTTTTCTTGGTGATACTAGAACAAATTTTGACAGTTCTCTTCAGTTTGGTTGTATCTCACTTGCCCCAAAAATTTAAGCCCCAGAGTTACTGGTGACATCCTCTAGTTTGAGAATCTCTATTAATGGTGCTTAAACCTTGTATATTCAAAATGGAGAATTTCCCTGTTGCAAATTATATTATTATTGTTTTTCTTAGTCTTCTGTTGTACCTAATTTCTTTTTCCCCCTAAAAATTTTCAGAAGTAGTCCATGCACAAACTAGCCAAATTCTAAACTTGTGTCCATATTAGTTCATGTTGTTCTCTCCACTAGGCACAAGCAATACCATACATAAAAATAGTCCTACACACCTTACCACGTATTTGAATACATTTTTTAAAATACACTGTAAAATATTAAAATATGTAGAGTTGGTCAAATATATTGCCTATTAGGAACAGAATACCCTAAACCAGTGGTTCTTAACCTGTGGTCTGTGGACCCCTGGAAGCCACGATGTCCTCACAGGGGGTCTGCGAAGCATTGAAGAAATGTTATGATTTAAATCTTGAGTTAAGTCTTGAGGGCCCATGGCCATGGTCCATGGCCAAAAAAATATTTAAAGGGGGTCTCTGGTGAAACAACCCTAACCCATATTTTCCAACTTTGACATTTCAACTAACTGAATTTTATAACCATTGCTAAGAATGCTACAAATTGAGGAATGCACATATTTGGAAGTTGCCACGGCTGGGAAATACCACTGCAAATTAAGAAATGTACATGAAAGTGGTATCAAAAGTATTCTTCACATGTGTAGTAGCCTTTTCAATGTACATTAAGTTTAAAGTTAGTGATAGATAATTAATATTGTCCTGACACAGTACTACCACAATCTTGTGATATGGATTCTCAAGAAGACATTTAGAAAAATGAACATTTGTACATACAGTATCCTATATTTCAAGAACCCATGATCTATCACATAATCATGCCACCGAAAAATTGATTTGGGCAGTTGCCAAAATTACTGGGCTGCAATAGTTCCTGGGGTTGGATTTAACAGAATTTTGAGGGACAAACTGGCTTTCAAGAGTATTGACAGCTATTCTCATTCTATTGATTGATGAACTTCTGAGAATTTTCTAAGGGACTCTAAGTTTTCTAAGTTTTTAGAATATTGTCTAAACACCACTATTTTTAAACACACAACATTCTCAGTCGAAGCTTTTTCATATCTTTTGTCAGAAAATTTTATATGAAGAGATTTACACTATAGTCATACAATCTAACAATTTAGTATTTCAGAAACATCTGTTTCATACTTTAGATTATTTCACTTTTTTAATCAGATGATTCTTTAAAATGTTTATTTGCAAGGTATTTTTTTTACTGTTGAAAACCAGTATGAACTCCTCTTGGATTTTTAAAAACATTTTATTTAATATAATTCACTAAAGTACTATATATTATTTCTAAATCCAAAATGTTAATTTAAGAGCAAAAAAACAACAACCCAGTAAAATGAATTGTTTGTCAGTGCATGAAAATAATTCAATACAAAGACACTGACACATTGCATTAGATGTTAGAAGGATCCATATAGTTCTATTAATTTTCCTTGAGAAAACAGTATCACAGCACATAAATTACTAATCAATCTTCCCTAAGTGAAGAGGTATTTATACAAGGGAACTGTCTGATCTCTTTACTCGTGCCTGGCTGGTGTTTTTCAGAAGACTTCCTTGTAGGGTCAGAGAACCAACACTGAGTTGTGGTACAAAAGTCCTAGGAGAGTCCCAAAGCAGAGGCAACATCTATTCTGCTCTTACTAGCATTGGATTACAATTCAAATCTAGACAAAGAAATCCATATGGAAAAACCATATTTGCACATTTTCTAAGAGAGTTATAGAACGTTCATAATGCTTTCTAGGAAGGAAGACCTGTTTTGGATAGTTTCCCATTCCCTGTTTTGGGTAGAGTTTTCCATTCATTGACAAGTTTTTAGCAAAGTTCCTTGTCACTAAAAGAAATGAATTTACAATTATTTACAAGAGTCAGTATAAACTGAATGGGGTGTGAATGGTGGAGTTGTATGATGACACTTCAGGGTTAGAAGTTTAAAGCAACATTTAAAAGGACCAATTTACAATGTAATTTTCACTTTTTTTTTTTACTAAGAAAATGTTTTTCCTTTTTTCCTTTTTTCTTTTTTTTTAAAAAAGAACCATATAAACAAGAGAATACATCTTCAACCCAGATTTCTCCAATGTATGTTATTAAAAACAGTATTTTACATAGCAAGTAAAATATTTCATTTTAATATACAGATGTATTTTAACTTACTAGAATTTATCTTCTCTTTATAACTTTAGTATAAAATATCCTTAATTTGACTTAAACTAAAAATATGCACGATTCTATTAAAGACCTAAATAAAGTCATGATACAATAGATACAATAAGATCTATGGATAGCATAATATATAATATAATATTATATTTTGGTGTAACAAGCAATAGAACATAGCTCTTGCGCTGTTAAACATCTGTTTAAATGTTTATATAAAATACTTTATGTGGTTTCTTTGTGCCACTTGAACCATTTTAAAAAATCTGCTGAAGTCTCTACAGTTTTTTTTTACTGTTCTACACGTAAAGATTTTTGGTAATAGAAATTATTATAGCTTTATAAAAGATTATTATAACTAAAATAGAAAAAAAATTGCAAATGATCTGCGAAAAGTTTTATTTTCATATAGATTCTAGTACCTGAAATAGTACTTGAAAATTAGCATTGAGAGACTCTTATTTTGGCATTAATTATCTCTACTCCATAAGAGAAGAAATTAATGAAACAATTATTTTACTTCTTAATTCAAATAGGAATTAATTTAGAAGGTTTTTTTAAAGTTATAGAGTGTTCATCTTTTGATAATCACCATAGCAACATGATATGTAAGATCTGGAAGATTACATGTGCTTCTGCAGCACTTTAATTAAACAATCAAATTATTTGATTGTTAAACTACAATCTACAATGCCAAAACATGATTATCCAAAAGATAAGGTATTTTTATATTACGATTAAGATTTTTTTTTTCAAAACGTATTTTAGTTTCTCAAGAACTACCAGCATTATCATATCTGTCATCAATAAACAGAAAGTGTACAGATTAAATCACATGATTTTAAAGCCTTTATTTTTAATCAGAATATTTTAAAATGAAAATGGTAAAATAAAAACAAATTGATATTTTTCATGGACAAAATATAGGTCAAAAAGCAGAAGTTCCATTTCTGTCTATAAAAACAACAACCACTTTTCAGATGTAGCTATTTCTTCAAGCAACTTGGATGTCAAAAGCTGATTTATATGAAAGAAAATGGAGCCATATTTTAAAATACCCATTTTTGTTGAAATAATGTAGTTAATACTATTTAAGCAAAAATTAGTGAGCCTCATACTGATTATATTATGGGTGCTACCAAATATGAGTTAAGGACTTCATATTCGCTTGGAGCCTGGAACTATATTTTAAAAAGTTATTTCTGTTTGGTCAAGGAATAACTGGATTGGAGTTTTGAGGGGGGGAAATAGAACCAGAGAGCACTTGTATTCGTACATTATTGTATGAAAAAGTTCAAAAAGAAGACTTGACCTTTAGAATATAATTTAATTCAAGATCACTTTCACTTTCCTTATGCATAGGAAACTGATTGTAAATATAAATGCAGGCAATTTGTTTTTAAAATGTAAAGTGTGAATACTGAGTGAGGAAACCTTGAAGTTGGAGACTATCTGAAAGGGTTTTTTTTCCTGGATGGTAGATTTATGGCAATGTTTCTCAATCTTGGCAAGTTTAAGATGCATGGCTTCAATTCCCAGAATCCCCCAGCTAATATGTTTCTAAAATTTAAGTAGTTTTTCTGCCCTCCTCAATTATTGTATTTTGCCCCCCCAAAACTTGTAATATTAGCATCTCTTGTTCATCCTTAAAATGTTCAGAGAAGCCCTGGCTATTGCTGCTGGGGATGAAAAATAGCTTATTAATCACATACGTATATTTTAAGCATTAAACACAATTTAAAGAGTTAGTTAATAAAATAAAAAGTAAAAAAGTAAACTCAAACAAATGGTACATGGAAGTTCAGTATCTCAGTATTCTGATTATAATAATTATAGTATTCAGACAGATACAAGATTCTCTAGTCGTTGGCTATGATAGGTTAAACATTTCCTTCTTTTCCTGATTTTAACAATTCACTTGAGATTGACATTTCCTGAATCTGCAAATATTGATTAGTAGCTTCCTGAATATAGTGTGGCTGACAGAGACAGTACGGCATTTGAGAATTCTAGGAATTAAAAAGAAGAACAAAAACTTATGAAATAAATTACTATTGGCTTTGAAATGAATTTTTTTTAAAAAAAACTTTTAGGTTAAGTATGAATAAATAAAATGCCAGCATGACTTATAAGAAATAATGCATATGTGTACCCTAGTTTGGAAGTGTAACCTTTTTTTAATTTGTAAGTTATGTAAATCCCATTATGAATTCTAGCTGTATTTAAAAATATTTCCTATGTTTCCTTCACAAACTGCTAGCTGATTCTTTTTTAAAATTCTTTGTAATTAGTTTATAATACAAAATACAAAAACACAAAAGAAAATAGTGGTAAAGTAAGGGAGGGAGAAGGGAAAGGAAAAGTGTCAGGCAAAGGGAAAAAAGTCTGAAAAGGCGTTGACTTCCGACTCCCTTCAGTGCAGTAGAATAAGATAATAGCATCAAACCTCAACTTTTTACTTTTGCATAGTAATATAAACTACCCATTTCTATAGCAGCACAAACCTATCTAATCAGTAAAATCCTAATCAAAGTTTAATTTTCTCCCCCACTTCAAGCACAAAGTCCAGAAGCAGTTTCCAAGTAGAAACAAAAATAATTGTGGGTTTTTTTCCCCCTTTAATTAAAGCAGTCAATTTAGCCATCTCTGCTAACTCAACTTTTGCAGCCATTAGAAACCCCTGGCTGATTCTTGAATTGGTATACTACGGTAATGAACCATAGGAAGTTATTGTAGTACATACAAAATATAGTTGAGTTTGTAAATAGCAGACAGATAGAAGAGAATATTTGTAGCTCAAGGTTGAACCGTGGGATCCTTGGTGTTTTCTGAGCATTGTTTTCTTGCAGATATTTCATTACCAAATTAGGTAACATCAGCACTACAACAACAACAGAAAACAACCAAGCCCAGAGACCACCAAGGACTCCAGAAATACCAATGAATCATGAGACAAAACTTTCTGTTTCCTATTCTGTGTGTTACATTGTAGCCTGAAGAAATTTAAGCAACTAAAAGTAGAAAATCAAACATTAAAAATTATCTTGATTGTTTTCATCTATCAATCACCTGCAAAACTATATCTCCCCTTTCCTGGTAATAAATATAAAATAATAGCATATTAAAGAATAAATTATTTGCATTCTGGTCATGATACCAACATCTTCTGCCTTAGCAACTGCTTTGCTCTACCGGATGATAGTCCTGAAATATATTGAAGCTTTCTGAATAAAACTATGTTCCTTCATTGTCATCTCTGCATTAACCTACTGTCCTGATTGTCACTTTATGTGAATGTGACATCTGCTTTTTACAAAATAAAGAGAACTGGAAGAGTTAAGATACCCTTTGCTTGTTACCTGAAAACTGCCCATATATCATCATGCTCACCATAGACAACATTGTTTCACTGCCCTTTAAAATATATTTTAAAGGGTATTTTCATATAGCTTGTTTATTGAATCCCCTGGCTTCAACTATGTGTATGTTATGAATTGGCATTTCTAAATGATGAGAAATTCAATACTATATGATTACTGTAGTTTGCTAGTTTTTCTTTCTCCAAAACACACTTAAATTGCCCGAATATTCAGTCTGAATATGAAATAGCCTTAAACCTATGTCCCTGGCTCCAATGTTTCTTCACAATGAGGCAGTGTAAATGTTATAATACATTTGCAGGCTTTGGAAACCACAAAATTTTGGTAAAGTTAATCTGGCCATCCTTTTTATTTCCCAATAATAAATATTATGGAAAAATATTGAGCAGAATCATAGGCATTCTGATTTACGACCTTTTATTCTGTGATACATCAGACATAAACAGCTCCCTTTAAGCTGCAAATAGAAAAGAAGAAAGATCTTCAGCATATATTAATTTCTATGCTTAAAGCACTAGTATGCACTGATGTACTTTCAGCCTGAGGACTATTACTGAGGTTACCCATTTAAAATATTTACCAATGAACTGCAGAACAAAACTTTCAGTAAAATGTGGTTGAAACCCTATAGTGCTGATCTTCCTTTTTCCATCGTAGAGTAATGGTGGTATGTTGGCCATCTGTTAAATTAAGCTGATCTGGAAGTGAAGTACTTACAGATCAAATCCTGCTTTTATGCAGCTACTTTCTTTAATGTAGGTGTGCCATAAAAGCAGCCAGGTGGCCAGAAACTGAAGCAAGAACTTCCTCTTAAAGTTTGTTTAATGGTGATGACATTTCAAATGGTGCAGCCTAAATTAAAATTTAGACTTGCCATTTATATTGAGTGCTTCAGGTTCCACGAAGGCTTTTTGGTCTGGAATTATCTCCCCCCACCCACCCACCCAGTAATTCTAATGTGATCTACAACTATGTTGAAGTACAGTGTGCATAACTTCACAATATCTGCCCAGGATGTTTGCCCAGTTGTAGTCATGCAACATGAATTGCAGTTCCATAAATATGGAATAATAATTAAGAGAAAAAAAATTAATATCCTTCAAACTTTGAGATATATAATGACCAACCTTGACCCTCATCTAATAAATAGAAATTAAAGAAACAAGTGTAAGAGTGACAGAAATAGGAATAACATGTACAGTTTGCGTAAATGCAAAGAGCAAAAATAAACTGAAAAAAGTGAATGAAATGGCAATATCTTCCTAACTTCAATGAAGCAAAGTAAGGAAATTCAGTACAACTTCTCTAAGGCCTGGGACTGTTTTATTTGAGCCCTTACAAGAATACATTTAATGGAAGTTCATGTTCAGGAAAACTCATAAAATTTCACAGATCTTTTTTCCATGCAAGTACTTGTTATTACTTGATATTTAAGAAATAATTGTTTCATTCTTTTGAATCAAGCAGAAACAGGGGTAGACACAAGTGTAATCACCCACTGAGTGGAT
This sequence comes from Thermophis baileyi, assembly GCA_003457575.1. Lineage (NCBI taxonomy): Eukaryota > Metazoa > Chordata > Lepidosauria > Squamata > Dipsadidae > Thermophis > Thermophis baileyi. Next base: position 4,685,052 of record QLTV01004098.1, on the reverse strand, counting down.
CAACTGGTTTTGGTGATTATACTCTTAACCAGTATAAATTCAGTTTATACTGGATTACCAGATAATGTCTATAAAATATGTGTTTGAGTTCTATAGAAAAGTAGCATCAAATTATACTAACATGGATCAAGATAGTTTTCTCCAAGATGGGAATTAAATATTTAAGGACCATACTTACTTAGTATAGGTAGATATTCACATAAACTGTTTTGTTTCTTTTGTTTTTACTGATGCAAGAAAATATTTATTACTTAAAATGGAAAATTTGTTTCAGAAATGCTGTGGTTTAGATTAGGAGCAGAGATGATTAAGAGACTAATAAACTGCACAATTACTCAAATTATGCAAATAATTGGAGGTATTCCAAAATAACATATGCATATAGGTTTAATCAAAATATTTTCAGATAGCATTTCTTTGTGTCAGATAAAAATATAGTTTGATATCAAATCCTGATATTAATGATCATTGGAGCTTAAGCTGAAACTATTCCATTCACTAAATAGGTTCGTGCACTATTCTAAATCAAATGGCCTGGGTAGCTTTCTCTAGGCCAGGGGTCTCCAGCCTTGTCAACTTTAAGACTTGTGGACTTCAACTCCCAGAATTCCTCAGTAATTCCCAGAAGTCCTCAGTATTCCTCAGAATATTAGGAATCCCAGAATTACTCAGTAAATTCCTTAGTCAGCAATTCTGGGAGTTGAAGTCCACAAGTCTTAAAGTTGGTCTCCAAGGTTGGAGACCCCTGCTCTAGGCATTTCCCTGAATGTGCTAAGTTCTTCACCTAAGGGAGAAGAGAATAACACGTGTAGTCCTATTTCTCCAACCTCCCTGTTTCAGTTGAAATTGAAGAAATGGAATGGAATGGAATGGAATGGAATGGAATGGAATGGAATGGAATGGAAATAATAATTAGAATAGAATAGAATAGAATAGAATAGAATAGAATAGAATAGAATAGAATAGAATAGAATAGAATAGAATAGAATAGAATAGAATAGAATAATAGAACAGAACAGAACAGAACAGAATACTTTATTGTCACTTTGAATGTACACTTACAAGGAAATTGTCTCCGGTGCATAAGTCATCAGTATACACACAAGCAACACAGTAATAAATCATAAATTGTAAGATATAATCATAAGTCATAAGATACAACCAACAAGTGATAGTCATAAGATACCAATAGGAGTAGCTAATGGAAAAGGTGAGAAGGATAATAGTAACGCAGTCCTACTACATGGGTAAATATCCTTACAGGCATAAGACAGTGCTGTGGGAATTACCGGTATGTGTTTAGCAGATT
>QLTV01004098.1:4662885-4676782 GCA_003457575.1 Thermophis baileyi | reverse complement strand
CTCTGCCTCTGCCAGCGTTGTGACGCGCTCCTGCCTGAGATGGGGCGGCGAGGCAGCCATCAAGGCTCCCCTTTTCTTCCTCGGAGGCAGGAGCGCGTTTGAAAACGCTGGCAGAGGCAGAGCCCAGAGGAGCCGAGGCAGTCTCGTGGGGTGTGCGTGCCCTCGACTCTCACTTGCTCTCGCTCTCCCGGCCAAAAAAGTGCCCGCAGCAAAAAGAGCGCCTCCCGGCATGCCCCCCCCTTTCCCCCCGGAAAGTAATGGGGGGGCTTATTTTCGGGGGGTGGCTTATTTCAACGCATGTCCCGAAAAGCCCTGTTGGGCTTATTATCGGGACATGNCGCGTTTGAAAACGCTGGCAGAGGCAGAGCCCAGAGGAGCCGAGGCAGTCTCGTGGGGTGTGCGTGCCCTCGACTCTCACTTGCTCTCGCTCTCCCGGCCAAAAAAGTGCCCGCAGCAAAAAGAGCGCCTCCCGGCATGCCCCCCCCTTTCCCCCCGGAAAGTAATGGGGGGGCTTATTTTCGGGGGGTGGCTTATTTCAACGCATGTCCCGAAAAGCCCTGTTGGGCTTATTATCGGGACATGTCTTATTTTCGGGGAAACACGGTATATGTATACATATATAGCGAGAGTGCAAATATATTTATGAAACCATTTACATATGATTCATTGTTTGAACACTTGATACAGAGAAATAGATAATGGTACATCCCTGGCATTTATATTAAAATACATGTACACATTGGTAGCCAATTAAATATATAATAGATAAGTACAGACAGAGCATTAATTCCTAATCAAGATCTAGCTAACAGAAATGCAAACTAAATAATAGCTTGCTTGGCCTGATGTTGGCTTCCTGACCACCAGCTTCTTTGGTGCATATCCAGGTTTTATACTAAAATTTGTTGCATTGTTCAAGGACTGGGAAGATACCATAATGATATTAGAAGGCTATATACAAATAAGGTGAGAATACAAAATCTCTTTTTTACTTTGAATTTGTTAATGGCTCTTGGCACATCTCTTGCTTATGAAGAAGGCATGAGAAACATTAACGTTTTCCTCCAGGCCTTTTGAATAAGCATCTTTTCTGCTATGGCAAGTCATTCATGCAGCAAACTTTACAGGTAAGAAAGCAGAATAACATGTACTGGTGACTCAAATCCTAAATGATGGATTACTCAGAGAAACCGGGCAATACATTTTCAATGATAGAGCATTTTAACAGAGATGTTCTGAATTGTTTAAAAAAAAAATGGTGAGGCTAACCAGGAAAGAAAATGTTGCATTGCATGTTTTTATATAATAAGCAGTAAATTGAAAATGGTTTCTGAAGGTGTTCAAGAATAGACTGTTTCAGAAGCATTGTTTTTTTTAAAAAAATCATTTCAGATTATCTATCAAGAAATCCCTCTAGATCAGTGTTGGCTAACCTTTTCGGCACCGAGTGCCGAAATGGGAGTGCGCGCGCGGGGGCAGCGCCGGAAAGCGGAAGAGCAGATCCCCGGCGCGGACGCGCAGAAGCACCAGAAACTGGAAGAGCAGTTCCCCGGCGCGCATGTGCGTGCCGGGAAGCTGAGCTTCCAGTTTCCAGCGTGCACATGTGTGCTGGTCTTCTGGTCTTCTGGTTTCTGGTGCGCATGCGCATGCGAAGACCAGCTGGCCGGCGTACATGCACATGCCGGAAACTGGAAGCTCAGCTTCCTGGCGCGCACATGCGTGCCAGGGAGCTGCTCTTCCGGTTTCTGGTGCTCCTGCATGCGTTAAGACCAGCTGGCTGGAGCATGTGCGCGCCAGAACCCGAAAGAGCAACGGGCGATGGCTGGCATGCCCGGAGAGATGGCTGTGCATGCCACTTCTGACACACGTGCCATAGGTTCGCCATCACGGCTCTAGATGCTTTTTGTTATAATCTAGCTTTCTGGAAGCCATATTTAATTATCTTTATCCAATCCAATTCTATATTTTCAGAGCTCTCAGCACAGTGGTTCCTCTACCTCACTAGCCTCTACCAAAGTCTGCAGTTCGATGGACGAAACTGATGGGCCTGGTGAAGGTAATATAAGTAGATAAAACGGCTCTCTGTTTTTCATAGCCATTTTCCATTTTTTCCAATAGTCAAAATATTCCTACTGTACTGTATATCATATACTACCGTAAGTATGAGAGTACATGTCCTTGACAAAAAAAAGTTTGGTTAACTTTCTAGTTCAGATTGTTTATAGAGGTTTTAATTGCTATGGTTTGAAAGTTATTGCCTAAACCTTTTGTATACAAGACACAAATATGAGGGATTATATAATAATTTCATGTGAACTGAACTGAACTGTTGTGAATGTTAGTCTGCACCCTAGTTTGGATCTTTCATTGACTGCAGACATCAACAATGCTCATTCATAGGTGAGGCATGGTTCTTGTTCATCCACAAATCAATAGCCCAGAAAGGGAGAGAAATTTTCTAGGGAGAGAAAAATTGACTCCTTTGAAAAGGTAGAAGCAGAACTAGAAATGGGAACTGAGGGAGAAGCTATGGGTTGAAACTGGGAAAAGAAGGTTCTGGTATTTTGCAGTGATTCAGATTAAGGCCGGAATTTCTAGCAAAAAAGGATTTCCAATTAAATGAAAGGAGGTTTCAGTTTTTTTAAAAATATGGCTATTTCTTTAGAAATAATTAAATATATTCTGTCCAGGACTTGCATTTAACCTTTCCCCTTTTTTTTGTGCTGCTAAGTCATTTTTATTTGCTAGTGAATTCTATATAGTTTCAGGCTTCTTCCAGTGTTTAAGGTGAGCATGAGTATGTTATTGCTATTTATAATTTTCTTATGATGTATAAGTTGAACTCCATGAAACATCTATTTTGAGATTCTGCCAGATAAATTCTAATTTGTAGCAGACAGGTCTTTACAGAAATCTAAGTAGTTCTTCCCCCCCCCCACCCCCGAGTTTATCAATCTTCCAAAGCATGACATTAATCTTGAAATCCTGCCAAGTAATTTTCCTGCACAACTTTTGTCTAGTATAATTAAGAGTAAATTATTCTTTAATTTGTTTCTCATGCTTCTCCCTTTCCCTGGATGTAGGAATCTCTCCTATAACATCCCTTGTACCTCTCTTAACTACATTCACAAAGTTTATTAGGCATCTTATTAGGGAGCCAAGGTGGTGCAGTGGTTAGAGTGCAGCACTGCAGGCTACTTCAGCTGACTGCTAGCTGCAGTTCGGCAGTTCAAATCTCACCGGCTCAAGGTTGACTCAGCCTTCCATCCTTCCGAGGTGGGTAAAATGAGGACCCAGATTGTTGGGGGCAATATGCTGACTCTGTGAACCGCTTAGAGAGGGCTGGAAAGCACTATGAAGCGGTATATAAGTCTAAGTGCTATTGCTAAGTGCTATTGCTATCTCATCTCAAGTTAGGCATAAATAGTCATTTGAAATTCATCATGTTGATTGTCAAAAAAAAATGGGTGGGTTATTTCACTAAATTTTTCAGAATAAGAAGAAATTATCCACCAATTTCTCAAAGACAGGGCTCTTTCTTGGTTATCCAATGGGAAAATTTGCCTTGTTATGTCTTCTTTTGAAAGTGAATTGAGATATGAGAACTCATAAATTAACTGGTTGGTTTTATGCCATTAAGCTAGTGTTGTCTCAATGACCACACAGATAGACCTTCTTAAAAATCATTGGTCTCCAAGCTGGCCTTTCAGGTCTTCCAACTATACATCGATAGCCTTTGTAATCAGAGCCAATCAGCTTGCTGCTGTAAGCTGTAAACTGTTGGAAGAATAATGTACTATGAAACTGATTGTAAGATGATCAGAATCTACTGAAATAGGTGGCTATAACAAATTTAAATCCTCAAATAAACTCAGGACATACATGCAAATATCTTGGCCATCTTGGCAATTTTTAAAAAAGTGCAGGGAATCACATTTTCCTTGTGGGCGAGTTTAATGTCAGGTATCATCAGTCTGCTGATGAATATTTCAATCCCAGGCTAACCAGCCTATTCTGACTCCCTGTGTCTGGAGTCTGTAGGAGTCAGGAGGCAGTGGAAAAAGCTAAAGCTCTGCCCTTACAAAACCAAGTGGCTATGGTTTTTTGGACCAGCCATATCTTGATATGCTCCATCCTTAGTCCTGAATGGGGTTGCACTTGGTCTCACAGTTTCTACTGAATAAACAAGTGACAACTTGCTGGGAAAGACTTTGTACAGATTCATCTAATGAATCAGTTGCATGCATCTGTGCAGCCCTAAGAAACTTTGATCACCTTGTGTTTGGATCATTGCAATGGACTGCATATGAAACTACACCTAAAGACCACTCAGAAAGTGCCGATGGCCCAGAACACAGCAACATACTGTAGGCAACTTTGGGTATGCCTTGTTATGTTCATGCAACACCTTTACTGTGGAAGCTGCATTCAGTACATGTCAATGTGCTGATTATCTCTTATAAAGCTCTTCATGGCACAGAGCTTGGTTATTTGAGGAAGCACCTGTGTTTCACAGTTGCTGTCCATCTTATATGATTCAGCAGCATGCTCTGGATCCCATTGAAAAGCAATACATTCAGTGGGACCCAAGAAACAGGTCTTCTGTGGTGTAGCATCTGGTCTCTGCACTGCTATTCTTCCAAAAGTTTGCACAGTCCCCAGTCTAACCTTATTTAAATGTGTCCTCAGGATTTGGTTCTTTTCCCAACCTTAGGTTATATTGGGTGTCGGACTCCTTTTGGGTCAACTGATTTGTGAGATGGTAGTTGTTTCTTTCTAGATATTTTTTTTATTGCATGGGTTGTTTTATTTTAAATTTTGCATATTGAATGCTGCCCAGAATCACAGTAAAGTTAATAAATAAAATAGCTCTATGGTTACTGAAAACAAATAGCACAATTTCTACGCTTTTTGAGGTGGAAAATAGTGTGTAAGTGTAAGCCTTACTATAGGCGTGCTAAAACAGCTAAAAATATAGAAATCCCAAATGCAGCCTGGTCTTGCTAACAACTGTGCTGTGGCCCCATCTGTTTTGCAGCCCTCAGATTTTCCCCAGAAGCTGAGTTGTGGCCCTTATATCTCAATTTGTTAAAGAAAATTCTCTTTAATCAAATTGAGAAAGAACTGCTTAACAAAAACAAAACAAGAATTTATCTGGCCAGGACAGTTTAATTATTCCACTGATTGTAGAGCAGAATTTTAAAGGATTAAAAGAAAATAGAGAGTTATTATGATTAGAAAAAGCTAAACATGGTTCATTTAAGAGAAGGTATAAGTATGGCTTGAACTTTTAAAAATATTTGAAGAAGAAGAATTCTCCAATGGCTGCTAAAATACAATAAATAGAACCTCTTTTTCCTCTCTTTTGATTTAACTGTGAAGGTTTTTTAAGCATCTGGTGTCCAGGTTGAATTTGTTAGTGACATTATTGAGAACACTTGTTTAAAAACCAAATATTTTATACAAAAGGAGGAAAATAGGAGTTATCACATGAGCAAGTTTGTGTTGCTCTCAGCTTACAGGACGTAATAAAATAAGTGCTTGAGTGTTAGACTTCTTTTGCAGATACTTAATTATGGTGTGTTGAACTAATTCTGCATTGAGATGAAATAGTTACGTCTGTGAAATGATCACCAATGTGTGTGAGATACAAGCAATGGGCCCAGCATCCATAAGCTTGATATTTAATATTGTGAAACTTTCTGACAGTATCAGCAATATGGTTCTTCTGTTTTGCAAAATGGATGGTTTCAATTGTCTTAAGCAGTATAGGTATAGGTAAAATCTGTAGCAAAAGTCACATATGTGTTGCTTTCCCCACAAATAAAGCTTACTAACAATTCTTTTCAGAAGTGTTGGATGAAGGCTTCCAGGTTCCTGTCTCAATAGCAGAGAGGTATAAAGTTGGTCGGACTATAGGAGATGGAAATTTTGCCATTGTAAAAGAGTGTATAGAAAGGTGAGCAAGCTTTTTCCCTTGTTAAAGCATTTCCTAACATTAGACTATTCCTAGATCATATCTCTATTTACAAACGATATGTAACAAAATAGTGCCTCGACTACATAGCAACAACAACAACAACAACAACAACAACAACAACAACAAAGAATCCAGCTAGGCCTATAAAGAAAAGGTTTTTTAGAATCAATCTATAAATGAAATGCTTTTATTTTCTACCATCCTTGATTATTCTTTCTGTAGTTGGGTCTTACATATATGCTTTTAGAAAAACAATGCTGTTTAAAAAGCTTCATATATAAGCAGGCACAGTAAATATCTTGGAAATAAAATAAAAAAGTCCTTCCTTAACATAACTTTTTCAGTTTTGACTTCCAAATCTCTGCTGCCGCTGTTATCTGCAATAGTCTGTGTATGCTGCACTGGTTATAATATATAAAATATGACTTGCTGAGGGTCAACTCAACATAAAATAGCTGTTTTTCCATCAACGGTTTGATAAAGAAGGAATTTTAGGGAGAAATCCCATTTTCTCCCTTTAGGAGCATTTTGGTCATGTCAGAAAAAAATTCCTGTGCAGCAGCTGTTGGCATACACAGGCCCTTCTGTAGGCAGGAATTCATGCATAGAAGCTAGCTGCTATATGCAAAAGAATCCTGGCCTGATGGGATAAGCTGTGTTTATCACAAGCAACCAAGGCAATCATAGGCAAATGAAACGTGTTCTTTTCCAGGAATTATCTAAACAGTATAGATTAGTGTATAATTAAAAAAAGAAGTTATTCCGTTCCAGTTCAGGGATTGGGTAGAATTGATTTATTGCATTTCATTCTTCCTTTCCTTGAAGAAGTTTAAGGCAGCTTTCATATTCTTCCCTTCTACTGACGCCTGTCAATCTGTGGGGAAGGATCTGTCCCCCAGAATAACTTAGGCTGAGTCAGGGATGAAGTTGTGTCCCCAGAGATTTAAGCCCAGTACTCTAAGCTTCATGTCGCAGTTTAACAAATGGTTTAACAAATGGTTTAACAAAGCAAATAAGAAAATATGTTGTTCCGTTATACTCAATGGAATTGTGTAAGGTCAGGCTATCCTACCAAAGTTTTGTCATATATTTAAGCACATCTGAAGTATAATATTTTAAGGTGAGGGAAAGTAAAGAAAGGAGGTTGAGTGGAGCAATTCAAATACCACGCTGAATTTATTATTGCTTAATGAGGCAAGCATTGCTTAATAAAATAGCATCTGCATATATTTTGGTATCACTAGAACTGATAATATAAAATTTGAATTTTTTAAAAATAAAAGTTTAACATGCAAGCCTACGATGAAAAATATGTGGGGGGGGGAGGAGGAGGAAGAGGAGGAGGAGGATTCCAAATGGTAATCTATATAAAGATAGCTTTTTGATGTCTTATTTCTGAGTAACTATACTATGCCAAGAAGCCCTCTAGTGGGGAAATGATGCCTTGCTCAGGGAGTTATGCTTTTTTTTTTAAGCAATGGTGCAATATGATACTGTAAAACGTGTGTGGACTTCTTATTTTTCCTAAGCCTTTGCTTTAAATAGTGAATTTAAACTTCATTTTAAACTTTAATGTTTTCATTTCTATTAGCAATTATATTATTTAAATCAATATCCTATATCTCTTCATGTTTCACAGCAGCTTGCCACAGTAACGAAATAGAAACTTTCTAAAAAGTTCCTTATTTTCTGCTGGAGATTTTCTAGTCGTTTCTATTAAGGTATACATTTAGGCTGCTCTGCAAAATAATCTTGAGGTTATGTGTTAAATTGTAAAATGTTGTCACTATTGGGTAAATGAATTTAATCTGTTTCTTCCTTCTTCTGAATGTTGTTAGGTCAACTGGTAGAGAATATGCCCTGAAAATCATTAAGAAAAGTAAATGCAGAGGAAAGGTAAGTATTGAGATCCTCAGTGGAGTATCATATGTTTCAGAGGAATCTTATGTTCAGTTTTTGAATTAGATCTAATCTGCAGGCACTCCAATTTAGTGGTTAATTTTTTTTAAAAAATGTAGTCCAACATTTGCTGAACAACAGATGGAATAAGGATCTGGCTGGGCACCGTCACAAGGTTCTTTATAGAAAAAATAGCTTACATTGACTCAGAATTACGTATCAATTGGAATCTAATGTGATGACATGAATAATCTCTTGTGATGTTATCTTGGAGTTATCTGGCCATGTGGAAACTGATGAAATGGATAGGAGTCCCTGTAATATGAGCTTGGCTACATGTGAACTTCTTTGAACACTTCATCGATCAGCCGATGTAGTTAGATTATTATAATATAGTCTGCATAGGACTGCCTTTGAAAATGACCCGGAATCTATAATTATAACATTCAGCAGCCAAGATATTAGCAGGTATGAATTATTCTTGTAATATAATATCCAAACTCTGGTTACCTCACAGATATTTTTTTTATAAATTTCCAACTGCAGTTACATAGTCAAATTAAATTAGTGTTTGTTTTAATGTATAAAGCCTTATATGTCATGTTTTCAAGACGTATCAGGAATTGTTTCTTTCAAGTGTAATCTCTCTGGCCTGTGTGTATATAAATGAAGAGAAGCTTTTGATACCTGATTTGGTAACAAATCAGGGAGATTTGGACCTGAAAAATTTGGTAGTGCCTTTCCTGTTTGGTACACACAATCCCATTGTAGCTACAGGAGGCCCCTACACTGCTGATATTTCTGAAGATAGTGAAGGCAGGGCATTTTATTTAATTGTGCACTTAGTGTATATTTTTAATGGTTTCTGTTATTTATGCATTTATTTAAATAATAGATATAGCTTTTTGTATGTGGGAAAGATCTTGGGAGGCTGGGTGAAGAGAAGTTGCCAAGGGAATAATCAGGTAAGAGACAACATAGCCTGAAGTTGGATAGTGGGTGGGGCAAGAGACTCAGAAGAGACCCTCCCTAGTTTCTTAGGCTGTAAAGGAGAAGGGAAGAGAACTGTACTTTCAGGTTTGCAATATTATATTATTGTAGCTTTACAATAAAATAGAATTAGCTTACCTGGCCAAGCCTGGTCTACCTAATAAGACTGACACTTCCCATCTCACAACGGTGACTTTGGTTGGCATAGAAATATTAAAATCCAACAATAAAAACAATGATCCATGTTGCCCTAGATACATGGGACCTTCCAGTGATGAAGCTGCATTGCCTACCCTCCTAACCCAAATGCATGGAGGAAATAGCCAAGTCTTCAGAGTTTTATAAAAAGATAATTTGGCTTATGATGGATGGGCTGCCATATTACACTTATTGTTGAGTCTTCATCTGATGTGATTGGTGTGTTATTCTTCTTCTTCTAAACCACTCACAGATGTTTTAACTGGACGGGATATAAGTATCAACAAACATCTGGACTCATGGTCTCTAAAATATTCTGGAGGACTCACATACTCTGATTTTTTTAAAGGCTACCATATCGTAAAACAAGTAATGGAGAAGCAATATAAATCTGATAGAGATAGAAGATAGATAGATAGATAGATAGATAGATAGATAGATAGATAGATAGATAGATAGATAGATAGATAGATAGATAGATAGATAGATGATAGATAGATAGATAGATAGATAGATAGATAGATAGATAGATAGATAGATAGATAGATAGATAGATAGATAGATAGATAGATGATAGATAGATAATGGATGGGACAGGTGCATGGGATGTGGGAAGCTGCCACAGAAAAGGCCCCTTTGCATATTGCCATTATGTAAGAATCTGGAGGGGCCCTGAGATAGATCTTGATTCTCAAGCAGAATTATATGCAGAAAAATGGTTATTTGACCAGTTTGGTCCCAGACCATTTAGATTTTTCATTAGGGGTTAAAAGCAACTTTTAAAATTGTTCTACAAAACTATGTGACTTGAGAAACCTGACATGAAAACAACAAGATGTTCCGTTTAGGAAGGATGAGAGGTCAAGGCATAATATGTTGGCTTGTAGAAATCCTGGGAAGAAAAATATTAATAGCTAAAATGTCTAAAGAAATGCAGCTGTTATTTCATTATTTTTTTTTGCTTGGGAAAACATGATTTGTTATATACTGTATAATTTTTGAGTTAAAAGGTTGGAAGTGTAATTCTTTACAGGCATACTAAAAGACAAATATTCAGAACATGTTAAATATAGGCAAGCTTAAATCTAAATAAAATACTTGCAAGTTTAAATCTTCTACCTCTGTTTTACTTTTGATATTCATTTTCTCAGCCTCAGCATAGTCATTGACTTATGCATTAATTTATAAGGGTTCTAAAACTTCTTAATGAATACTGAGTTTCATCTGTCCATTATGTACCTGGATGCCCCATTAAAGGAGATCAGTTTAGTGTAGTGATTAAAGCAATGGATTAGAAAGTAGCAGCCCATGGGTTCTAGTCCCGCCCTAGGCAGAGAGGCTAGTGAGGGGATTTGGGGTCAATCAGTCTCTCTTTCAGCCTCAGAAACAAGGTACTGGCAAGCCACCATTGCCAAGAAAACCAAAAGTTGAATATATTGATTTTATTTAGCCTATGGCATCTACAGTCATGACCTCTGACTTGATAAATTATAAGAACAACTTACCCCATTAACTAAGGCAAAGGTCCTGGAGCAATTATATGGTTTTGTTCCATTTTCTTTTCATATATTTTTTTTTCTGTCCTTTTATGCAGGAACATATGATTCAGAATGAAGTTTCCATTTTAAGACGGGTCAAACATCCCAACATTGTTCTCCTGATTGAGGAAATGGATATGCCCACTGAGTTGTATCTTGTCATGGAGCTTGTAAAAGTAAGTACAGGTGAACATTTATCTGCTGCTGCTTAGTTTGTTAGCCTTTTACCAGAATTCTAATCTTAGCTTCAGTGTAGAGAAATATGTGTATGAACATGGAGCAAAGAAGATCTACTATTCCTCAATAGAAAGTTTATTAAAGATGGGGAAATGGATGAAGTAACTTGTAAATATTTATCTAAATGTAGCGGTACTTTGTAGATTATTGTAAGGTATGGGTGTTTGTTGAAAGAAGCTAAAATGTATACTGTTTGTGTAAGAGCATTTTTCTGCGCATGTTGTTATATGAAAATGGAAGCTGGGTGTAATAGGAGAAAGTACAAAAGTACTTGAATGGGAGACTGGATTTTAAAAAGTGTATGTGGTAAAATAAGAATAGATGTGACCAAGAGTGAATGGATGGTAAATTGTATTATTTCAAAATGAGTGAACAGCAATAACATCACTGTTTTGTAAGTACCTTGGTTGCCAGTGTGTTACCAAGGTCCTGGTTATCATCTTTAAAGCCCTTCATGACTTGGGGCCAGGTTATCCAAGGGATTATCCTGTCCTAGTTGTCTACCTGTACAATTTGGTTAGGCAAGTTGGGCATACTGGGGGTTCCATCAGCCAAGGAATGTTGGTGGGAACCAGGAAATGTGTCTTCTCTGCCATAGCCCCTGCCCTCTGGAATATTCTCCCTTCAGATATCAGGATGACCCCAACTCTGTTGGTCCTTCATAAAACCAAGAAGACTTGGTTATGTGCCTGGACCTGGAGCCCCAAGTGTGTTAAAGACCCTGTTTCCTGATTGCATTGATAGCCATAGTAACAGATATATTTGGTGCCATATACCGTTTTTCCCCGAAAATAAGACCGAGTCTTGTTTTCTTTTTGGCCCCAAAAGAAGCACCAGGTCTTATTTTGGGGGGATGTCTTACCCACTTACCTTAGGACCACCTCAGCTACGCTCCCATGACCTGTCACCTGTTACGCCGCTGCCTGACTTCTTCTGTGGCCACTTGTGGCAGGAAGCCGTAAGCCTCATTGCACCACTGCCGCCGCTCAGGGTGAAATGCCATGAGGTTTGTCATGCCTATGCTGCCGGCACGACTTCTGCAGCCACTTGGGGCCACTTGCGGCCGGACGCCACGTGGCACATTGCGCCAGTGCCATTGCTCGCAGCAGAACGCCTCCAGCCTCATCGCGCCGGTGCTGCCGCTTGCAGCAGAATGGTATGAGGTTCACCACACCGGGTGCCGCCACTCGTGGCAGGAGGCTGCATGGTGTGTTGTGTTGTTGCGCGTAAAAGTGGCAGCATCAGCGCGATGAGGCTGGCAGCATTCTACTGTGAGCAGCGGCACTGGTGTGACGAGCCACACAGTGTCCTGCCATGAGTAGCTGCACCGGCACAATGCGCCATGTGGCCACAAGCGACTGCAGAAGTCGGGTAGTGGTGCGACAGGTGTCGGGGCATGGGAGACCTGGCTGCGGCGGTCCTAAGGTAAGTGGGTACGAGGTGCATGGGATAGCTCCACCTGTTGTGGCTTGCCCGAGTCCCGCACAGCTGCTCATGGATCCGGAAGACTAAGAACCGACCATGGGGTGGCAATATCATTCTGTATCTCCGGCACCTGAGTCCAAGACTGAGGAGGACGCAGGGCCAGAGGATGATAATCAACCAGGGCTTTCTGCACCTCCCCAGCAGGAGTTGAGTGACTCAAGTAGAGAGGAGGAGCCTCTGATTGATCCTAGGGCACGCAGGGCAGCTAGCCGGCAAGAGTGGCTCTGTAGGAGGAGGTCTTCTCACAGGTAAACCTGCAGGCAGAGGGGCCACGCCCTAAGACTACAGTATATAAGGTTGAATCACAATGGAAACTGTTGCTGGAAACAACGCACATATTTACCCTGGCTGCTGTTTACACTTTTGGTGATATCAGTTGGACTAACTCCAGTCTGGGCTCTCGGCCAATTCCAGCAAGTGAAGTGTGTGTGTGTCATTTCCTGGGGGCTTGCCGTGCTGGGTCACAACACCACCCCTGCACCCCTGCCCTAGCTTGATTTTTATGCCTGCGCCTCGCACCACCTCGTACAACCAGATGGTGGGCAGGGCTTAACTAGGGCTTATTTTGGGGTAGGGCTTATATTAGGTACAGGCGTGAAAATCAGGCTACGGCTTGTTTTCGGGATAGGTTGTATTTTCAGGGAAACATGGTATTTTATACTCTTTTAATTGTTTTGTCTTATGATGTACACCACCCAGAGTCACTTGTTGAAATGGCTGTAGAAATAAAATCTCAGCTTGTCCTGCGATTCGCTTCTTGGAAACAAACCAGACAAACTCTGTGTAGTTGGATCTGTGTTTAATCTCTCAGCAATTAATCAAATGGAACAACTGAGGTAGCCCGAAAGCTCATTTAAGTCAGTGCTGGGAGCAACTGCCTCCCAGCGCTGTTTTATATGCTCACCTCCACCCCCCACACTTTAAGCCACCATCCCACATCCGGTAGTTCTACTCCCAACAGATTGAGCACCGTACATTTACATTCCATTCATATGATATCAGGAGTCAATACAGCCACCCCCACGAGCTGCTATCAGGGTTGTCAGGGCTGGCAACAGCTCATCTGTAGCCGGCATCCAAGATCAGAATGGAGGCAGCAGCCCTGAGGAAAACTTGGCTTGTCGTGGCTGTATGACGTCAGGGAAATGGTGAGCCCAGGATCGGGCTTGACACTGGGTATGTCTAGTTCAATGCAAAGAAGGACTAGGGATGACATGGTAGCAGTGTTCCAATATCTCAGGGGCTGCCACAAAGGAGAGTGAGTCAAGCTATTCTCCAAAGCACCTCTGTATGACGTCAGGGAAATGGTGAGCCCAGGATCGGGCTTGACACTGGGTATGTCTAGTTCAATGCAAAGAAGGACTAGGGATGACATGGTAGCAGTGTTCCAATATCTCAGGGGCTGCCACAAAGAAGAGTGGGTCAACCTAGTCTCCAAAGCATCAGAAGGCAGGATAAGAAGCAATGGACGGAAACTAATCAAGGAGAGAAGCAACCTAGAACTAAAGAGAAATTTCCTGAGAACAATTAATCAGTGGAACGACTTGCCTCCAGAAGTTGTGGGTGTTCT
>QLTV01004098.1:4599646-4661595 GCA_003457575.1 Thermophis baileyi | reverse complement strand
CCCGGCTTCCGTAGTTGCCAAGCCGCCGCCTGCTCCTGGCCGTTATCCCAAGCCTGCCACCCCTGGGGTTCACGGAAGCTGGCCTCTCCGAATCTCTCCCTAAGGATATCCCTTGTGCTACTGCCAGGTGCTGTAGAATACCTCCACTCTGCCTCTTCATCACCTGTAAGCCTTCGCTCCCTCCACTCATGAGGGGCAGCCCTGCGACGCCTTGGTGGAGTTGGTAACTTGTTGGCCCCCGTAACTACAGAGCTAAGCCACCATTCACCCTGACCTGTCCCAGAAGGAACCTCCATTTGTTTGGTCTCCCTCACCTTTGGTCGAACAGCAGGCTGCATTATATCCGTCTGTATCTCAGAAGAGCCCTGAGGCGTCTCCTCCACAGCTGCCTCCATTCCCAACCATTCCTCTCCTGCTTATTCTGACATCTTGGCTCAGTAGGAATGCAGGATAAAAAGAGCACTGACTTCCTCTCAGCTTGTCCTGCGATTTGCTTCTTGGAAACAAACCAGACAAACTCTGTATAGTTGGATCTGTGTTTAATCTCTCAGCAAATGGAACAATGGAACAACTGAGGTAGCCCGAAAGCTCATTTAAGTCAGTGCTGGGAGCAACTGCCTCCCAGCGCTGTTTTATACGCTCACCTCCACCCCCCACACTTTAAGCCACCATCCCACATCCGACTCCCAACAGCGATAGCTCATTTAAGTCAGTGCTGGGAGCAACTGCCTCCCAGCGCTGTTTTATACGCTCACCTCCACCCCCCACACTTTAAGCCACCATCCCACATCCGGTAGTTCTACTCCCAACAGATTGAGCACCGTACATTTACATTCCATTCATATGATATCAGGAGTCAATACAGCCACCCCCACGAGCTGCTATCAGGGTTGTCAGGGCTGGCAACAGCTCATCTGTAGCCGGCATCCAGGATCAGAACGGAGGCAGCAGCTGTTCGGCCCTGAGAAAAACTTGGCTTGTCGTGGCTGTATGACGTCAGGGAAATGGCGAGCCCAGGATCGGGCTCGACATAAAATAAGTAAACCAGTTTTTGAGGATACCAATATAGGCTTGAAAACAGACTCTGCTTGTGAAAAGATTGCCATGTACACTAGAAAATTAATCAGGAACATTATTTTCCTTACAATTGTACAGATGTGAACTTTCAAAGAGGGAACTGGAATTCTACTTGGCCTGCTTTAAACTCACTCTCTCATCCATATCCTGATGAGGAGAGTCACTCTCCAGTTGTAGTGGCAAATCTGCTAATAATATAAACAGAGGTGGGTTCCTACTGGTTCTAACCAGTTCTTTAGAACCGTTAGTAAACCGGCGATGACGTCACGGAACCGTTTTTTTTCGGTGTCTCCGTGGGCGCCGCCATCTTGGATTTGTCTTCTGCGCATGCACGGCGCGACCCTGAGAGAACCGGCAGCAAAAGGATCTAGAACCCACCCCTGAATATAAAGGTTCTGTGGAAATGGAGTTAGTCTTCTTCTTGATTGTCATATGTTTCCTTAAACCTGAGAGTATTCCTTGACACGGAGAGTAAGAATTGATCTACCCAGCACTAGTAACCAAGCTGACTTTCTAATCTATATTCCTGCCGAACCTTTGCAGGAGTCTGATGTTATGTATGTAGCTAATGCCTCAATTACTATCAGTTAGGAACGTAGATCCCCTTTTTTCAAAGCCACCAAGGAGTATTTGGGAAGGTGACTGATTATGATGCCATCCGGGTTGATAATTGGCAAAAGAAAAACCAAACAAAATCAGGAGGAAATTTGTAGAGCTGAAAAAGATTTAGTGTTATGTGCTAGTAAAAGTTTTGATAGGTATTTAAAGCAGTTTCCTTTAATCATTTGGTGGGTAGTTCTTCAGGGAAGGCTTCAGATGGCAGAGTTGCTGGAAGGCAGCAGGTGATTGGAACCTTGTCACTGGATGGGATTGTTATTTTGTGCACACAGCAATAAAAAAAAGGACAGAAATGGAGGGAGATAGCTAGGAGACAAAAAAGATCTGTCTGCTTGAACCTGGATTAGATCATTCTTGTGGTCCTTTTCAACTCTAAAGCCTATGAAGTGAAGGCTGCTATGTGATTTAAAGCATATACATTTCCCTATAATATTTCACAGAGCAAATTGGATTCTTTAAAAAAAATGTGCATGTTTGGTATGCTTTATTGGAATTAAGATTTTCCTGTCCTTTCCTAATGAATAAGTTCCTGGTTTTCCCTCTCCGCAGGAATGGAAAAATATGGAGAGGTATAGTGAATGCCATTGGTGTAAATTAGATGTAGCTATATTTTATTTTCTTAACATGCATTTAACTTCTATGCCTTACTATTTTGTATTCCCTTTCTGTGCTTTGCTTACTTGTGCCTGCCTGCCCCAAAAGGGAATCCCACGATGGGGCTGTCTGTTTAAAATTGAATAAATCTTGTTATATGTTTCTTTTTCAAATAGTAAAGCAAGTATTCTTGGAAGCTTGCTGAATAATCCATTCACTATTCCCATTTACAGCTGAGTAACCATCTGCTAAGGGCTGCTTTTTGAAGGCTTAACATGTAAATTAAATCCTCTAATGGCAAAGGTTTTCAAGAGGAGAAAACTGCTGGCATGTCAAACTTTAGTTAATAAATTATGCTTTCATTGGTCACAACAAACTTAATATAAGTGGATCCTATTGCTGCACATGCATTCTGTTTTCATCCCAGGCATATCTTTCTGTCCTTAAATGTAAAAAATGCATTTCATAGATATAAATAAAAACAAATTTCAAGTAGGAATTATGAAAGGTGAGAGAGGATGTGGTTCCTGGCAAGCTGCCATTGTATGTACTGGGACTAAATCATTATGCAAGCCTTGCATTACCCTAGTTCAGTGGTGGAATTCAAATTTTTTTACTACCGGTTCTATGGGCGTGGCTTGGTGGGCGTGGTGTGGCTTGGTGGGCGTGGCAGGGGAAGGATACTGTAAAATCTCCATTCCCTCCCCACTCCAGGGGAAGGTTACTGCAAAATCCCCATTTCCTCCCAATCAGCTAGGACTCGGGAGGCAGAGAATAAATGGGGGCCAGTCAGAGGTAGTATTTACTGGTTCTCCGAACTACTCAAACTTTCCGCTACCAGTTCTCCAGAACTGGTCAGAACCTGCTGAATCCCACCTCTGCCCTAGTTATTTTAACAAGCATTATTTATGATAGGGTTTCTCCCTGCTGTTCAAAGGATCTAACTTCAATTTCCCATGAGAAAGGGAATATTATAGCATTTCTTTTGGAAGGTAGTAAATAAGTAATTGGTTATTGTTCTTCTGGATGTCAGTGCCTTATGGTGAAAGGTGATAAGGTTTGTTCTTCCATCTTATCCCATCCCTTTTTAATTAAAAAAAAACCATTTTAAAGCTGTTTCCAGTTTGTCATGCTTCCAGAAAAGTGCAATGTTAGTGAAGAAATCAAACAGTATCATTGACTAGCTAATAGTGAGCAATCTATTAAAAGATTATGACTGAATATGACTGAAATTGGGAAGTTGAAGAGTTGCTCAATGAAAGTAAAATGTTGAATTATATCCAATTAGATTACTTGCAAAATTAGCACATTAGGGCAGGGTTCCCCGAAGTGATCAATATTGACCCTCTAGGCCAGGGGTATCAAACTCAAGGCCTGCGCTTAGATCTGGCCCATGGGGCCTCCCTGAAAACAGCGAAGGACTGGCCCGTGGTGCCTCTGCCAGCCTCCCCGAGCTCCGTTTTCACTGGCAGAGGGCTGCAAGAGGTGGTCCCGGCCAAAAACAGAGCCCAGATGGGCCATGCGTGACCTCCCCAAGCTCTGTTTTCGCTGGCAGAGGGCTGCAGGAGGCTGGTCAACCGAAAATGGAGCCTCGATGAGTGATATCGAGCTGGCCACGCCCACCCTGGCATCCCGACGTCAAACACAACTCTGATGTGGCCCTCAAGGAAATCAAGTTTGACACCCCTGCTCTAGGCTTTATGGGACTATTCAAGGGGTTCATATTATCATTATGGTTTGTCAAGAGCCGAGGTGGCGCAGTGGTTAGAGTGCAGTACTGCAGGCTACTTCAGCTGACTGCTAGCTGCAGTTCAGCGGTTCAAATCTCACCGGCTCAAGGTTGACTCAGCCTTCCATCCTTCCGAGGTGGGTAAAATGAGGACCCAGATTGTTGGGGGCAATATGCTGACTCTGTGAACTGCTTAGAGAGGGCTGTAAAGCACTATAAAGTGGTATATAAGTCTAAGTGCTATTGCTATTGCTATTGCTATATGTTTAGATTGAATTTGGCTTTTTTATCCACCTATTGAGTCCTTCTGAAGGAACTGGCATAGATAGATGCTGTTTGATGGTATTAAAGGCATTGTCAGAGGAAGTAAGCTGTTCCAAGTAAAGCTACCTTTTACAGTTGACTGATGGTGATTTTGTCAATGCCATTGGGTGTTCAAATGGTGCTCCAATTGTTTTGGAGTTGTAAATCACCTATTTAGTATTTTGTAATAGACACCTCTTACTATTGGTACAATTAGTAATAGTTGTACTATTGTGGTATTTATTAAATTATTTTCATTATTATTTGGGGGTCAGCGAACAATCTGAGTTGCCTTGTGATGAGATAGGCAGCAAACAAATTTAACAAATAAAAATAAAACAACCTGAAGCTTCATGAGGAGTCAATAAGTTGAAGAGTTGGGGAGTCCTGCATTAGGGTCTTAACAGACATCAGCCTTTCTCTGTTTACTTTAAATAATTCACATTTTCCTTCTTACATCCCAATTTCCTTTCCTCTTTCTAACTGTTGGCAAAAGTTTTACAATATGTATTTTATTGGAAGGATTGTTTAAAGTAATGTGAACTTATAGTATAAGAATTTTACTGAACGTCTACCACCAATGGCAAACTGAAATGACAGAATCCATGAAGAGTTGAAGTGCGTTTTTTTTCTAGGATAGACTGTGAATTATTTGAGTTAATCTTGTCATTTATAAATATATAGAGTGTCCACTGCAGATTTCATTCTTTTCTTTAAGAATGGGAATTCTAAGATGTCCTGAAAGAAAATGCTATCGATCATTATGAACCTTCTCCTGAATCATAGTGGAATATACTAATATGTTACATTCATTTTACTTCAGGGAGGAGATCTTTTTGATGCTATTACCTCCACAAATAAGTATACAGAGAGGGATGCCAGTGGGATGCTGTACAATCTGGCCAGTGCCATCAAATACCTTCATACCTTGAACATTGTTCACAGGGATATCAAACCGGAAAATCTGCTGGTAAGTAAAACATTAAGTGGTGATAGAGATTTTGATACATATAATTCATAGCAATCATCTATCAATCACCTATCTCAAATATCAGTCAATTTAGGGGCACTTTCAGCTTAAAATAGTTTTCAGAATTAGAACAAAAAATGGCCTTACTGGATTGAGCCCATCTTAGTCCATAATTTTATTTCACACAAAGAATTCCAGGTGCTTCGGGTACACCTACAAGTAAGAGATGGAGTCAGGACTTGCAAGATTAATGCCAGCCTTGTGAGGTAATCCAGACAAGAAACATACCCAGGAGTACTAGTTCTATCTTTACTGTGTAAGAATTTTTGAAGTATGAAACTACATCTCTCCCCCATTGCCTTTACAACTAGGGAAGGCCCCTTCCAAGATGTTTGTTACGTTCTCATTCCTTCTGTGGTCTCAGTTGTTTCTTGTCTAACCATTGTCCAGTCTGCAGCTCTTCTGTTTCCCAAATCATTCTCACACCCCAATATATCAGCCTATTGATTAAAATTAAAATAGTACTTATCAGTACTATTTTATATGCCCCAACACAAATGACTTTTGTTGGTTTACAACTATTAATTGTAGATCTGGGTGTTTGATGGCTACCAAACAACTGTCCACAATGGAATCAGACTTTAAGAAAAAAAGAAAATTACCTGTTTTTTCCCATTCCATTTCCTTTTTAAGTCTTTATTATTTCTATGGAGGGAGTTGCTACCTTTTACAAATATGATATTGCAATGTATCCCAATGAGCCTTTCTTTGGAAAAGGTTTAGAAATTAGAAATAGTGAAAAGTGAAAAGTGAAGCAACTGGACTGTTGGCAGTTACATATTTTAATGATCGTGTAACTTTGAAATCATTTTCAAGTCTGCTTCAGAATGTTGATTTTAAATGCTGTGTAAAATATAGTTAAAATGTAAGTAAAATATAAAATGAATGCCTTTAATTTCAGTTCTTCAGAACCAAGAGAAACTATGATGGTTAGTTAGTACACAAGACAGTATCCTTTTTGTAGAAAGTCAGGTTAGGGTGGCTTGGTGTGCCTCTGACTGGGATCCTAAAATATCTCCAGTTATCTTTCACTCTTAAACTCTGGAAAATTTTGATCTGAATGTAGACAGCGGTTAATCCATTTTGGTATATGTGAGGGAATGAAGGTGAGATTACTATCTGCATTTGGGAAAAGCAGCTGCAACCAGGCAGAAATGCTTCCCAACCCCACTTCCCCAAGGATACGTTCAGCTTATCCTTTCTCCCAAAGGATAGTAAAAGTTTATAGTCTGAGAAACTTGAACGGAGAGGGATTCATTAATTCATTCTCCCACTCACAATTTACTCACAAGCATTATTTGGGCATTCTCAGTGTCTGACTGACTAACCACACCCTGATGTTTTTTAGAAAGTTGATGACATTCATAGGTCATCACCTCATCCAGGCCCTTAACCTACAAAAGTGTGGAGTAGGAGAGAAGGAGAAGAAGATAATGGGAAGCTGAGGAAATAGGAAGCAGCCTCTAAGAAAGTGGTCTGAGAACTATTACAACCAAACCAGGGGTGGGTTCTAACTTACCTTGCTGTTGGTTCGCTTCCTCCAGCACCGCGTGGCTGTGCCTCGGGGAGCGCGCGCAATTCGCGTGTGCGCGCATGCGCAGTGCCGAAAAATCAGAATTTTTTTTTTAAAAAAAAGCCAAAAAGAAGATGGCGATGCATGCCGGAAACTCGGCTTCTGCGCATGCGCAAAAGAAAAAAACCCGGAAAAATATTCAAAATAAAAACAAAAGATGGTGGCGCCCACAGACCGGCACTGACCGAACTGGATCCATGACATCACTGTGATGTCACCAGCGGGTCGCTACCGGTTTGGGCGATCCGGCCCGAACCGGGAGGAACCCACCTCTGAACCAAACAAGTGAACTATCAGTCAGTTGCCCACAAACTATGGTAAACAGCCCATTGTAGTGTAATTCCTGCCTAGAGCTTGGCTTAGAGCTTGGCCTGAAACTCAGTAGCAACTAGAAGAGGAGCAATCAGACTGAAACAGCACCTAATTCCAACAAGAATTAGGAAGGAGGCAATGGTTGCATGCCTCTTTATGAACATTAAGACTTTTATTTATTATAAAATAATAAACTCTTATTTACATGGCTACATTAACTTTCAAAGGCTAGGAGGATGAAGTTAACCCAGGGCAATAGGAAAGGTGTCTGTGTTATAAGAGGTCTATGCTGTAGCTGCACATTTTGTATAGTTAAATTCTATACTGTGGTGTGTCCAGTTCTTAAAAAACAAAGAACCGTTGCAGTATAAAGAGATTACTAAATTATATTTCAAAATATGTGTGAATCAATAAGCTTTTAGTTGCTGTAGAAAATTGAAATGTCTATTGTTTATGGAAGACTGTAATAGTCTATGCTCACTTCATTTGGAAAGCTGAGTTTTCCCATTTTAATTGGAACATTTTTCCATAATTGCTACTATTTAGTGTGATTATTTTGTCAAATCATGGGATAGCTTTATAGCCATATAATAAGCCCAGGAGAACAACTTCTCTGACTGTTGCCATCTGCAGTGATCACAGAGCAGCTTAAAAAATATGGATAGCCTTTAGAATAATAGGATGCATATGGCAGCACACAATTATATGTAGCTGGATTCAATTAGTGTTGTACAATTACACTGTTTTATTGCTTAGCTAAAATGGTGAAAGCACTACATAGTGAGTAATTTACACTAATCAACATATCTTTAATTGGTCTTCAGGGCTGAAAGGAAAATAGAATTTGTAAAGACCTTACTTTCTGACTAAGATGAACTTTAAATGATCATTTACATTCTTTGATCTTGACAGGGCAGATAGTGAATCTATTACTGTTTCTTATTTCAGCCTTAATTATATATTTTAATCTTTCTTGCTGAGGTTATAGTATTCAATCTGATATCCATCAGATAGCAACTTCCTACATTCTCCAGTAAGTCATTGCCATACCGGCAGGGAATTTTGGGAGTTGTAGTCCCAGCATATCTGGATTGTGCACATGTCAAAGATTTAGGACATGCAATATTGTCTCCCTCATTATATTTGCTATATATTTATAGGAAAAAAGATTAATGTCTACATTTCTCCATTCAAAGTTTTCTTTTTTAAAATCTTTAGGAAAAATATCAACTATAGAAAATATGAATTCTTTTAGTTGGTACTTCATAAACTTATGAAATTGTGATTCAGATTTGCAAAGATTTTCCTCTATAGTTTCCATTAATCCCAGCTACACAGAAACTTTAATGAAAATAACTAAAACTATTTATTAAAAAGTAATGGCCAAGAGAAACAGTTTGTAAGATTCATTAGATGTTCCCTGACATAGTCATTGCTAAATATCTGAAGTGTTATTAAAGTGTTATTCAAAATGTTGGGAAATAATTAATAGTATAGTAGTAGATCCGCTACATCAGTAAACATGTTCTTAATGGTTAACTATCAGAAGTATACATATGTTTTTACTACAGCTGCAATTGTATTTCTCTTTTCTTATACATTTTGGTGTTGCCATTGCTTTGTGTTGAGAATTTGATAGCGTGTTTTCTAAAGACAAATTCTGGTCGCATGAATTTGTTATAAGTTAACTGGAGGGAATAATAAATTTCTATATTTAAAAATCTTGCTACTTCAGAATATATATTTGATTATATAGTGGCCTCTAATAAGAGCGTTTACATTATTTTTATTGCAAGCAAATTAGGAAACATTATTTCTCTTTGCCTCTGATCTTAGAATGGTTTTGGTTGTTGCCTTGCTAACAGTTTAAAAGAAAAAGTGTCCTAGGAAAATAAAAAGAGACACAAGGGAGGGTTGTTAGAAAAACAGCTTACAACTTCCTGCATGTCCTAGAAATTTGCCCTAGAAATGTAGAATAATTGAGGTGGGAGGTGCCCAATGGCATCCTATCACCTGTAGGATTCCATTCTTAAAGGATATATTAGTATGAAAAAGCTCTGTCTGTCCCTTATTCTCAACAACTAACAATATTTGATGGACAAATTATGACCAAGCAAATAAAAAGCTTAAAATAACCTTCTGCTTATCTAAGTAAAATACTTGGTCAAGAATTATACTAAATTAAAGATAAGTTGTTATTTGTCTGTTTATTTTTTAAAATTGTTTATATTCATCATTTAAAAAAAATAACTCAATGTTGTGAACATATCCAATATCTTCATCCTCCTCTTTTCATTATGACTCATATGTAAGTTCCTCTGGCATTTTCAAAGCAAAAGCATAGAGCATATATTCTTTCAAAGGGGATACTTGAAAAATAAATTTAGTTTCTCACAATTGTTGATTGAAATGTGCTGCATTCCATAATCTATATTCATCTCATTTTGTATGATGGTTCAATAGCAGATGTTACATTTTTAGAAAAGAAAATTTATAGCCTCCTGTGTCCTTTGTGTAACAGTGGAAATGAAGATATATATTAATCCTAACTGTAGGTAATCGCCTGACTGCCCATATTTTTCCCAAAGGTTATCCTTACTTTCATGAAATGTTTCATGGCAACATTTTATAGCAGTGGACAGAAATGGTTTTCCCTATAAGTACATGGCAGCTGCGTTTTTTCTGTGTGATTTACCCAACATCTACCCTTTTATGGGGAAGTTTCAAATATGTTATCAAGACTTCCATGACCTGTGACAGAAAAGAGAGTGGAAGTAAAAAAAAAAAAAATCCTGTGCCATTACATAAATGATTTGGTGTTTTCTTAAATATTAAACTTAATATTTTTAAATCTGTAGATTTAAAATATAATTTTAAAAATCTATAGATTTTAAAAGAGAAAAAAAATCTGTAGAATTTAAAAGAATATTACTTTTAAAAAGTCACCTAGAAATGAGACAAAACCGACTTTCTGAAAACCAAAAGTTCCATCCATTCCTACTGTCACATTTTAAACACACAGGAAATTAAACTGAACATCTTTCCCTAGTCCAAACATGTTTTAAGGGTTTGTTTGATTAATTAAATTCTATGTTACCAAGAATAAAAACAGTCTCTAAAGGACTGGACACTATGCCAAAATTGTGATCATATATAGATGGAACTATGTACATAAAAGTTGTATTGCCTTTGGACTTCTATATTTTAGTTATAATATTTTGTCTCATGGTTGACCATTAAACTGAAAACTGGTTAGTTTCCAAACCTTTTCCACTGTCTCCATGCTACTTTGTCTTTGTCTTTCTTCCTCATTCCAGATTCACACATGACGCTGGAGAATGGCAGGTTCTGTCTGTTTCCTTGAAGTATATAAGCTTGGCTATTAAGAGAAAATCATATTTCTGTCGTAACTTAATTGCATTTTTGTTTTCAGGTCTATGAGCACCAAGATGGAAGCAAGTCGCTGAAACTGGGAGATTTTGGTCTGGCCACTATAGTAGATGGACCTCTTTACACAGTTTGTGGAACCCCTACCTATGTGGCTCCAGAAATCATTGCAGAAACTGGGTAAACTAACTTCACCTGGTAGAAGAGATTCAATGGACAGCTATTTTTTCCCCATATGATTAAGCAATGATCTTTTAAATAGAAACCATACTGAATTTGAATTTTGATATCTTATATTTATAAGTTTGTTCTTATATCATACAAATGTGATATAAACTACAGCTTTTATTCAGATGAGATCATTTAATTTAATGAAGATCCTTGCCAACGTATCATTTTCTGTTGCCTTTATTTCCCTTAGATCATACATTCTTGGTTTCCTAACCATAATCCCTTATCAATTTTAGATATGGCCTGAAGGTGGACATCTGGGCAGCTGGTGTGATTACTTACATCCTGTTGTGTGGTTTTCCTCCATTCCGTGGGTATGGGCTATGATTTTCTATTCATCTCTTAAGAATGCATCTCTTAACTATTCTATCAGTTGCCCATATGGTTTTTTTCTCCTGTCTGGGTGTAATATTGGCTGCTAGCCTCCTCCCATTTGCAAAACATAAAATAGCAGTAGAGGAACATATTGTTACTAAGACTTAAATACTAGGGGAAATCTCTTTTTTCACAGAAACTTGAGTACTATATTAATAGAATTGTCTACAGTGTAAACTGTATTTAATGGAAACAAGAAATATGCAGGGCTTATAAATGTCAGAACCATTCCAATATAAAACTGACTGCTTTATGAGGCTTTTCTTATTCTCATCTTCTTTTCTTTGTCTTTTCCTTAGATTTCAAATTTGGTATTCATGTTTATGCTGGTCTATGACTCTAATAAATATTTGATTTGGTATTCAGATTGCTCAAGTAACCCCACTTATGGCAGTGCATAAGAAAAATAGTTTTGCAGCATTTTAAAAAGCTTTTTGTCTTTTTGCTTGTCTGTAGTTTATTAGGAGCAGTGAGAGAATGACAGCTTTATTTCTTTGTTATGCAGAAGTGGAGAAGACCAGGAAGTTCTTTTTGATCAGATTTTGATGGGACAAGTAGAGTTTCCATCTCCATATTGGGATAATGTATCTGACTCTGCAAAGGTACATTCAAAATATTTTTTATTTCCTTTAGAACATTTCTTTATGCACCCATATCTTTGTTGTTCTATTGCAACATAATGTAAATTTTAGCAGGATGAACTGTAGGTCATATTTTTTAAAAAAAAATTAAAGAAGTACCGTATTTTTCGGAGTATAAGACGCACCGGAGTATAGGACGCCCCTTAGTTTTGGGGGAGGAGAACAAGGGGGGGGGAATTCTGCCTCTGCCTACCAGCGTCCTTGCCTGGTCAGCTTCAGCACATTAGTTCGCTGGTTGTGAGTGTGTGCGCATGCTAGCTCGCTTGGCTCGCACGGGCCTCATTGGGGCTGCTAAGCAACTTGAAAACCACAGCTGATCATCGGAGGGAGCTCCAGTGAGTAAAGCAGGCGAAGTGCGGAAGTGGTAAGACAAGGCAGCAGCTGTTCTGGGTTGCCATTTTGGGCTTTGCGCCTCGCGTTTTCAGCCTCCAAACACTCCATTTGAGAGCCATTCAAGGCTGTGGGGATCGCCAAAGCACATCGCTGCCGATTGCCGCCCAAAAATGTGATGCGACAGAGGCCAAAAACGGGGTGTGCTGAGGCCTAAAACGTAATGCACAGAGGCTGAAAACACGATGTGCGGAGGCAGCGATCAGTGGCGATGTGCTTTGGCGATCCCCACAGCCTTGAACAGCTCTCAAACGGAGCATTTGGAGGCTGAAAATGCGAGGCACTGAGCCCAAAAACGCAAGCCATTGTCTGTGGCAATCTCTGCAGCCAGGAAGAGGACACATGGAGGCCGAAGGGTGGGGGCCGGTGGGTGGGTGGGGCTCCATTCAGAGTATAAGGCGCAGCCAAATTTTCAGCCTCTTTTAGGGGGGGAAAAGTGCATTTTATACTCCAAAAAATACGGTGTGTGTGTGTGTGTGTGTGCGCGTATGTATGTGTATGTATGTGTATATATGTGTGTGTGTGTGTGTATATATATATATATATATAGATATAGATATAGATATATATATAGATATAGATATAGATATAGATATAGATATATATATAGATAGATAGAGATATAGATATAGATATAGATATAGATATAGATATAGATATAGATATAGATATAGATATAGATATAGATATAGATATAGATATAGATATAGATATAGATATAGATAACGTATATATTAGGATCATGCTACATATCACAAACATAGCATTAATTATAGCATTTCTTTATATCTCTATACTAGACGTGTTTAAGATAGATTCTAAATCAATAACACTCCTATGCTTTTGATAGTTTACTAAATCTACATCTACTTCTTCATCACAACTAAGTACTCTGCATTGTTCATTTTACTAGATTATACATCTCCAGAATTACTAAAGGAATGCTACAATTAATGCTATGTTTGCGATATGAAGCATGATTCTATTATATACATGATTGATATAAACAATGCTTTAAATAACATTCTAATTTATTGTAATTTGGGGAGCTAGTTCTACTATAATGTTTTGCTTTAGTTTTCTGGAAAGCAGTAGACAATTTACAGTTCCTCAGTGCATGCATAGATGTATAAGCCCTTAAAGCCAAATGAAATTATGAATATTACAGTATCTGGAAGGAAAACATTTTAGCTTTGAAGGACTCGTATCAAGGGCAGGTAACAAAGATTCTATCCAAGTCTGTTTGGTTGTGCCCAGGAATAGAACCTGGATTTTAGAAAAATTGTATAAATTAGATGAAAAATAAAAAATGTAGTGTTATACTGGAATTGATACTTTTCTACAGGAGGCTTTCTGGAACTGAATATAAGGACTTGAGAAATTAATGAGCATGTTTTCTAGATATTTTGGAAAATATTTTCCAAATTATTTAGTAGATATTAATCATAAAATATTGTTACAAATATATTTGACCATGCTTAGATCCAATATTATTTTGAATTTTTCAAATGATTTCCCAACTTTTAGATTTTTCATAAACTTTTCAGTTATCAGCTTTATACATTAAAATGCAAGGTTGGAATGTATTTCATCCGTGTAACTTATCTTTTTCAATGTATTCAGTGTTGTATTTGCTATTATCATCTTTGCAAAATTCTTTATCAAATGTATCCTATTAGAATGAACTTGCTGGCTATAATATTTTCATTTTACAGGAACTAATTACTATGATGCTTCAGGTAGATATAGAACAGCGATTTTCAGCTTTGCAAGTGCTTGAGCATCCATGGGTTAATGTGAGTAAAGGTTGCTACTGGTTTTATTTTAGCCACACTGTGTTTTATTGCATTATTTGTCAAATCAGCTGGAATGCTGTTTTGGAAATATGAAATTTTTAAACATTATACCAAAACGTAGGCTTATTTCCAATAATAACTTTCTCTGCACATATTCTGAAAATGAGTTTAAGAATCTGCCAGACCCAGGATGGTGTTGTGTCTTCAGAAAGAGTAACTAACTTTCTGAAGTTTTGCCAATTCCAGTTCACAAACTTGTTATAAAGGACCTGCCAAATCAGGATACATTTTTTTTCAATAAATTTAAAACTGAATAGGGCTCTAAAATTTGTCTTTTTTTAAAAAAAAAATAGTGCATCAAACTAACCAGAACACGAGAGAGAACCCTGCATAAAGAAGGGGGGAGGCGGAGAGGAAGGAATATCCAATGGCACTCCAGATAATTTGATTAAATTGCTCAGAAATTATTTTCCTTGCCTATACAACAAAGGAAGACTAATTCAGATTGTGATAGATCAAACTTATCCATTGCTACAATTCAGGCACAAATTTGCCCTTATAATGTAATATAATAATTCATTTACCTATCCCCCTTACATGAAAGATTTAACATGAAGGGTTTTTATTATATTCTAATCAGAATTTATATACTGGTTAGTTTGATGCACTATTTTTTTTAAAAAAAGACGAACTTTAGAATATACATATCTTTACTCAGCAGTGATCAATCTAAAGTTATTTCAGCCCGAAATAATACAAATCTACATTATATAAGTTCCCATTTCTAAATAGAAAGGTGGTTATATTGAATGATTTTTATCCGTATCCACAAAATAAAACTTCCTGTTCTACTAGCCTCATTTTTATGAAAGTAAATTTATATATGTTAAACTGAGCTGCTACTCTTTCACAAAATCAGAATATTGACACTCATTATTTATTATTCCAAAATTCACATGAATGTACATTTTATAAACTTGTTCCAATTTTTCAGAATATTTATTTATTAAATTAATTTATTAAATTTATATACTGCCCGTCTCACTATCTCAAATATTGATTTAGCAGCCTGCAAATTAGGTCTATGTCAGAATATTTATTATGTTTGCAGCATTACGTGCAAGTATTCCAACTGACCGAAAAGGAATTCAATACCTCCCAGATTTCAGAAAATCACATAATTATTTTCAAGTTGAGTCAAAGATGAAATGATTCTGAACGTCTTTATTCTAACTAAAAAGTAAAACTTAAATAAACTTGAAAATGTAGAAAAATTAGATCCATCTTTGCCAATGTTTAATTTGAAAATGCTTCATAGAGTTCCATTCTGTGAGATAACCAAAAGAAACAAAGCACGGCCTAGAATTCCAGTGTCAAAATTGTTAGTGAGATCAGTGATACAAGTCTGATTTTTCTCCTCCATTTATTTAGTAACTAGGAAGGAACATTATGCATCCTTTATTTATGATACCTTTAATATTTTCAAAATTTAGTGTGATTCAAGAGCAAGTCATCTTAAAACCACTATATTGCATTCCTAGTGTCATTACAAATACGAGTCATTAATATTATCATGCAAAAATGATAATACAACATATTGTGGCTGGACTTTGTATGCACAGCTTGTGTATACTGCAGAAGATCAACTAAGATTTGTCAAAATTACTGTGGTGTTATATTGATGCATAAGGCAACTGCATAAGGCAATTTTGGGGCCAAATGGCTCCATTTTAGTTTCAGTGAGAGAAGCCTGACTGCGCTGCTAGTTATTGGAAAACAGACATGTTCAATTCTAATTTACTCAAAAACTATCTATTTACTTCTGACACTTCTGAATCAGTTTCTGACTGAAATACCTCTGATTTTGGATGAAGGGATGTAAACAAACCTTAGGTTTCTCTTAATCATTTCATTATAATTTACTGCTTATGTTGCAATCAAGGATATACCTGAACTTTTAGGTACAGCACAGTATCTTTTTGTGAAATATAATAATTATTTTAATTCTGAATTCAGCATTTCAAAGGTCTTTAAACGGCTGAGAGGAATAAAACACATTATGTCTAAAATAGCTCAGAAAATATTGCTTTTAAAAGAACTTCGGCTGTAAGTACAAGAATCTGGAAGTTCCTAATCAAGATAGTTTAATTTTTATTTACAATTGCTATGTTGATTAAAAGCTGTGTAAATAAATGAAATTATAATGAATGGTCTTCAAAATACATTTTTAAAAGGGTTTTAAAAGGGTCTCACAGAAAATGTGGAGTCATTCTAAAAATCTATATGGTTCATGAAATAATAATGTTATTGAAATTCTTCAGGTTATCTTTTGGTGCATGAAAGTGCCTCAAACAATTGTAATTAGTATGCTTTGTTTTTTTGTTACCTTCAGGCATATTACTAAAGTTAAGGAGTAAATCATAGTAGAAAACATGATTAAAACTAGGAGTTATAATACTTTGGTATCTTCAGATAGGATTTTATTCAGGAGTTCTTAGTTGATGATAAAAGGTTAGCAAACTGTAAAGTTTAGATTCACTAAATTAATTATATTTCTGCAAATTAAAAATCCTTGGGACACAATAATTTTGCAAAAATAACCACAAAATTGTTAAAGACCTGAAATGAATTACTTGTTTTTGTTTTGTAGGATGATGGCCTTCCAGAAAATGAGCATCAGTTGTCAGTAGCTGGGAAGATAAAAAAACATTTCAACACAGGCCCTAAGCCCAACAGCACAGCTGCTGGAGTTTCCGTTATAGCAGTAAGCATCTACAATGCATTTTTTTCTCCATATTTAGAAAATTGTTATTTTTTTTGAGGACCCCCTCCCCCATGTTCAATTAATGTATTCAGCTTTAATTGCAGTGAAAAACAGATATTCCATTATCCCATCATTGGGAAATCACACTTTTTAATTGCTTCATCATCCTAAGCTGCAAGGCAGCATACATATTTCTTATTGAGAATCAGTCCTTATGACAGGGGTCCCCAAACTTGGCAACTTTAAGACTTGTGGACTTCAACTCCCAGAATTCTCCAGCCAGCGATGCTGGCTGGAGAATTCTGGGAGTTGAAGTCCACAAGTCTTAAAGTTGCCAAGTTTGAAGACCTCTGTCTTATGAGGAGAAAAATTCAAAACACATTCACTGTGATGAACATTTAAAGAACATTTCATGGGAAGAAAAAATAAGCATGTAAAGTATAAAGAAATGCAGCCATTTTGGACATAGATATGGCTGCCTACTTAATTTGGTTTGGCCATATTATCTGAATTGGCTCAATGCAGGTCACTACAAAGGCTCCCAGTTTCTCTATGCCACACAAGGCTAATCCATGCAGTGTTCTGTGTTTGAGAGATTGGTACCTGCACTGTCAGCTCAGCTGAAGATCAAGGTATTAGTTTATCTAAAATTTCCTTACCGGAGCAATTTTAGGATTTTCCCTAACTGTAGTGAAACTGTAATAGCCATAATGAATTCCATTTTTAAGGACACCAAAAAAGTTTATGATGACTTGTTATGACATAGACCAGGGATGTCAAACTCACGTTGTCATGTTGTTGTCACGTGACATATCGTGACTTTTCCCCCCTTTGCTAAAATGGTGGGCGTGGCCAGCACGTGACGCATCCGGCCCACGGGCCACAAGTTTGACACCCCTGACATAGACAGACACACAGACAGATAGACAGATGACAGACAGACACACAGATAGACAGACAGACAGAGAGAGAGACAGAGTCATCATAAAATCATATCCTAGAGTGGAAATGGATAGGGATCAATCTATTGGTGTATTGTCTTTTATATTCTGGGATACATTTAGATATATGCTCATGAATTTTATTCCATTTTAAATAGCTTTATTTTGCACACAATTTGACTAAGTGCTTCCTTCCAGGCAGAAGTTAAAGTGGTTTGAGATTTAAATAGAGTCAACATAAGTCTTTTAACATGCTGCAGTTGTATAGCAGGACATAGTATGGGAGATTATGAGACCTGTTTAACATATCATCTGTATATCATAGTGCAAATGGAAATGAACCAGGTTCACTTTGACCCTTTTCCAAGAATATATATTTAAAACATGCATTTAATAGTAGTGAAATGATTAGTATTTGTTGATCACTCAAATGTATGCAGGATATACGATTCTACTAATAAATATAATGGAGTAGTCAATTTTTTTAATGTTCCCATCTTTTTTTCTTTAAGTCTGCCTACATTTTAAGCTTCCTTCCATAATTATGCCTCCCTGAACCATGCTCCAGACTGAAACATCATAATGATTCATTGAACATGCTCATTTACCGCATTAGACCGATCAGAGTTTCTTCCCTAGCTTCACTAAATTGTAGATGGTACAACCAGCAATTGTAGGTGGTACACTTTGGGTAGCTGTTGTATTAGTCAGAGGCTGATTTTAAGTCAGCAGAAGTTAAAAAAAACAACTCATTTGGCAGAATTGGCAAATTCACCCTCCTTACCATGGAAGATAATTTGTCAGCTTTTTCTTAGATTTGGACTTTATTGTTCCTATTACGTTAATGGCATCATCTAACATACTGTCAATATTTTTTTTTTATTTTTTTTAATAGGGAAACCACCATAGCTTTCCCACAACTAAAACATCCCATTGTATGCATTTTTCATATGAATTGCCAGGTATATGCTTAACTGTCCAGATGAAACTCTTTTCAATTGGACTGCCAGCACGCTTGCCCGTGAAATGTACCGCTCAGTTCTTCTACTCTGCACTGTTTTTCATAGTTCTTACAACTCTTCAGAATGCTTTGCTAGTCCCTTTTGCACCCATTTTTGCCTTCTTTATTGTGTTTACTTTTCTTTTTTTAAATTTAATTTGCAAGATTTGCAGTAAAATTTATTGTTTTCGGTAGCTCAAATATTCTAAATAAGAAAAGGTATTGCATTGCAGCTTCAAACTGAGAATAAAAAAAATGCTATGAGAATAAAGAAATACACAGATCTTTGCATTGTGTTTAGCATTGTGTTATTTTGGCACCTTATCAATTTGCTATTGGGCTTACATTATTCTATAGTTCCCCATCGCTTTGGTTCATTATAAATTTGAACAAAAACCCTGCAGTTCCATTTAACTTTTTTAAAATGTTGCTGATATGTTTTTGCTAGATAACACTCACAAACCAGTAGTGGGTTCTAAAACCCGTTGCTACTGGTTCGTGCGCGTGCTTGTGCGTGCGACGCTTCTACGCATGCGCAGAAGCGTTCTGGGTGGGTAGGCAGAGCCTCCTGCTGCCACCGCTACCGGTTCTCAGAACCAGGCCGAACCGGGAGCAACCCACCGCTGTCACAAACCACTCTAACTTTCATCAACTTTACAATACAATGTTAATAAATAAAATAATATCTATTAGTGTT
Organism: Thermophis baileyi; assembly: GCA_003457575.1. Classification (NCBI taxonomy): domain Eukaryota; kingdom Metazoa; phylum Chordata; class Lepidosauria; order Squamata; family Dipsadidae; genus Thermophis; species Thermophis baileyi. Next base: position 4,642,137 of record QLTV01004098.1, on the reverse strand, counting down.
TCTAATCCAGTTCAAATGTACTGTTCTGTATGTACCCATATATTGTAATGTTTAAAATGTTTCTATGTGGGCTGGAGTCCATTATGTATGCTACCTGGTACCCAGGGGTGGGTTCCTCCGGTTCAGACCAGTTCTCCTGAACCGGTAGCGGCCCGCTGGTGATGTCACGATGACATCACCGAACCGGATCGGTTGGTGACGGTCCGTGGGGGCCACCATCTTTTTTTTTAATTTTTTTTGAATTTTTTTTTGAATTTTTTTCCCCTTCTGAGCATGCGCAGAAGCCGACTTCCGGCACTGTGCATGCGGTTGCCATCTTTTTTTTGGCTTTGGTTTTTTTTATTATTATTATTTTGGATTTTTTGTTACTGCGCATGCGTGCACGTGCAAAGCGAGGTGCGCCCACGCGGCGCAGGAGGGAGCGAATCGGCAGCGAGGTATGTTGGAACCCACCCCTGCTGGTACCTCAATAAAAATGTTAGATAGCAATAGCAATAGCACTTACATTTATATACTCTCCATAGTGCTTTAGAGCAGGGGTCTCCAACCTTGGCAACTTTAAGGCTTGTGGACTTCAACTCCCAGAGTTCCTCAGCCAGCTGAGGAACTCTGGGAGTTGAAGTCCACAAGTCTTAAAGTTGCCAAGGTTGGAGACCCCTGCTTTAGAGCACTCACTGAGCGGTTTACAATGTCAGCATATTGGCCCCAACAATCTCGGTCCTCATTTTACCAACCTCAGAAGAATGGACTGCTGAATCAACCTTGAGCTGGTCAGGCTATGGGCAGACTTAGTCACCACAGCTCCTAAAATGGATGTAAATGCAGTACAAGTAGTCCTTCAATTAAGACCTTAATGGAGCCATTATGATTATAAGTTATGATGACCTTAAAGCAGAACACCCACATGACCAACCCAATTATACAACCTTTTTTGGGGTGGTCATTAAGTGAACACTGCAGTCATTGAGCAAACCAATTGTTTGCTGTGGGCCAGTTTTACCAAAACTCAAAAAGAATTGCCTGGTTTTGGCAAAAATGTGGTAAAATGTGGTCACATGATTTTGGGACATTTTAAATGGCTTTAAATGTGGGCCAGTTGCCAAACAATTGACATGAGATCATGTGACCACAGGGGGTGACTGATGGAAATTCAGAACCAGGGAGGTGATTTCAAATGGTTGCTAAGCACTACTTATAATTAAGCACAACTTAATACAAGAAGGAAACTAAATGTAGGCTTGAAGCCTGGATGTAGGCTTAGAAAGGGCATGCTGAATATATGAAATCTAAATACTGGCTTCTGTTTCCACAAGGCTTCCCCATTTGCTTTAAATGTGATGGAGTGTTCATTCTTCTTACAAATATAGGGTTTGCCATTCTAATTTTTTCCACAAAAGAATGGCACTCAAAAAATAATACAAAAATAAAGGATAAATTATTTAGCATACAACATAACATCATCCAATATAAGAGAATATTTGTAGCTAAGTGAATTGTGGGATCCTTAGTGCTCTGTAGCCTGGCAGTTTTCTTGCAGAAGTTTCATTCATGATGATGTTATCTCGTTTGGTAATCAAACGTCTGCAAGAAAACCACCAAGTTCAGAGAGTACCAAGGACCCTGTAACATCATCCATTATAATACAGTATGAGATCTGGAACACTACAGGGATATTATATAAACATTATTAAAGCAGTTCAAAAGTTTACACTACAATCATTTAATTTTAATTACTGATCAAAAGCTTTCTCTTCTCCTGAAGTTCACTGAAAGCGGTATTCTGGAGTGGGTGGGAAGGTCACTTCCTACTGCAAAGCTTCCATCGAGGTGGCGCAGTGGTTAGAGTGCAGCACTGCAGGCTACTTCAGCTGACTGCTAGCTGCAGTTCGGTGGTTCAAATCTCACCGGCTCAAGGTTGACTCAGCCTTCCATCCTTCTGAGGTGGGTAAAATGAGGACCCAGATTGTTGGGGGCAATATGCTAACTCTGTAAACTGCTTAGAGATCCACTTAGAGAGCGCTGTAAAGCACTATGAAGTGCTATATATTGCTAAGTGCTATTGCTATTCTTCATATTGGCTTAATGAAAGGGGCTCTTTCATTAAAATGTCTTACACAGAAATATAGGTAGCCTTATACTTAGATTCTTATATTTAAAGATTGACCTGTATTTACATTACTACATGTCTACACATTAAGAAGCCAAAGCTGCTTATGGAGTCCCAAAACACATACACTACATATTAATATACAGCACCATCCCCACCATTAGTCTGATAACAAACTGCCCACCTTTTTCAATCCACCCAGCCTTTAAATGTGGCATTTTTTAAATCAGCTCCCCTTCCTGAAACCCCAAAATAAAAGTGAGCATACTTCTGACATTGTTAACATCGGCTATGAAATTGTATAGCAGCTGTTTAGAGTCGCTTTTCTTTTACAGATTTTGTAGACGTTCATTTTACCCAATTCCTCTTGACACTGGAAGAATGAAAGATTTTCAAAGAAAATTGTCTTTAAAAAATGAAAGGCAGTTGACATTTTTGTGAGCTTGATGGCATATTCGCATCTCTCCTCCATTCCCTCTGTCAGCTGTAGACATTTAAAGGGAAAATACAATGACAGACTTTGTTCAGCACTGTTGATGTTGATATTTAGGCACTTATCACTTCATCTGCCATTTATGCAAATGCATATTAAATATTAATAGGTTTTTTTTTTCAAATTTTCTTGAACAAATAACTTTCTAAACATCCAGTTTTCAGATTCTTAAATGAAATTTCTCTCTGTGTGCCATGCCGTGTAACCAAAGCTAATATAATCTTTTCTCTGAGGTTATATTTTCAATAAATAAAGACAGCAGCATCAGTAAACTATTTTCTTTGCACTCTTTGATTAGACTGGAAAAAAATGCTTTAAAATAAGAAGTAATTGCTTCAATACTGCGAGGACTTTCTAGCAATTTGTCACTGTTTTCTCTGACTATTTCAAACTAGTGATTTAACTGCTGCCTTGTGGTGTCTGTAGTTACTAAAGAGGAGAACTGGTAATTTGGGTTTAACAGATGTCTTGAAAGACTCATAGTGAAGCGGTATTGCCTTGCAGAGTTGATTAATAACATTTTCCTGTTTTGAAATTAATGAAAACAAATGAGCCTTTCTTTTTAAAAAATTAACAGGGAGGTAGTATTGTATACTAGTGAGTTGCAGTCCAATTTATTTTCCTTGTTGTGATTGGTTGCAGCATTATTATGGGTGAACTAAGATCCAATTATATACTGTGTGTTGCTTTCAAGGAGACACAACAAAATCTAAGTTTGCTTTGATTTTTTTGAGTTTCCTTTTTTATCTATAAAAGTAAATTATTGTTTGAGGCATGTAAGTACCATGTATTGATGAGAAGAAGGAAAAACAAATATAATGAAAATATATGACCTGCAATTCTCAGAATACAATCCAATGTATGGGATTTTACATGACTTCCCTCTATTTTTATACAATGTATATCCTGTGACATTTTTCAGTTACATTGACTACCAAGAGGTAAATAGAATTTGACCAGGGTACATCAGACATGGGTGGACAGATGGAGGCATGACATAATATAACCCTGATGCCTTTCAACTCACAGAGCTTAAGGCCAGCTGAGTTGCATATACCATTCTGAGAGCCTCTCTGTATCTCTTTCTGCAGCCATCTAATACCAGGACCTAGATTGCTGCTAAAGCTACTGCACTGTATGTAGTCATTTAAAGTGCAAAGGTCCATGAGTTCAATCCCCAGTAGAGGATTTGAATGCCATAGAATAACATCTGGCTCCCGCATCACAAAAAGTCCAAAGACGATGAAACTAGTCATCTAGTGCTTGCCTCCTAGTGGTCCATATAGCTGAAAATTAGAACCTGCAGTTGTGTTTCGAAAATCGTTCTGTTAGTTTGATTGACTGAATAAAAAGAATAATTAAAAGAGTAATAAATTATATATTAATACAAATATCAATTTAAACTGGTAAGTAGCATTTTGGCAGTGGTTTTAAAGAAGAGCTAAATGCCCCCAAAGAATAAAGTAAAACTAGTATAAACCATAGCTTCTAGGGTTACATTATATCACGCTTCTGTCCAACCAAAGCTTATTTGATTAAGAGTGAACTCCTGTGCATGCTTAAGAACTAAGTGGGATTTACATCAGAGTGAACAAATATTGGATCATGTAAGACTCACTGGCTTCCACAGTAACATTCCATTTTTAAATTTTGATCCTAACAAAATGAGGAAGCACTAGGTAAAAGTTGAAAATTTGCATTTGTACTTGTAAATTCAACTACAATTAAACCCAAGTACAATAATTTTAAAAAGCCTTTGGACTAACTGGATGGGTAGGATCTTCTTACTGCCGGTTCGCTCAGGGACGCGCCACGCGGGCGGGTTGCGGGTGCGCACTTTGCGCACACACGCATGCGCAGTACAAAAAAACAGGAAAAAACAAGATGGCGGTGCCTATAGCACCGCCGAGAGAACCGGCTCGGGGGTGTAGCAGGCCTGGGTCGCTGCCGGTTCTAGCAACCCAGGCCGCCACGTTACTAACGGTTCTATAGAGCCGGTCCGAACCGGTAGGAACCCACCTCTGGTAGAATCTTCCTAGAACCGAAATGCAAGGGGTACATGGGCATAAGTCTAACCATATTTATAGTATCATAGAATGCAAGTGGGAGGATCTTAGAGACCATCTGTTCCCAAGCCCTCTCTAGTGCAGGAGTCCTCTATTAAAGCATCCCCAACAGAAGCAGTTCCCAGGAAGGCGATCCCTCCCTTCTCAAAGTAGTCTGTTCCACTAGTGAACAACTTTTACATTTATGACAGCTTATATCTCTGCTACCACATTTAATAAAAGAAAGCCTTGATTGCAATTTTAATTTTTTTTTAAGCTGAACCTTTCAGCTATGTCAGCCTGGTGAGGTAGACTAGAGTCACTGAGCAAACTTAAAGTCAGTTTTATTAGAACATCTGTAGTAACACAAACTTGCAACTTTGAATATACGTCTCTTTTCCCCACCCCTTGTATTTTTGTCTGAATCAAGGGGAGTGGGCCATCTGACACATTTTTGTAAACCAAGCTTTGTTTTTATTAGATGGATTGCCTTAGTAATGAATCTTTCCTCTGTCCTTCAAGTGACCACCATAGTTAACTACAGCCACTTAAAGAATGGTCAGTTAATTAAACATTTTCACTTGGTAGATTAAATTTACATATATTTTTAGATTAATTTAACATTCTATAAACATGCGTAGTTCAATTATGGAAGTTGCTGCAATCAGGTGTAATCATCACCAGTGGGAATGCACTAATTCATGAAAGATCTACCCATCAGTAGATCAATCTTGATGACTGAGTACTCTATCCAGAATCATAGAACTGTAAAATCAACACTCTTCTGAACTGAGCAAAATTCAATTCAGGAACACATCTATGAACATTCTTTAAAAACAAAAATGTGTGCACGTATACAGACACATCACACATTTGCCTACACATTTTCTCTACAGCCCTGGAATTTTTTGGTGGTCTTGCAGTGAAGCATTGTGATAAAATGTGATCTGGATTCCCAGGAGGGAGGGAGTGCAATCCAGAGGAGCAAGAGTCAGCAAAGTAATAGTTCCCAGAATATATGTTTTGTGGTGCAAGTAGTCTGCTTTAATTTGGCAGGATTTCTCTTTATAGGTGAGGGACAATAAAGGAAACTGCTTAAAAGAATCTCAATACGTTTGTCTTGGGTTTTGGAGACTGGCATCAATCTTGCCAAACTAAAGCAGACAACTCTTAACTCTGCTGTCTTTTGCTTCTACGGAATGCACTGCCTCCTGGAAATTCGGGACACATTCCTTCACAAATACTAAGCTCAGGCTTGGGGACTGTAATTGTCCATGTTTCTGAGCTTCCTGAACTGTTGAGATTTAGATGGACCTTTACCTGATCCACCATTTGTCTTTCCATGCGTTCTTTCCATACATTAAAGGTCTGCACAAATCAATAAGTACAATTAAAAACAAAAGCTATATTAATTGTGGACATCAATTAATCAGTGAATTGAATTGGTCCTAATAACAACCTTTAGCTAATAAATTATACATTCAACCATTTACTGATTTCTATCAGTAAAAGTAAGGGAGCTTAAGAGTTATGCATTTTCAGAATAACTGCTCATCAGACTTTTCATTCTTGAACCAAGTGCATCTTTGAGGGCCAGGAGCCTCTGTTCACATAATTCCAAAAGAATCCAAGAAAGTTTGCAAAAGTTGAGGTTCAGTTAATACTCAGTGACCATCTTTCCTATCACAAGTCCCTTCAGATAAACCTTTTGAGTACTTGGAAACTGTCCATCTGCTCCCCTGCTCCTTCTATCACAAAGGGAAATGTCTTTACCTTAAGTAGATTAAAAAATAGATACATTATGTTATCAGCACTTGGGCCTATTAGACGGATGCAATTGCCAGCAACAAAACATACTGCTGGAGTAGTTGGAGAAGGCATTTCCCCTTCCTCTTATTTTTTTTTTGCAATAAAAAGTCAGTAGGAAATACACAGAATCTATGATGTAAGCTGAATGAAAGTAGAAGACTGGGTGTGTCTCTTTCTTTCTTTCTTTCTTTCTTTCTTTCTTTCTTTCTTTCTTTCTTTCTTTCTTTCTTTCTCTGTTTCTCTCTCACACAGAAACACATGTTCTGCGGTGGTTACCATGATCTCAGATGATCCATTGTCCAAAAGGACTCTACAGTTGTGATGGAACAAATGTATCTTACTCTTCTTTTTTTTGCAAGATACCTTACACTGGATTCAACTCAAGTGCAAAGAGCTTATATGTGTGAGCTATCCCAATTCTGCAGCCTTAAGTGGCTTGTGAATTGCACTTTTCATTGGCACCTGAATCTGATTTGAGCAAAGAATTTATTTGGTGTTTTTTTACTTTCCACTATGTGTTATTTATAATTTAATTAGTGCTATGATTTTGAGTACTTAAAATGCTGAATTAAAAAAGGGATGCAAAATATCTAAGCCAATATTTTTTTTCCACTCAAGTAATTACAGTTTAATAAAACATTTTGTTTTGAAATTCCTGGACATTGGCTGTTCAATCTTATTAGTGCATTGCTCTCATACAACAATAGATGGCAGCAGTAGATCTTGGATATAGTAATAGATACAATATAAGGCCTTCATCATTTTAGCTGGAAGTCTTCAATGATTTGGGGTGTTTTAAAGTATCGTACATAAGAAAAAAGTTGATGAAAGAAAATAAACATTATTTTCTTGATGATCTGGATTCAAAGTCAGGATACATACTGCAACAACTAAATAACTGAATTTTTGGAGTTGTTTCAAGCTGCCTCTTGTAATTTAAATTGTAAACTTCTGGCCTTATGTCACTCTAACAAAGCACACATAAACACAAAAGGGATATATCTTTGTTCTCTTTTCTGCATGTGTATGTAAATGCTAAAGCATTTTCAAATACTAAACTGTATAGTACGCCTTGTTCCCCTTTCTGTCCCTGAAGAATTACCTGCACTAAAATAGCTTTTAATTACTTATGTGGTGCCCTGCTACACACAATGGAAAGTATTGTTTAATAAAGAATAAAATCACCCTTTTATTACTATATCAGAAGTGAGATTAAATGGAATAGTTTCTTTTTCCTTCAATTTCAAAAAAACATGCTCCTCCCAAATTAATAAATTAAGACTGTACTTTGAATTCTGATACAAGGGTTTAGTAATGCAAACTTATACATTTTTAAGATTAAATTGTAGACTATAATAATACACAGTTATCTAGGATTTTCCTTTGTATCCCAGATCAAAGTTTCCTTTTGAAACCAGTAACAGAGATTGGTGGGAATGTCAAAATGTTATCTTTTCATATTTATACATTTTCATCAATATGAAGCAGCGTGGTTTTGATCTGTGAAAATCTAATCTATTTGGTTATAGAGGTGGCTATTATGATTTATAAAAAACCAAGATATACTGAAAACAAAACTGTTCACAAAATTTTTATTATAAAATGGGAAAACCTTACGTGATGCCTTATACAGCCCTATTTTGTTTATCTTCAATCCGATGACTGTTACAAGTGGAAATAAGTACACTATGTAGTAATTAATAAACAAGATACTAATTTAGCCAGATAAATTATTTGGTCTAGGATCTTCTTCATTATTTGTTTATCTTTTTTTCTTTTTTTTCCCCATTTCCAATACGTAGTTTTTATTTTTATTTTATTTTTAAAATGTTAGAGTACTACCTTGTGAAACTGAAAAATATGCACTAATAAATAAGGAACAGTTTTGGTCTGGAGGTCTTAATTCTCTAGCACAATATCGATCCACTGAGTTGCCCATTTCTCTCTGCTCAGCTGGACCACGGGTTTACCATCAAGAGATCAGGGTCTTTGGACTACTACCAACAACCAGGAATGTATTGGATAAGGTATGAGATGGTACAGCTCCAACAGTCAGTGTTTCCATGGCAACGTGCTGGCAGTCTCCATTAACCAGTTACTTCAGTGAATAAACATGTTTTTTTTTATTTGTTACCCAGTCCATATGCTGCTTTATCAGTTTCATTTGAATCTTGATTGAGATGCCACACCCCTCATTCCCTTTCTTCACCCATTATTCACACTGACATTGCAAGCTTTTTCTTCATTGCACATGCTCAGTATCCAGTGCTCCCTCTAGTTAAAAGGACAGTGTATACAGAAAAACGAAATGTTCACGCAATATTTTATTTTACGTTAACAGTTTTTAAGGCATGTAATATCCTGTGCTCTTTCTTTTTCTACCTATGAAATGGCAACAGGATATCAATACATCTAGATCTACATTTATATTTGTTTTTTTTCTCTCTGAGATACAAAATTATATACTGTCATTTTAAATTTCCCCTTCCCAACCACAATCCTTATCTTAGAATGAACAATGCATTGACATAACATAGTACTGAGAAGCTGTTCAATGAAATATAATGCATTGTATGTGTTCTGGTTAGCTTGTGTTCCCAAAGTATGCACATTTTTGTTACTCCATTTTTAAAAGAAGTGGATAAAAATGATATTGCATGAATCTACCTCTCTTTTTAGTATATCACCTTTTATTATGTGGTAGGATTGTGACTAAGAATTCCCGTTCAATTGAAAATAGGTGTTATCTGCAATGATGCATAATTTTTGCTACAAAGATGAATACAGTATCTAAAATTCCCGATTTAAATGTCTATGATATTTATTGATGCTCAATTTTTATGCATTTTGATAACTTTATAAAGATGGGTTTTTGTAACTTTTAAAAAGACTCAGTAGGATGAACTAAATATTGACAAATAATTTTTATGTTCAAGGAATTGCTTTCAGTGCTGTGGAAGGTTTGTCCAGATTATGCAGATCTAACCTTTATTAATATAATTGTGGCAGTAGTCAATGCAAGCATTTACAGTATATTAAATATTCCCTCTACATATTTTACTTAAAATATCTGGATTACGTTGCAATGAATTACCTTTGGAAAAATTACATTTCTTGTGTCCAGAAGTTGATCTTTATAGGAAGAAAAATTTTGGATGGATGCCTTCTTGAAGTATATATTCAGTTTCTATTCTGTCAGTATTCAAGGTCATATCTATATGTAAGGGTATTTTAAATCTTTAATCAGCATTTATCTAATTGGATGTATTAGAAATTGATAATGCACACTTGCTTGGAAAATTACTGTATTTGTGGTAACTATGATTTCAACTTTTGCTTTACTACTTCACACCACACATATAGATTGATCATGAGTTGCATACTACTAAGTATACCACATTTTTATGTAAAGAATAAATTGGGATAACAGTTTTATATCAGAAGGGATATTTAGGTGTGACTTCACACAGACCCACAACCCAATATGTTGGTTGGAAATGCTTTTATCCCATCTACTAACTGAAATTCTCTACTTACAACACTGTGTATTTAAAATGCAAAAAGATATATAATCATAATGTTTGAAAACATTATTTGGAGAGGTTTCCTGATGGTGATGTCTCTTGTAGTTCCTAGCTTTGGGGAGCATGTAAAAAAAATCATCGAGCTGTGTCAGTTTTTAAATACCTTCATGTCAAATTTTCCAACTTTCACTAAGTAGCTGAATCTCTGTCCACAGGTATATATTAATTCCAGCATAACCAATGCGTTCAAAAGTGTATGAGATATGAATAAATGTATTAATATAAATATATATGTTGTCTATTGCTTTAGAGGAATTATGAAACCCATCTTATCAGATCAGTTAAAACATGAAAAGGATAACATTCAAGGATTAGCATATATCTAGACAATATACTGTATGTCGATCAAAATACTATAAAATTATAAATAAAAAGAACTATTAAAAGAATTAATATGAAGACTATACATGGCATGGTTTCCTTGTGGTAATTGTACATGCTGGCTTTTCATTCCATTTACAGATTATATGTATGGTCTTGACCAATGACTTTTTAATATATGTATACTGGAAAACTAGCCAGTAAAGGGCTACACTATACATATTAAGTAGATCACAATAATTGGTACCATTCTAAGAGAAATGTTATTCTCATGCATGCTTCATATTAATAGAAGATTGTTTATCATGTAGGCTCATATGACATCAGTGCCAGCTGGAACTCCTGCCTGTAGTTAGTAAATGTATAAAAATTTCCAAGCTTGGTGATTCTGAATTTAAATCTACTATATCCTTTATTTCTAACCTCACATATTGGTCATAAGCAGTGATTCATGCTCAGTCAAATTTTCAAACCATCTAATCCAACACTCTACTGCATTTTAACTGGGACTCACTTTATTTTTTCTCATGCAGAAGTTTTCACAATCCTACTATCTGGAATCTATCTTGTCTTTAGTATGTTAAATAAATAATACGTGCATTTGAAGACTACAGCTAAATGTTTACCACCAAGTAGTTAGCTTTCCCCAGAATATAAAGCAATAAGATAATTGAATCTTAACTTAAAATTTACAGTATATTAACAGTTTCTTTGTAAATGTTATACTATTTTGCATTTGAGGGGTTTTCTTTACTCCAGAAACTGATTAATGATACTGTTGTTTGTATTTGTGATTGCCATCTGTTGTTTGTCAATGTGATTTCCATTGAAATATAAAGCTTTGTTGAAATTTTTACTCATGCTTTGGTCCAATGACCTTTTTAGGTTGACAAGATTTCCTTCCTAAAAGAGCTTCAATTCAATTCAACAGATTCTTACTCTCTATTGAAATTATTATTCTCATGGATTATACCATTTGATAGGTACATGCACATTCCTGATGGAAACATCAGAATCAAACTGTTTAGAAATGCTGTACTGTGCTTTTGTTGTTGTTTTTTTTTGCCTCTTCTTCTTTTTTAGGCAATATGTTTATTCATGTGTGTCTGTATTTGTGTGTGCAAATGCATTTATGCATTTGTCTCTGTGTTCATATATATTCTATGGTGTGTGTGTGTGTGTGTTTGTTGTAGGCTATGCTTTTTTGCTATGCTAGCAAAGGTTTCTATCATAAATTATAAATAGTAATATAGTTTATATAATTTATAGTATTGTTTATACGCTAGGCAAAACCCTGACTGAAGTAAAGCAGGGAATTTGAGACCTGACAGAACTGACAGAACCAAAGTGTCCTCTTCCTTCTATAGTACAATCGTTCCTCCTCCCTGGACTATCAATAGATATTGTGTTAACATTACAAAGGAGATTATTTATCTTGGCCAAATTGGGGCGTTATGAGAACAACAGCTAATATAAGCCTCCCATATGAGAGCCAGTTTTTTCCTATTCAGACTCAGAGGTAGAATCTGTCTCACATGTGCTATTAAAATGCCCATTATAGGTTGTCATCAAGTTTAATACTTCCAATTGTTAACAATTCTAATTGCCATTGTGAACAGGAGGCTATTATCCTTCTCCTGGGTGACCACCCTTCAGAAATCTCTAAGATGGCAAACTTCTTACACATAGCTATAGAAGCTATCTGATTCCTTCCTATGTTAGTAACTATTAGCTGCTAATTGTTTTAGGATTTTCTTGCTACTTTTAAATTTCTTTTGTATAGTTATTGTATTGCATGCTGGTCTTTTTATTGGGTTCAGTCTTGGACCACAATTAAATTTTGATTGATTCATAATAGATAAACTATATACAATATAGCTTATATTATTATATTTGAATGATATATTGTAAATTGTTTTTAACATCAGTAATGGGAACTAGTATGGAAATTATAATACACAACAGCAGAAATAATGTCTATGGAGATTCTCAGTCATCCAGGCCATGGTTGTCCCAAAGGTGCTTTTATGAGAGGCAACTGGACTTTCTGATTTTTCTTTGAAGGTGTTTCACTTCTCATCCAAGAAGCTTCTGTTTTTCCCCACCATCCAGTCAGAGCTGAAGAAGCTTCTTGGATGAGAAGCGAAACATCTTCAAAGAAAAACGAGAAAGTCCAGTTGCCTCCTGAAAAAGCACCTTTGGGACAGCAGAAATAATGTTACACTGGGAGTTATCCTTTTTCTGCAGCATAAAGATAGATGAACAAAGCTTTTAAAAAGAGGAAATGAAAGGCATTTAAGAAAGAAAAAGTAAGGTCCTCTAGAGAAAACCAGCCTAAGGTATTGTTACAATCAGTCATGTATTTCCTGCACCTCACTATTGATACAGATCAGATCTCAACTTCTGCAGCTTTCAGATGAGTGGACTTCAACTCCCAGAATTCCCCAGCCAGCATGATCCTTTTTAACATATTTAATATATAAATGATAATTTAACTTGGATATTCTAGTATTTTCATTTTGGAGGGGGAACATATTAGAAATTCCTAAATGCATACTTTAAAAAAAACCAGTTCTTGCAAGTGTATTTTATTCATTGATATCATCAAATGTCTAATAAAAATAATATTGTAAGGGAATCTATAGAGCAGCACAATATTTTGTCCATTATATAACAGCCTTTGGATTGATTAATTTATAATGAAAGAATTATCATATGTCTAGTAGATGGTATAATCATAATAAGATTATGAAGATATTATGTTGAGCTTCAACCTTTAAAGCTAAAATGTTTTTGTCAAATCACTGTCCTTAAGTTCCCCATTTGAAAGATATGAATATGGTGAAATGAAATGGAAGAAAATCTTAGCTTTATATCCTGCCAGAATTTAAATGGGAACATTGCTTCTTTCAAAAGAAAAAAAGGAAAAAACAATGGTATGAAAACTGTCATTCAGTTCTATGCTGATAGAGACAATGATAAAGTATATTTGGAACTTAACATTAATAGAATGACATTATATAGATTTGAGTATGGAAGTTTTATGAACTCATCTTTGTCTGTGGTATTATATACAGTATCTTGTATTCTAACTAATTAATTGATCAATTAATTCATTATGTCAATTAATCAAGTAATTAATTGACATAAGCAAGATCTATTATCTTGCTTATATCAATATGATTTCACATACTGATGGAATTTGGAATACAGTGGTACCTTGGCACTTGTCGTTAATTGGTTCTAGGAGGCACGATGAGTACTAAAAACAACAAGTACTAAACAAACCACATAACTTACCACATGACCCTTTGTTTCAGCCAGGAAGGACTTCCTGTCTGTCCCTTTTCCTATGTCAGCAACCTTCCCATCATGGCTGACTTCCTGTCTGCCCTCTGTAGCCATCCTCCGCTTCCTTTTGCAATGACCTCCCTGGTATGGCTGACTTTCTGTCTGTTCTCCACAGGCATCTCCCTCTTCCTTTTGCAGCACGTCAGGTACTAAACAAACGAGTACTGGGACAATATTTTTGTGACAAAATGTATCAAGTGCCAAATTCAATGAGTTTTAAAGCAGTCGAGTATTGAGGTACCACTATAGGTCATTTAGTATTAATTGGCATGGAAACATACGTGGAGTAAAAAAAAGTATTTATTTATTTGTTTGTTTGTTTGTTTGTTTGTTTATTCAATGTATTATAGCCTCCCCACTCTAAAAGACTCTAGGAGGCTATTATTCATTTGTTAGTTAGATTTATTTCCTGCCTTTTACTGAGGAGTTCAATTATTCTTACCCTTGAAGACAGGGCTTCATAATTTAATAACAATTTAACAAATTGTGCTTGATACTAATTAGCCAGTGCAAATCTTTCTAAAATAATATGTTCTGTTTATTCTGGAAGTCTTACCTCGAGCAAGTAAAAAAAAAAAGTCAAATGCAGCTTATGGTGTCTATAGGAATATTTTCACAATAATGGAACAGCTTTTCTACTATCTTCTTCGAGACCTGGGATTTATTGCTGGTCATATCTAGTAATGACCAGATTTGACTCTGATTATTATTTTCAAGAATAGCTGAAGTCAATTAGATGCTGGAGAACATCAATAGAAGGTTCTTAGTTGTCTTTCTAAACATTTTCCACATGAATAATTATTTGGAATTGTTAGTTCTCTATTTTTTCTTGAAACACACAGCAATTCTGTGGAAAGATAAATAAAATTGTTTAGCATGTCGGGTCTTTTAGTACATGTTTAGTGTATGATTGACTCATAGGAAAATATGTCTAGATTCAATTAGGTTTAATCTAAACTAGTGTCACAAATGGCATGCATAGCCTAATTCCAATCATACCCATTAGGTCAACTGACAGGATAGGTAATTAAATCTAGTCTTCCTTGCCTCAGTTTCTATCCAAGTTAGTAATTAGTTTTCCTACCATCTTGACAAGAATGTATGAGGCCATTTAAGTTGTTAAATATATTCATGGATACTCATATAAGGATTACTCTTGATGACATTGAAGGTACACTCACTGAAGAATAAGAATAGGGCTGTACTTTTATATGTATTTATATGACACTGTGTTGGTGACTGAGAACCTGAATACTGTATTTTACAGAAAATACTAACTTGTATAGTTCAAAGAAGACGTCACTAATGAATCAAAGACCAATAAGGTTGTACTTAACAGGAAAATGGAGTAATTTATTCATAAATTATGGAAAAACTAGAGCAAGTAAATGAATTTGTATTGTAGAATGATATGTATTTTGGTAGAATGTAGAAAAAGATGGAAAAATGTTGAAACATCCAGATGCTTGCAGAAAAAATGCATATTTCAATTATATGAATTGTTGCAAGGACCGAGTGCTGGTTGATAGAAGCAAAAATGACTGTAAATAAGATGCTGTGTTATTGTGCAGAAGTGAGAGTTGGATACATCAGGATAAACATTGGATATCATCAGAATGGGGTACCTAAGTCTGTAAATTGAAAAATGCAAAAATAAGGTTAAATCTGCCAAATAAATGCAGATTGAAAACAAATACGAATTATTAGTATAAAGTAAGAATGTTGAAGTATATTTGTTAAGTAAGACAGAATGAATGAAAATAAAGTTGCAAAACAAATATGTGAAGAAATAGTGAATAGGTCTCAGGGAAGAGAAAAAGTAAAAAAAAAAAATCCATCCTCAAACTAGAGAAATTTCAAAATAAATAGCAGCATATGAAATGGTGTATGGACATCTTGGAAAGAAGTATGATTTGCAAAGGTAGAAAGATAGGGGAGGATCTGAAGTTTAAATATCTACTTCAATAGCTGTCACTTCCATGGAAGCCTGCCACTTATGTGATTGGTCAATACAGGATCAACTTTCAACATAGTTTATTAAGATTTATACAGGAATAAACAACCTTTTAAGCTAATAGTGCCAAAGGAAATTTGTAATTGCTCCAAATCTTCTCTTCTAACATCTCCCAACACATCATACACAACTTCATATTCTCTACCATCCCAACCTTTGTCTTAGAAAGTAGAAAACTTCTCCTCCTTGTTATAAGTCAAAATAATGCTAAAGAGGAACCAGGATAATTTTTTGCTAACATATTAGTACTAATATACTAATTAAACTACTCCTGCATTATGGATGTGTCACAGACCATGATTTTGCTATAGTTCTCATGTGTAGGTTCCTTGTTGATCTGGATAGCTAGAAGAGCAAAGGGTTGAATTAGACAGAAGAGCAAAAGATTTTGATTTAAATAATATGAACCCCAATCACATAGAAATATGAGGATTAAATTCATCCTTAAAATCAAAACAAAAGTTGCTTATCCTTGCACCAGGAGAGTGTTATTGTGGATTGTAGTGGAGATTTTAATTTAGACTTTCCTGCCGAAAGAAAGAAATTTTCATGAATCTGGGATTAATATAAAAATGATGTGATGTGAGTCAATCTTTAAATAAACTCCTTTTGTGCACAGAAATATTTTAAATGCAAATCTGTATGTCATAGAATAGTAATGTATGCCATTCTCTCCATTTGTTACAGAGAATTATATACTGTAAATTCTATCTCTGTAATGTGAATATGATTCCAAATGTCTTCTGCTTTCTATTAAAATATAATCATAAAGTTGGTTTTAAAGCACAACTTTGAAAAACGTTTAGGCCTTTTCCAAGGGCCAACTGTAAACAAAGAACTTTTGGCAAACGATAGCAGTTGGAGTTTAGTATTGTCTTTTTTCCTCCAAGATCCAAAGATGAACTTTTATTGCCACTTTCTATCAGTCCTTTAAATATTCTAGCTATAAAACTATTAGTGGAACAATTTAGCTTAACTGAATCCATTTGCTTTATAAACTTTGTCCAACTTCTGCTTTTATTATATTTTGGGACCTTGATTGCATTATTTTAAAACATAGAGTGCTATAATACTAACCTGCATTAACCTGATAGATTTAGTTTTGATCTTGTTCTCAAAAATGCTCAGGGTATAACTGTGTTTCTGAGTCACTGTATAACTGGTAGATTTTCAACAAAAAACAATTGTGAATGTCTCAGGAAGAACTGGTATATCTTTTGATGTATAATAAACTCTTATTCATATCAGCCCATCATAATAGTCTTTCCAACATTTCTGACAACACTTAGCTTTATTGGGTTTTCCAGTAGTTTTGAATCTGGTTTACTATAGTGAATATTTATAGTTTAGAGGCTAACTCTCAGGCCCATTTCCAGGAACTGCAGGAAATTTACATAATGTTTAAAGACATCCTAAACTAACAAAACTTGGACTGACTCTGAAAATTAAAAACATGCTTATTAGCTCCAACATTACATCAAGTTATTAAACAATTACTTGAATTTATGTACATATAGTTTAAGTCTTTCCAAAAGTCTCTTTTTGTCTATGTCTAAATAGGAACTAGGTAGTGGTGAGGAGAATCTAGCTGGAATGATCCAGAAAATTAGTACTAAACCTGTCGCCCAAGAAATTCCATCTCACATTGGAATTTGGTGGCAATTTAATTCACACTGAGAAATGGCCAATATGATCTGAAGAGAATGGGAAGAGTAGTTTGTTTGGCTGGAAAAGATATTTTAAAAAGCAACAGGAAATCTTAGTGCAAACTTACGGGAAGGAGAAATGGTCTGTGTGCTTTTATAGTGTGTGAGCAAGTGCCTGAGTTAAACGGAAAAGAGGAATAGTGAGTAGGGAGGGCATGAAGTGAGAGAAAGAGTAAGCATGTTGAGAATACCTCTCTCTTGTCTGATTATTCTATCAAAATCCAATATTGTAGCAGTGTGTTTTGATGGATACTTTCACTATTTTGAACATTGGCAAATATTTACCTCTCTCATTTGATTAAATTGCATTGAATTTCTATTCAGAACTGACCTCATTTGAAAAAGCAGGTTAGACTGCATTTTGTCTGAAACCTGAACCCATTATTCAAAAAAAAAATATTAATAGCTTCCAGAAGTCTAACATATGGCATCCATATAGAGACATGCACTCATACTGTACATGCTTGATGAGATCACACTGCCTCTTTATAGGTTGGATTATGCACTTTGATATGAATTGAGTCATGTAATGGATTAAAGTTTGCAAAACTAGCCAAACCTGGTGGTTGCGGAGGGTGGGGTGGGGTTAATTTGACCTGGGTTGAGGTTTGCTTTGAAAAAGAGGAAAAATGAGAGTCAGATTTCCTATTTTATGCACAGCCTAATCTCATCTATTCTCATTTTATGCCCCTGCCAGACCACCGCTCTTGATAAGGAGAGGCAGGTTTTCCGACGAAGACGCAACCCGGATGTGAGGGGACGTTTTAAGCCACAGCCACCACCTCCTGAACTCAACTCTGAATCAGAAGACTATTCACCAAGTTCATCTGAGACTGTTCGCTCACCCAATTCACCCTTTTAATACATCACTTCTGTTGAAAGTCTTGGCTTAACCCTTTTGAGATTTTGACAACAATTCTTGAAACCATGTACAATTTTTCCATTTGATTTTTGTCTGTATCAGTTCTTTGACAAAGATGCCAAAAAGGAGTTTTATGGTATCTTTATTACAATAGTTTCCTATATGATTGAGATGGTCTTTGTTTTCTGTCTAGACTAGCCTTCTGCATCCTGACACCCACAGATGTGGTGGGACTGCCCTTCCAGAATTTCCAAGCATTCCCATTTCACATTTGAAGAGTACCAGATTGAGGAAGCCTAGTCTAGATTGTGATTTGCTGCTAATATGATCCTCAAAAGGGTTAAGGCTATTTTGAGATATACATATAAATATAAATATATATATAATTTTCAAATGGGGATAACAGCAATGAATGTTTTCATCAATTGAGGTAGGAGCTATTATGCGTAATTTAAGCATAAGTTAACCCTCTGAGTGCTTAATTTTAATTTTGTCAAGCCAAAATGAGGGCTTTATCGACACTTATTTTTCCTACAGGTACTTAGTAATCTGACTTAAGTGCTCCATAATCATAAAATACACACTATGATCTTTATAGAACTTGTTTTATGTTCTTATGCAGGGGGATTAAAAAAAACCCCACTTAATAGACATGGACATTGGTTAGAATCTTGTGGATTGTTTTAAAGGTCAAGAAGAAGATGTATCCTATCTGGATTCCAAAAAATATCGATGGCTCCTAAATTTTGCTAAGAAATATGCATCCCATTCTTTACTGTTTCTTATTCAAAATTCTAACGCTCTTAACATGTGTTCTACTTCTTTAAATCATTTCATAGGCAGTAGAACTGTCTGAAATCAAACTATTGTGGGTGATGTGGCAATAATCTCAAAATTATTGCCTTCAGTCCCCCATTTGTACATTGAAATGCAGTTTCTGGAGGTGTAGTTGAAAGAATGTGCTATGCTCACAGGTGCAGACAAAAGACATGTTTAGGAGGCAGCAATAAACACAATCAATTTTTACATACTATGGATTCTTCTGTGAATATTATTGAGATGTTAACTATATACTTATTCTCTCTTCACAATGCTTTGAAAAAAGAACAATTCATTCTACTAAAACTGTAAATCAAGGAAAGGTCTTGAAATTCCAAACATAAATAACTGTTGTTTTGAAAATTACATGATTAGCAATTACTCACCTAATGTGTTTGTAAAAATATATTTACCAGAATTTAGTGAGACTGTGTGTGTATGAGACTGGGATAAAAAAAAAAATCTGCAAAGAAATGTTCCATCAGTGTTTCAAAAACACATTTAAATTACATTAAGCATCTTTTTATAGTTTTGGTTTTAAATTGTAATATTATTGTAAAATGGTCCATTCACCCATAACTTGAGTTGAATAATAAAAAAAAAAGTTTCATTTTTAAGTTATGCTTTTCAAAGTGTTATTAACAAATCTTAAGCACAAATGTAGAGTATTAAAATTTCACATCGTTCCCATTTCAGATACAAAAATAATTGGAAAAGAAATGGCTGTTGTACTTTTATTAATGTATTGCTTTATTATGGAAAATATTTTATTTTAAGATAGAGCAATTCCTGCACATTTTTTAAAAATATTTTTATCCTTCCTTGTCAATATGCAACTCAAGATGACAAACATACCAGTTCTCTTTTCTCCCCCTATTTTTACACAACAACAATCCTGTGAGGTGAGTTGGCTGAGAGAGAGTAACCAACCCAAAGTTACCCAACCGGTTTTCAAGACAAAGGCAAAACTAGAACTAAAATATCCTGCTTTCTAGGCCACCACCTTAACCACTACACCATTGCATTTTTCATTGCTTAACTTTAAGGAGATTTTTTTAAAACTATAAATGAACAAGTTGCATAAATATAAATCAGTGAGATAGGCCTGTGCAAGCCGTGATGTTAATACTTTTTCAATTTATAGCAGCAGAAGCTGTGAAAATTTGCAACTGACTCATGGATAATCTCTCTGCTTAAACTATGTGTGAATCTACATTGTTTCAACAGCTTGTATTCTCCCCAGAAGGCAAACAATCAGATTCTTCCATCCTTCCAAGGTTGGTAAAATGAGGACCCAACGTATTAGGGGCAATATGCTGACTTGGTGAACCGCTTAGAGAGGGTTGTAAAGCACTGTGAAGCGGTATATAAGTCTAAGTGCTATTGCTATCATGTTTTACTAATGTGGAAAATATCACTCTTGCTCCTAACATTCTTTAGATCTTTTTTCTTTATCACAATTACTTCTTATATTAAAATTTTCATAAATTACAACAATGTAACAAGAAATAATTGCTTATTGGATAATTATCAGTTAAAAATATCTGGAATTCTCTTCTCTTTCTGATGATTGTATGTTTAATTTGGATGTTTCTTGATTCCAGTATCAATTTTTGATGGATTTAATCTGATCCTTTCCCAAGCTTTGGCTATATCAAGGAAAACAATCAATCAACCTAAAATTTAGCAGTACCAAACTTGATTGTAATCCCTAATCAGCATGGGAAACTTCCAAGGCTATTAAAACTATAAAAGTGAAAAGAACAATAAAGTGAATTACAGAAAAGATAATATAAAACAAAGTTATTACAGTATAATTTTATCACTCAAAATCAAAAACTAAGTTAAAATTATTAAAGCTTTCTTTTTAATAAAATGAAAAATGACTTGGACTGGAAAGGCAACAAAGATACTATGCAGACTCTGGGGATAGATTTCATAAGTGGGATCCAACACCCAAGAAAGTCCTCTCTTTTGTAGTTTTGAGCTATTATTTGGTGGAAATTCCTTGAGATACTCTTGCATTCTGTAATTATACATCTTAATGCATGCTTGTAGTACTGTAATGCTGAGTTTGTTGCAGTAAAACCTATAATTTTATGAGTTATCTAGTAGTATATAAGATCTGGCTTCTAAAGACAGTTGAATTAAGTGATAATTTTTAAAAGATTTGCAGAATAAAAAATATTGCATTGCAATATTTTAAAATGAGAAGACATACCAGATTTTTAAAAAGGACATCTCCATGAGCGGAAATTTTGAATACTCTTTAAAGTTAACTCCCATTAACAAACATAGTGATTTTTTTCCAGCAATAAAATGTTTATAACCAAGTCTCTCTGCATAAGTAATTTGGGCCTTCTTTATAAAAAAGTGTTTCCCAAATGTATTTGTTTTATCAATTTATTTTTCACTTTTCTATTCATCTGAGCCACCCATCAAGGTGAGTATTTATTTTATTTATTTTTTATTTTATTTATGTATTTGTCAAGCGTATATATGATTACGAACAAAGTATAAACAGAGTATAAACATGTTTGTGAATATATAAGTACAAGCATGGTTATAAGTACAAGAAATTTTACAAATATATGGGTACATTAGGACAGGGACGGTAGGCACGCTGGTGCGCTTATGCACGCCCCTTACAGACCTCTTAGGAATGGGGTATGTGGCTGACGCCTTCCAAAAGCAAATTGCAGGTCTTTCCAAGATCCAAGAAGTAAAATTTCACAATATTTGTTGAAAGGCAAACTCTATAAAGCAGGAGTCTCCAACCTTGGCAACTTTGGCTTGCTGAGGAATTCTGGAGTTGAAGTCCACAAGCCTTAAAAATTGTCAAGGTTGGAGACTCCTGTTGTAAAGTCTAGCTCTTTTATAAAATACTTTATCACTTTGTTTTTTCCATGTACGTTTTTATTGGGTTATAAGGTATTATAAAATACAAAATACAAAAGCAAATAAGAGGACAGGGAGGAAAGGGGAAAGGGCAAAGAAAAGTGAGGAAGGGTAGGGAAAGAAAAAGAAGCATTGACTTCTGACTCTATCTGTTACACTAGAATAAGGCATTAACAACAAATCACAACTTTTTGTTTTACCGTAATAGTATGAACCAGTCATTTCTACAAAAGTCTATCAGTCTAATCTGTAAAACCCAGAATCAAAGTTTCATTCTTTTCCACCAGTAGTGGGTTTCACTTACCTTCGCTACCGGTTTGGAACTGTGAACACGCGCGTGGGGCATTTCTGCACATGCGCAGAACCTTCTGCGCATGTGCAGATCATCCGTGATGATGTCCGGGCAGGTGGGTGGAGCCTCCTGCCGGGCCGCTACCAGTTCTCCCGATCCGGGCCGAACCGGTAGCAACCCACCACTGTTTTCCACATCAAGCATGAAGTTCAGAAACGTTTTCCATGTGGAAACAAAAGTACTTATGATCTTTTCTTTAAGCAGAGTAGTCAATTTTGTCATTTCAGCCAACTCCATCAACTTTTGCAACCATTCTTCTATAGTAGGAATCGATGTGTCCTTCCATTTTTGTGCATACAGTAATCTTGCTGCTGTTAACATATATAGTAACAAAGTTCCAATTTTTTTCTCCAATTCTTTTCCCATTAATCCCAAGAGGAAAAGTTCTGATTTCATATTTATCTCCATTTTCAGGATTTTCTGTATTAATATATGAATCCTAGTCCAAATATTTTTTTGCTTTGTCACATGTCCACCATAGATGATGAAAGGTCCCTTCTTTGTTTTTATACTTCCAACATACATTTGACATACCTTTATACATCTTAGAAAAATACTTTCTCGCCTTGTTGATAATATTGTCTTTAAGAAATTCTAGAAAATAGACAAAGTGTTTCTCAAGTGTAGGACAACAAATGTCCCTATTTTTAAAAAGGTGGGGAGAAGGCAAATCTGGGACCATAATCTCTCACCAATTCCTGGATTTTTCCTTCCAACAATAGGTACTAGAAAATTCCAGACTAGATCATAAAGTGTTACATGTCTAAGTACCTTGAACATAATGTGATCACAATCAGAAGGCAATGTGGGTTTTTAAAGAAAAAGTCTTACTACAATCTGATTTCATTTTTTAATTAAGATATTTTTTCTACTATGGCAACACATTTTCTTCTACTGTGGCAATATATTTTGACTTCAGAAAGCACGTTGGGGGTAGCCATAGCATTCTGATTTTGCAAGCTACTGAGTTGAATGAGATGTCCATTAAATAGTTCCACAGCTGGCTTGAAAATTCTCCAGACTGGAGTGGAATGCCTCAAGGTTTGGTCCTGTGCCACATTTTCATTAGCAAGTAAAATAGAAGTGGGGAAAATGTTTATCAGCTTTGCAGGTGACTCAAAATAGTGTGGGATAGCTAAAGTTCCATAAAACAGACAGACAATTCAAAATTATTTTGATAGGATAGACAAGAAGATTTTAAAAAGTGGTGCTCACTTCAGCAGCACATATACTAAAACTGGAATGATACAGAGAAGATTAGCATGACCCCTGAACAAAGATGACATGAAAATTCATGAAATTTTTCATATTTATAAAAAAATTAAATAACTAAAAATAATAATTACAGAGACGGGATGAACTAATTCCCATTGGTGACACTCAATTATGTGTCAGTGTACCACATTTTAAGAAAGTATCAGAGAAACTGCGGCAAAGAAAGAAAGTAAAGATGTAAGATTTCAGTTAGATAATGTTTAGACTTAAGAATATTAACAAAAAAATTAAAAAAAAATTCAAGCACTGAAGTAATATCAAATAATAGAAAAATAAAAGTTGTTTCCTGTTATCCCAAAATGCAGGATACAGAATAATAATTTTAAATATTAGAGAGTCAGACTTTAGTTCAAAGTTAGGAAAATCATCCTAATAATAACAGTAATTCAACCACTTATGATATGAGGTTGTGAACTGTCTTTTGCTGGATATATATCCATTTACCAAGGATTATTTATTTTGGTTTATTGCACTGAGCAGGGTTATGACTTGATAGTCTAATAACCCCATTTGCAGGCATTCAAGGAAACTAAGAATGACTTTTTTTAAAAAAAATAGTATTAAAATAGGTAAAAAACTATATTGAAACCAATAGAAATTAAAAAGGCGCAACCATCATTACTATGCCGAATACAAAAAGAATGCAGATGCCAACGGAATATATTCTGTTGTTGGATGCAACATAGGAGAAAATTATGTACTAATGAGACCAGACCTGGAGCACTGTATACAATACTGAGTATCGCATATTTCAGAACGATATTGACAAATTAGAACAGGTTCAGAAGCGGTCAGCAAAAATGATACAGGAACTTAGGACATGTACTATTAGAACAGGAAGAGAAACTGAAATATTCAATCTGAGAAAACATGTCTGAAAGGAGACATGATATCAGTATTCACTTACATAAAATTTCCCCTAGGGAAAATGGACAGGAATTATTTTCCTTTGCCACAGAAATAATATTGCAACTACCTAGATTTTCTTTAAACATCATGAAAAATTTCCTGATAGATCTGTTTAATAGTGGGAAAGTTTATCTATAGAGTTATGAATTTTCCATCTCTGAAAGATTTGTTTAAAAGGGCTATATGCCTAGCCCTTAAGGATAGTTTAATTGGTTTTTCTGCATATTGCAGAAGACTAGACTAGTGGTACATATGGTTCCTTCCTATTCCACAATTCAGTAATTCTATGAAATGGATCTCAGAAAATAAATGCATCTTTTAGGCAGGGTCTCAAATAGTGATGGCATCATTATGATGAGCCATCATCATCATGAGCCAAGGTGGCGCAGTGGTTAGAGTGCAGCACTGCAGGCTACTTCAGCTGACTGCTAGCTGCAGTTCGGCGGTTCAAATCTCACCGGCTCAAGGTTGACTCAGCCTTCCATCCTTCCGAGGTGGGTAAAATGAGGACCCAGATTGTTGGGGGCAATATGCTGACTCTGTAAACCGCTTAGAGAGGGCTGTAAAGCACTATGAAGCGGTATATAAGTCTAAGTGCTATTGATATTGCTATTAAGAGGACCTCTCCTGCTGACTCTTGCTGGACTTCAAGCTGTTTAAATAGTACCTTCCAATTCTTGCTGTAAAACAATTGACAACCACTGTTTTTCAGTGGCAAAAAATAAAATAAAAAATCCAATGCTGCAAAGGATTTTTGTGCAATATTTTTATGCAGTGATAAGTGAGAAATGAGCTATGAGCTATGAAATGGTTGAAGTGTTTCTAGCACTGGCAAACAACTGTTCCACTAAAATAATTAGTTCTAGAACAAAGATCACTTAATTTTCTTTTTCCTGTGCATTCCCTACTAAAAGTATGCTGGTTTCAAACACAAATGATTTTAAGACAAAAGAATGTGTTTTCTATGTTTTTCTTTTTTTGTGTTTCACATTGAGACTTCAGCATATAGCACGGCTGTCAAACTCCCAGCTCGTGGGCCAGATGAGTCATACGCTGGCCACACCCATACCCGGTTTAGTGAAGGGGGGAAAAGTCCTGATACGTCACGTGATGCTGCTGTGACGACGTGAGTTTGATACCCCTGGCATACAGTATCCATTTATTCCAAATCTTGACTGGTAAAAAGGAAGAGAAAGCTGAGTACATCACATTCTCAATAATCAAGGCAAGGCTTATTCTTGA
The DNA here is from genome assembly GCA_003457575.1 of Thermophis baileyi. Lineage (NCBI taxonomy): Eukaryota > Metazoa > Chordata > Lepidosauria > Squamata > Dipsadidae > Thermophis > Thermophis baileyi. The sequence continues at coordinate 4,616,350 of QLTV01004098.1, read as the reverse complement.
AAGCAAAGTAAAAGAGTCCCAAAGGTGCTTTTTTCAAGAGGCAACTGGACTTTCTGGTTAAACCTCTTGGGACAACCATGATCTGGATGACTGAGAATCTCCATAGACACGAAGTAAAATAGGATAAAAATCCATCCTTGGGTTTTTAAAATAAAAGCCCACAATCAGCTGATGGCTATTACAAGGTCAGCATGAAAGGGAAATGTTTCACAATTATTTGTCAAACTTGAAGCTCTGAACTGTTTTTATCTCTAGTAAATGATTGAATGGATGGTTTGAAAGGAGGAAAAACTGGGGAATGTGATTAGTTAACAAATGCTCAATGGTAGAACCAATACAGATGACCCCATAAATCAATCAAATCAAACGTATATTACAGTCTTTGGACCAGAAACCACAACAATAACATTCATAGTTCTGTAATTACTAATAAAACTTTAAAAATGCAATAAAATTACTTAAGATTCTTTATAGTCAGAAATCTACAATCTCTATTTTTTATTTTTTCACTTCTTTATTTGTTGTTGTTGTTAGTTGCGAAGTCGTGTCCGACCCATCGCGACCCCATGGACAACGTTCCTCCAGGCCTTCCTGTCCTCTACCATCCCCCAGAGTCCATTTAAGCTCACGCCGACTGCTTCAGTGACTCCATCCAGCCACCTCATTCTCTGTTGTCCCCTTCTTCTTTTGCCCTCAATCTTTCCCAGCATTAGGCTCTTCTCCAGTGAGTCCTTCCTTCTCATTAGGTGGCCAAAGTATTTGAGTTTCATCTTCAGGATCTGGCCTTCTAAAGAGCAGTCAGGGTTGATCTCCTCTAGGACTGACCGGTTTGATTGCCTTGCAGTCCAAGGGACTCGCTCTTTATTTCTTTATTATTTTCTTAAAACAATGCTGAAATATATTATTCTTATATGCCACCTAATTTGTAATACTTTCTAAGGGTAGAAGTCAACTAATTCTTTACTGGTAAATGCGGGTTCTAGTCAGTAGTCAAAGAAGTGAATGGAAATTGGATTATATTAGAATTACTTTTGCCTCCTGGTGCTCTTGTAACAAGGAAAACGTAAAGGGTGCATTGTCACTTTTGTTCAGTTGTAAGTAATACTACATTTCCTTCAGAATTTCAGGAATATATTCTGGGATTATGAAAATATTTTAAAACCTAGAATACAAGTTACAAATTATTCATATTTATAATTAATTGAGTTATTCTACAGCTATTCATTTTTGTGTTTTGTTACTTGACTTTAGCCAAAAAGCAGCATTTTTATCACATTTTCCTATTGAATGGTTAATAAGAGTGAGAAAATAGTTGGAATATATCTGAACCTATGAAACAATATAGACTTTGGATATACTAAAAACGAAGATACTTTCCTTGGTCATAAATCAGTGTAATAAATCAGTGTAACACACCAGACTGCATAAATATTCTTATGACAAGTCACATGGTATTCCTTCACAATAATAAATGCAATCCCGTGTTGTAAAATGTCCATTAATAATACAGATTTCTTGATTCCTGATAGAAAAGTAGCACTTAAAAGCAAAGTGATTCCTTTGTCTTGATTAGAGGAAGTAAAGAAACCAGGCCTAACATGCTTTATATTATGGTTATGCTGCATCAGCTATGCAGCTTTATATTACCTCTATTTTCCCCTTACCATCCAGGAATATCATTAAAAAAAGATGTCTAAATCTCTTTCATCATTGTGCCATATTATACCAATTACAGCTGTCCCCCTCCTGTTGACTGCCAACCAAGTGCTTGATTATTGATTTATGTTTTGCTGGCATTAACTTTGTAAAAACTTTCAGAAGTCTTTCTTGGACTATGATAGGATGTCATTTGTATTTTTAGATCCCATGTTCTCAGAATGAATAGCTGAAATGCCTATTGAAAAACTGCTTTAAAATATAGCTTATTTCTTTCACTATGAAATTCATAATGAAGTCTATGATTTTTTCCCCCTTATAACCAACTTCTGTAACACAGAAGGGCAAAAGGAAAATTAACTTTAGTTACATTCTTAATTAAAGTTAAATACACTTGTAGATCAGAATGATTGCTAATTATTATTCCTAAAGGACTGGACAGATGAGCTAAACACAAGTCACTATTTAAGTGATATGTTTAAAAAATCATACTTTTATGTTTGCTATTTGATGACAGAAATGAAATGAAATGAACCTGTCCTGTGAAGAACAGTAAAGGATGTGGATAAATTTAGCCAAAAGCTCAGAGGGACAAGATAAAGCAAGCTTTCAATAGTTGAAGAGCTGTTACAGGAAAGAGAGTGTGGATTTATTCTCCAGAGTAAGACAAGAACCAATGAATGAAAGCTTTACACAGGAAAAGTCAAACTTGAAAAAAGGAAGACATCCTGCCCATGAGAGCTATTAAGCAGTAGAACAGCTTGTCTCCTAGAGACATGGGTGTTCCATCACTGGGAATTTTCAAGCAAAGATTATTCAGCTATTTGTCTGGGATGGCCTGAGATTTCTGCTCTGGGTAGGGGTTTGGACTAGGAGTCTCTAGACCAGGGGTCTTCAAACTTGGCAACTTTAAGACTTGTGGACTTCAACTCCCAGAATTCTCCAGCTAGCATAGCTGGCTGGAGAATTCTGGGAGTTGAAGTCCACAAGTCTTAAAGTTGCCAAGTTTGAAGACCCCTGCTCTAGACTAGAAGACTAGAAGGTCACAACTCTATGGTTCTATGATTCTATATCTAAAAGACCTATAACAAAACAAACCTAGATATGTGCATTAATATAGCATGAAACTCAAGGTACCAGATTCAAATTACTTAGAATTTTACCAGCTGAATACTTTTCAGCACAATATAGCCCAATATATGTAAAATCTTGAGTGATCAATTGATACAGTATGTATGAATAGCCAAAGCAACACTAAGCAGCACATTATATTGTTGCCAAGTAAATATTATTTTTAAATGGTCTGAAACTGTATTACACATCAACTTTGGCTCAATGTTTCATTTCACAATATCATAACTTCAAAATAAGTCAACATCGAGGGCTGTATATTCCAAGTTAATCTTAACAATAAAGAAGTTCATCAGCATATATTAGTGACCAGTTTATGAATTATGAATTATTTAGTTCTTCGTTAACTTGGAGGGTTAACAAAAAAGCACAAGCATGACAATTATATGTGGTACATTTAAATTGCTTTGGTGTTATAAACTGTTACATTCTCAGACTGAAACACATAGGCTTCAGTCAGGTCCTCCATTCTGGAGGGAAAATACGGTCTGCTGATTGGTTGAACTGTCTGACAGCTCCCTATAAAAGGGCTAGGTGTCAGACAGGGTTTTCCCTGGATTGTTAGCACTTGACTAATAAAGAGCTGTTGGAGTCTTTTGAAGTCACTCTGTCTGCCTCTTCCATTCACCCAACTTAACACTGGCGATGAAGGTGGGATCGGAAGACAGATAAGCCAGAAAAGAGCTGACAACCACGCAATCCAGCCCGGGGCAGCAAGTCTTCGACAAACGGCCTTTCTAAAGTGCCAACTCAGCTGACATGACGATGCATGCCCCGCTGAGTCACTTCAACCTGGCACAAAAGCACTGGGACACCTACATGACTCCCTTCGACTGCTTTATGGAGGCGAACGACCTCCTCGGGCTGTCTTACAGCTGCAAAAGAGCTCTGTTCCTGAGCTACTGTGGGATGGATGTATTCGACACCGCCCAGGCGCTAGCTGAACCAACACCGGTCCAGACGGTCACCTGGTCCGCACTTCAGAACATGCTGAAGACTCACTATGCGCCAAAACCCTCCAAATATGTGCGGCGGCATGAATTCAACTTAAGAAATCAAAAGGAAGGAGAGACCATCAACAAACATGTTGCCACACTTCGGAAAGCAGCTGCCCACTGTGAGTTCCGAGATCTGGACGAGCTGCTTCTTGACCGAGTGATCTGCGGATTTTGGGACATTACTCTCCAGCGGAGGCTGCTTTCGCGGACAACCCTCACGCTCCAGATCGCACTGGACGAAGCCCGGGCGTCCGAAGCGTCCACTAGGTCGAGTGAGGTGCTACAACAACCAAGCAGCCCGAGAAACTTGCGAAAAAATGTCAGCGTGCATCGCGAGACTTCGGCGCGAGATTTTTCGCCTGACAGCGATGAGGAAGTTTGCCGCCTTCGATTCAAATGGCGAGAAGCGGCAAACACACCTGATGACCGCTGTCCACCCTGTGCCAGCTGCGGAGGACACCATCACCGCACCAACTGCTGATACCGCGAGGCCATCTGCCAACGATGTGACCATCACGGTCACTTAGCCAGGGTCTGCCATGCCAAGCTACCTTCTCCACAGGCAACGCGGCGAGCACCAAGCAAGCCCAGCTACCCCAAGCAACCTCAACGTGGGGGTTGGCCACCGCGACGGAGGACCAACTGGGCTGATGCCACCGATGCCTGTCAAACAACGATCCGGCAAGCAACCACTCCACGCCGGAAGAAGCTGCGGGTCACCATCCTGCTCGAAGGGTCACTGTGCAACATGGAGATCGACACTGGGTCATCTCTCACCATCGTTTCCTGGGCCACACTGCAACGAGCAATCCTGGGAATCCAGAGAAAACAACTGTGGCACCAAGAACTGAGGCTGACCGACTACCAGGACAACCGCATTCCTGTCATCGGCTGCAGCACCTTTCGGGTGCAATTCAAGGGGTTCAATGGCCCTCTCACCCTGACTGTGGTCAGCGGCTCCCTTCCAAGCCTGCTTGGCTTGGAGTGGTTCAAGACCCTCGGCATGGGGGTGACCGGAATTAACTCCAACACTGACACCGACACGGAAGACCTTCTAAAGGAGTTCGAGGATGTTTTTAGTGACAGCCTGGGTACGTATAAGGGGACCCCAATTTCGTTTAATTTGGACCCAAACGTAGCCCCAATTCAGCCCAAGCCCCGGAGGCCTCCTCTCGCCCTCCGACCAAAAATTGACAAGGAATTAGACAAGCTAATTGCCCAGGGGATCCTAGAGCCCGTCGATCACGCACACTGGGAAACCCCTATTGTGACCCCGGTCAAGCCGGATGGGTCAATTCATCTCTGCGCTGATTATAAGTGCACTCTTAATAAGGCACTGCAGCAGAGCGCCTATCCAGTTCCTGTGATCCAGCATCTGCTACACTTCCTGGGCCCAGGAAAAATATTTGCTAAACTTGATCTGGCACAAGCCTACCAGCAGCTGCCTGTAGATGGCGCTACTGCGGAGGCACAGACCATTGTAACTCACAGGGGTGCATTCAAATGCAAACGGCTTCAATTCGGCATTAGTGTAGCCCCCGGACTGTTCCAAAGTCTCATGGAACGCCTGTTAGAAGGAATTCTGGGGGTCGTACCATATTTTGATGACATTCTAATTTCGGCCAGGGATAAAAAACAACTGTTCCAACATTTAAGAACAGTGCTGACCCGAATTAGAGATAAGGGTCTGCGGCTTAAAAAGGGGAAATGCCAAATTGGGGTGGACAGGGTAGAGTTCCTAGGGTACATGATTGACGGCTCTGGGATCCACCCCACAAATGCAAAAATTAAAGCTATTCAGGACGCCCCTACCCCTCAGAACCAGTCTGAACTACAGGCGTTCCTCGGGCTCCTTAACTTCTATAGCATTTTCCTTAAACAGAAGGCTACGGTGGCCGAGCCACTCCATATGCTCCTCACAAAAAAGGCGAAATGGACCTGGGGACGATCTGAGGCTGCCGCCTTCGCAGCTGTCAAACGCCTACTCTCTGCAGACAGCCTGCTGATCCAATATAACCAGACATTGCCACTTGTGCTGACCTACGACGCGTCACCCTTTGGCGTGGGGGCTGTCCTCAGCCATCGCCTTCCCAACAGCACTGAGGCACCCATCGCCTTCTATTCCAGGACTCTGTCCACCGCGGAGCGCAATTATAGTCAGCTGGACAGAGAAGCGCTGGCTGTGGTGGCCGGAGTCAAACGTTTTCATGACTATTTGTATGGGCGGCATTTTGACTTGATCACTGACCACAAGCCGTTGTTGGGTCTCCTCGCAGGCGACCACCCCATGCCTGCGTCCCTCTCACCCAGAATGACTCGGTGGGCCATTTTCCTGGCCGCTTAGAGCTACTGGCTTCTCCACCAGTCGGGACAGTCTTTGGGGCATGCTGATGCCCTCAGCCGCTGTCCCTTGCCGGCACTTCTGGAAGACCCCACACCGGAGACCCCAGTTCTCCTAATTGACTGCCTGGACTCTGGGCCGATAACCTCACTTGAGGTTGCATGCCACTCCACCAAGGACAATACTATCTCCCAAGTTGTGAACTGGGTGTTGAGTGGGTGGCCGAAGGGGTCTGTTGAGGCTGAGTTTAAAATGTTTGTGACAAAGCAGAATGAACTGTCAGTTTTGCGGGGTTGCCTTCTCTGGGGGGATCGAGTGGTTGTTCCACAGAAAATGTGTGTTGCAGTATTGGAAGCATTGCATGTGGGCCATCCGGGCATTGTCCGGATGAAGGCCTTGGCCAGGAGCTATGTTTGGTGGCCTAACATGGAATTACGGAATGAGTGGCCACCTGCTCGCCATGCCAGGAATCCAGACCAGATCTCCCAGAGGTGCCCACGCACGAGTGGGAACAGCCAAAGGCACCCTGGTCCAGGGTGCACATTGACTTCGCTGGCCCTACTCATGGGCAAACTTTCCTCGTAGTCGTGGATGCGTACTTGAAGTGGTTAGAGATAGCACTCATGACCACCACCATGGCAGAGGCAGTCATCAAGGTGCTTGTTAAGGAATTGTGCAGAGTACCCTCTGGGCCCTGAAGGTTTGCACAGTTCACCGTAATGTTGCAGTAGATATGAGTAATGATTCAGTCAATACACAGATACGTTTCCCAGTAGACTCCCATAGTCAGCTTCGACACTTTAGCATAGGGGATCAAGTATACGCCCACAACTATGCTGGGGGTCCTCTCTGGGTTCCTGCCATGGTCACAGAAATCACCAGCCCTTGCTCTTACCGACTAGCGCTCGAGGACGGTAGAAGCTGGAGGCGGCACATTGACCAACTCCGAGGCCGACTCAGCTATTCCAATCTTAGGCTACCAGAACTAACTGCTGCACAAACGCCTATCCAAAAGGAGCAGCCACTCGCTCCTAACAGAGAAGACTCAATCCGACCAAGTCCAGAAGACTTACCTGGTGACACTCTTGCCGGGGGGTGAGCTCCGAGCAAACCGGTCCTCAAAGCTCCAGCCACGCCCAGGCCCGAAATCCAGAAGCTTCCATTGGTCGAGGCCGGGAGCAACAGAAGTTCGACCGACCTGACCACTTACCCAGCTCCGACTGAGCTGCGCAGGACTGAAAGACCAACTAAACGCCCCGCCTACCTGCGTGACTACGTCACACGTTGGGTTAGCCCAACTAAGAGGGGAGGGGTGTTACATTCTCAGACTGAAACACATAGCTTTAGTCAGGTCCTCCATTCTGGAGGGAAAATACTGTCTGCTGATTGGTTGAACTGTCTGACAGCTCCCTATAAAAGGGCTAGCTGTCAGACAGGGTTTTTGCTGAATTGTTAGCATTTGACTAATAAAGAGCTGTTACTTTTGAAGTCACTCTGTCTGCCTCTTCCATTCACCCAACTTAACATAAACAGTGGCATATTCCTTTTGTTCCCTTTTGTTTTCTTCTTGAAAATATTTAAATTGAAGATAAATTATATATGAAGATTTATATAGCTCAAATAAATTATATTTTAATTTTAATTTTTCAAAAATAATATGCAGTTTTAATGCAATGTCAATTATACATTGGACTGATATTGGAAGTATTTTAAAAGTCTTTAAAAACAAAGATTACTGTGGTAGCATGGATTTCTGGCTATCTTATCTTCTGCATATTTATTTAGAGGTAATTTTCAGTGCATTTTGTGGAACTTCTTATATATATAAACAATTGCAGCCTGAAATGGTCTTTTCATACTGACAAATGGTTGAGAGTTTTGAGATAAAAGTCCTAAGAATCAACTTTTTGATTTGGTAAAGTACTAATCATTAGCAACAGCTATATCATAGCATGCATTCTGTAAATCATTCTTACAAATTAGAATTACTCAAATTTCATATTTAATTTGATATCATATTTCTATTTCCTTGACACTGAAGCGGAAACTAATTGCAAGCTATTAAAGAAGAAAACAGACACAAATCATTGTTAACTTTACTACACTGAAAGAAGCTGTCATCTAATTTCATTGCAGGACATAAAGCACATACAAAACTAAGCCCATCAATAAATAAACAGGGGGGAAAAAACTGGTGGTTCCATATTCACTGAAACATTGGAATAGCAGGAAGGCATTCCAACAAATAAAAAATAGATGGGAAAGCCATTAAAAAGAAATCAAAATGCTTTTGTGGTTAAAGAAAAATTGGCTCTGAAGGGTAATAATGGTCCCCTATGATCACAGGTCAAGTACATTAAAAGTACTATTATCTGAGGAACCTTTCATATGCTTGTCTCTTTTATTTGGTTTGGACGGTCTATAGAACTTTCTTCATATTAATTGCTGCCAAAATGGCTTTTGTCTGTTGGTGTTTCATTTTTAAATTCTTCTTCTCAAACTATTGTTCCCCCCAAGTCCCGTCCCCATTTTAAACAGTGTTAAAACGAGTCACAGGCAAATGTCTGACATATAGTCTCTCTATCCAGAGTGATATTTTTTATGAAATTCAAGGCAAATTGGATACACACAAACACACATACACACACAGGGAACATTGTAAGGTCAATGTAAAATAGATCCCCCAAATAAGTAATTTATGAATAAGTAATTTTAGCAGGATTAAATAAACTGACCACTGAAAACATTATAAAACAATATATTGATGGATCACTAATAATTCTGAGACATTCCTGCAAAAAAATAATAATAATGCATTCATCCTCTTAATTATAGTTCATCCTATAGTCCATATATGTGAAAAAGGTATTTGAAAGAGATTATTTCATAATCTCTTTGTGGAAGCAAAGTGCAGCACTTTTGAAAAGGAAATGCTGCTTTAAAGACTATATGGCCCACATACACATGCCATGTATGTGAAAGGCCAGCTTGTAAAAAATAATTGAAACATGCACATCAATCAAGTAAAATATTTGGTTGGGGTTTTTTAATGTATTTTAAAGCATTAACTGAAGTTGGACAATAATATTCACACAATTGTTGAGCAGACTTGTTCATATCTTACTGCACAAAGTAATGTCTCTGTTTGTTTGCTATACATACATCCATTCACATGCCAATTGCTATATTGTACATGTGTTAAAAGTGTGTTTGCAAGTTCATTTCTTGCCAGAAACCCAATATTATTAGGTTGCAGATGTAAAGAACAAACAACTCTATGTCTTCTTTTAAATTTTGGCACAAATATACACTATAATGCTGAAAAAACATCCTGGGCTAAGACTATTTATCTGAATACTTTGAAAGATTTTGTTTAATTTATACAATTTAATGATCAGTTCAAACTTCATAAAGTTGTAAATATTTTTTCTAGTGGACACAAACGTTTCTATGTTACATTCAGAAATATGGTGAATATTAATAAGGGTTCTCTTGATTGTGTTGTTTTCTCAGATAGGAAAAATCAATATGAATTGACCCATCATACTGAAAAAAACATGCACATGAGTTCCACATGTTCTGTTATAGCAAGCAACAGCATAATCTTATAAATCAGTCAGCAAATAAAAGTATCATAAAAACCAGCGAACTTTCCATATTTAAATTCCACAGTGACTAAAATAGTTTAAGCACTTATCTTAATCTTCAGAATGGGAAATCTGTTTTTCACAAGACCCTAGCAAATATCCCCATAGTTTCTGAATTTAGCTTACTTTGCTATAAATTCAAATATCAAGAATAAGGAAAACAGAACAACTATTGGGAAGAAAGCACACAAAGAGCATTTTAAAATAATAAATACAAAATATTTCTGAGAGGGAAGTGGGGGAAAAGTCATATCTCTCTCTAAACTATCAATTAAGTCAGATATTGAATATCTTGGAAACTAGGTACTGGATCCTTCGCAGATGTTCTTCCCACATAATAATTATATTTTAAAAATGCCTATCTTGTGAAAGATTCCTGAGACCCTGAGGAATTTCAACCAATCACATTTTCCCACCTCTATATTTTCCGAACAAGTTGGACTATCATTCCTAACCAGAAAATCTCTTACATGGGGAAAACATTACATTTCACTAGAAAAGAGGAATACAAAAGATTGGATTACTTAAGCACATCTTATTTTGAGCCTTACCTACTTCCCGCTCCCATAAAAATAAAGTACCCCACACTAACTCTTTATATTTTCGGGAACAAAGTTGGGGGGGGGGGAATTCCTCCAGATCATGCTGAATTACAACTTCCAACTTCTTGCCAAAGAAGAAACAGCAGAAACAAAATTGGTTTCCACTCTGATGACTGACCATAAAGTCTGGACTATATATTGACCCCTGTGATCTACAAAGACAAAAGTTTCATATCTTAAACTAATATTTTTGTACGCAAGAGTGTTTCACCAATATCACCTTTTAATAAATGAACCCAGGAAGCATAAAGTTAAATTTCCACTCTTTGTCCTTCTCTATAATATGTGGCTAATTTCTATGGCCTCAGCACCATACAGCATCACTTATACTGAGGCCTTTGTTTAGTTTACTGTCAAATAAATGTTGCTTCTTTATTCTAACTCTTAAGTGAAAACTGCCTAATATCTTTATGCCCAAAAGGCCATTTATTAAAAGCTGGGGGGAAAATCTGTTGTTGAGTGAAAAAGTATATCCAGTCCTGCTGATTCATTTCCACTACAAGTGATACAATAATGGAAGAATAACCCCAAGGGATAATTTTTCACTAACCATCAACACTGATATCTGATTATGTTCCCAGTTGGGGCTGGAGGCTGAGACTATGGGGAAGGGAAAAAAGAAGGTAGTCCAAAGTTCAAAATAACAATCTAACTTTTTAATTTTTATTTTATTATGGAACTGATAGACTTTTCTATTCTGGGTGAAAGAAAATAATTAAAGGATTAGCTGAGTGTGAAATTAAATAGCATTTTTCTGCTGCATGTTAAAGAATCTGCAGAGGAAGTGCTTGAATTGAAACAAGCTTCTGAGTGGTTTTGATTTTGTACAAGAAAGTGAATCCAATTTTTTTAAACAACACAACGTACTGGGGAAAAAAATCACCCTTCCTTCAACTTTCCTCGCATTGCCAATACAGCTTAAATAATAGAGGGTTAAAGTAAGTTTTCAAAATGATATGTGTAATGATATAGAAAACTAAACTTGAATCATTTTAAAAAGTCTTCCGCGTCACAGCAGTTTATTCATTATTTGTATTAGAGCAGGGGTCTCAAACTTGATTTCATTGAAGACCGCATCAGGGTTGTATTTGACCTTGGGGCAGGGGTGGTTTCCTCCCGGTTTGGACCAGTTCTCCCAAACTGGTAGCAGCCTGCTGGTGACGTCACGATGATGTCACCGAACCGGATCGGTCGGTGCTGGTCCGTGGGGGCCGCCATCTTTTTTTTTAATTTTTTTAATTTTTTTTATTTTGTTTTATTTATTTATTTTTTTAAAAAAAAATATTTTGTTTTTTCCTTCTGAGCATGCGCAGAAGCCAATTTCCGGCACCGTGCATGTGGTTGTCATCTTTTTTTTGGCTTTTTTTTTGGGAGGGATTTTTTGTTACTGCGCATGCGCGCGCGTGCAAAGCGCGTGTGTGCCCACGAGGTGTGCCCATGAGGTGCACCCATGAGGTGCGCCCATGAGGTGCACCCACAAGATGTGCCCAAAAGGTGCGCCCACGAGGTGCGCCCACAAGGTGTGGCCAAGTGGTGCAGGAGGGAGCGAACCGGCAGCGAGGTAAGTTGGAACCCACCCCTGCCTTGGGGGGGGCTGGGGTGGGCATGGCCAGCTTGATGTCACTCTTGTCAGGGGAGGCGTCTGTGGTGGCCTGAGCGCTCTGCCAGCAAAAATGGGCTCCCAAGCTCCATTTTCGGCCGTGACGGCTTCCTGCAGCCCTCCATTTTCACTGGCAGAGGGCTGCAGGAGGCTATTGTGGCCAAAAACGGAGTCTGGGAGTGCCACGCATGGCCCTCCCAAGCTTCGTTTTCACTGGCAGAGGCACCGCAGGCTGGTCCTTCGCAGGCCAGATCTAAGCACACCATGGGCTGGATCTGGGCCATGCCTTGAGTTTGACACCCCTGTATTAGAGTGTTTAAACAGTTATTTTCTTTTAATTTTTTTAAAAAATAACAACCTTTAGTCAAGCTATCATTACGAAAACACTTTGGGAAAGGATGTTTTTAGAATGTGAAACATGAAATGTAATTATTGCATACCCTGGGTGAGGAAATGGCTATTTGAGAAAAAAGAAAACAGGGAGCCTCTCTGCTGGCATTTTTGACTTATAATAGTGGAGAATATACTTTGATAATGAAACATCTGCAAGATGTAAGCTTAGAAACCTCATTTTTCAACTTGTCTTGTGTTCTATCCATGACAGGGTGCCTTTTGTCTTCCTAGTAATGTAGTCTTCCTTTTATCAGCATATCACCTGCCTCAGTATATGCACAGAAAAACTCAAAGCTTTTATATTCGTTTGCCAAAGAAGAAACAGCAGAAGCAAAATTGGCTTCCATTTTTACAACCAGTCTACTGAAGATGAAATTGTGTTTTTGACTGAGTTCAGGATAGCATTTATGGCAAAGGATCTCCTCATATTACAGCTCTCATGTACCTCACAGGAAATTAGATTTGTAAGCATGTTTAATATTTCAACTTGACCATCTGGGTATAAGGAGATGTAATCCCATCTTGTAGATGAGTGAGCTGGGCCGTAGTACCTCGTCTCTTTACAAGTTACAGATAAGGGATCTATGCTTCCTCACTTGAGGGAAAAAAGCTTCCTTACCTGAGGGGGAAAATATGCAAACTAATTTTTAAGGATTTCCCCCCCTAAAAACATTGTGTGTACAGATCAGCATCAGTCTGTTCAATTTTGCTGCCTGTTTTAAGTAGTAGGACAATTCTGTGCTGTACTATTTTACACACTGGCCTTTTAAAATGCCATTTAAAATGGCCGTACATGTTTGTGTATAACTGCCTCTATCATATAGAGTTTTTGTTTACATCTTTTTCTAATAATGTAATTATTAAATTCCCCAAGAAACATTATTTTAAAGGGCAGAATTACTGTATGTCATTTTTGTTATGGAAATTTTCCCAATGTAAGCTCTTAAGTACATGCACTCTAGCACCCTTATCTCTTTTATATAAAGCTGTCAAATACATGTTTTCCCCCAAGTCATATCACTCAAAAGCAAATGTTTTTCATTTGAGAATTTTTGACATAAGAAAAAAGACTCTCAAATTTCATCAGTATCACCACCTATGCTCCAATGAAATGGATATGGAATCCATCTTGGAGAATCTTGTAAATTTAAACCTGTGATACATTTCTTTTATATTTTCCAGGTTATGATTATAGCCCTTAACTAAAATATTATCTGCCCCAAATAGTGCATCAAATATTTTCACTATGCAGTGGAATTTCAGAGCTTTGAGCTCACAAAAATGTAGACTGCTCTACTGACATTTTTTTTGTTTTGCATACCTTTAATTTAAACCAATGTCTGGCTGCAGCAGAGCAGGGATAGGAAATTTAATCTGCTCTAGACATTTTATGCACTTTGGTTGGGATTGATAGATTATGAAACTTCACATATCCAAGGATAATGGATTGGATGAAAGTTTAATTACCTGAAATAGATTTGTGAAAAGTTGGAATCACTATGGGAGATCAGTCTTTAATCTAGAAATTGCGCAGCTTCCTAGTTGAGAGCATCCTTGTATTCTGAAACAAAACTTACAATTTGTAAGTAATACAATTTGTATTACTAGAGTTGCTGCTGAAAAGTCTGTAAGGATTTGTAACCAACTGATCAGAAATAAGATTTTTGTTTGTTCATGTAGCTTTTAAAAAGAAAAAGAGAGAAAGATGTCATGTAATTACATTGTTTGCTCTTTTTATACATTTGGTTCATACAGAATGCTCTAGAAACTCTCTGTATTAATTTATAACTAATTTAATAAATGGAGAGTAGTGGACATAAAGTTGTATACAGCCATGGCATTTGACATGTTCTGTGATCCCCATGTATTCTACCCTAAAAAGTTGAAGTTTTCTTTTATAATATAAAATGAATTGATTTATCTATAAACCAATAGACCCATTAAATCCATCAAGAATTATGGAATTATTACTAAATGTGATTTAGTAAAAGTAAAATAGATCTTTGCTTTTTGTATTTTCTTGGTTTGTATTAGTGTTTTATCTTTGTGTGTAATAAAATTATTATAGAATATAAAAGTATAACACATTTGGAATGGAGATTTGCTTTAGACAAATCAGATTTTATTTTATCTTATGACTTTCAGCAGCAAACCTCAATTGAGAAATCTTTTTTACATATGAATGTCCTAATGGTGTCTGATGTGTTTTCCATGATCTCTTACTGCTCTTTGTGTATCAGTAACTTCCATGGTTGGTTGGTTGGTTGATTGGTTGGTTGATTGATTTGTTCATTGATTGAGGGCTATCAAGTCACTGTCACATTTTACAACAGTAAAATAAACAGCATGCTATATTGTGAACTAAATTATATTGAATATACAACTAATGAATCTTCTAGACCAATGTTTCTCAGCTTTGACAACTTTAAGATGTATATGGACTTCAACTTTTAGAATTCCCCAGCCAGCTGAAGATTGAGGTTGAAAAATACTAATCCAGTGGTAAATCCAAAGCTGCAACTTTTACATCTGCTGGTGTATAGCTCAAGCTTTTTACCACCATACTGCATTTGTAGCTTTGGAACAACTGTAAAATCTGCGTCTTTAGGGGGTAAATATCCTAACATCTGATGTGTTTTCCATGATCTCTTACTGCTCTTTGTGTATCAGTAAATTCCATGGTTGGTTGGTTGATTGATTGATTAAGAGCTATCAAGTCACTGTCGAGTTTTAGCAACATACAGTAGATTTTTTCCATGAAACTTCTATAGCATTGCATCTTAAATTCTAACAAATTCTCATTATTGCCAATGAATAAGCCCTCAGAATGCCTATAGAAATATAAGATTTTCCCCCCTACATATCTACTATTTACAACTTCCCCCACTACCACCCAGGGGTGGGCTGCTGGGGGTTCGCAGGGGTTTGGGAGAACCTCTAGCAAAGATTCTGTGCAGTTCGGAGAACCCCCAAATCCCACTCCTGGCTGGCCACGCCCACCCCACCCCACCCCACCCCTCCCAGGAGTCCCCACGTGGCCCGTTTTGGATGCAGGTAAGTGCAGGGTATGCACGGAGGCTCGGGGAAGGTGAAAAATGGGCCTATCGGAAGTTCGGGAAGGCCGGAAACAGGCCCATTTCTGGCCTCCAGATGGCCTCCAGAGCCTGGGGAGGTCGTTTTCACTCTCCTGGAGGCTCGAGGAAAGCCTCTGGAGCCCGGGGATAGCAAAAACGCCCCCCCCTGCCGTGGTGCAGGAGGCTGACATGGCCACACCTACCATGGCCACGCCCACCCAGCAACCAGGCAGACTAAACCAACCTTGCTAAAATTTTTGAAGCCCACCCCTGCTACCACCACCTTAGAATGATGATAATTTCATCTAATTTTACTTGTATTGACTGGTAGGATGTCTCCGGGAACTTAAACTGGGCCTTTCCTAGCTACATGAGGAGAGCCCAGGAATAAAACCACACTTTTAAAAAGAAAAGGTTCAGAAAAACTGGAACAGAATCTATGAATTGAAATGAGATGATCAGGGAACAAGAAACTAAGCCCTATAAATGAAGATTGAAACTAAGCCCTATAAATAAAGGTTTTCCTTTTGAAAAAATAGACACTGCATAAAGGAAAATAATTTCACACCATGGAAGAAGTGCTAAAAGACCTGTCGATTCAGTGACAATGGGAGGTTCCCACACATGGTGGGAACCATGGTGTGGTGGCATCCCACACATTGCAATGTGTCTCTGGCATGTCAACCTTTTTTTCCACCATTAGTGGAAAAGTAGTTAGTATCCAGCCAACAATTATTGTTGGAAAAATACAGATGTGGATACATTATCTTGTAAGTCCCTTTATTCCCTTTACAACTTTGAAATTAAAGAAAATGTAATTTCTTGATCAGCTTCTGAAGGATAAACCATTATGCAGAATTAGAATTAGAACTAGAACTAGAATAGAATAGAGCTGGAAGGGACCTTGGAGGTCTTCTAGTCCAGCTCCCTGCTCAAGCAGGAGACCCTATACCATTTCAGATAAGTGACTGGCCAGTCTCTTCTTATGGGGTAAAGAATTTAAAAAATAGGGACAATTNTAGAATAGAATAGAGCTGGAAGGGACCTTGGAGGTCTTCTAGTCCAGCTCCCTGCTCAAGCAGGAGACCCTATACCATTTCAGACAAGTGGTGGTCCAGTCTCTTCTTAAAAACCTCCAGTGATGAAGCACCCACGATTTCTGAAGGCAAGCTGTTCTACTGGTTAATTGTTCTCACTGTTAGGAAGTTTCTCCTTAATTCCAGGTTGCTTCTCTCCTTGATTAGTTTCCAACCATTGTTTCT
>QLTV01004098.1:4576586-4596609 GCA_003457575.1 Thermophis baileyi | reverse complement strand
TGTCTGACAGCTCCCTATAAAAGGGCAAGCTGTCAGACTGCTCTTTGCTGGTTACTGATACAAGAGCTGAAATAAAGAGCTGCTTTGGAAGTCTGTCTCCTGTCATCTCTGCCCACTATCTAACAGTCTCCAGGCCTTTGATCATCTTAGTTTCTCTTCTCTGAACTTTTTCCAAAGTCTCAACATCTTTTTTTGTAGTGTGGTGGCCAAAATTGATTGCAGTGTTCCAGGCGTGGTCTTACTAAAGTTTTATAAAGTGGTACTAATACTTCATGTGATTTTGATTCTATGACTCTGTTTATCTTTTCTTTAGACTAGCCAAACCCAAATCCTGCAGCCGTTCCCACTATCTAACAGTCTCCAGGCCTTTGATCATCTTAGTTTCTCTTCTCTGAACTTTTTCCAAAGTCTCAACATCTTTTTTTGTAGTGTGGTGGCCAAAATTGATTGCAGTGTTCCAGGCGTGGTCTTACTAAAGTTTTATAAAGTGGTACTAATACTTCATGTGATTTTGATTCTATGACTCTGTTTATACAACCAAGGATTGTATTAGCTTTTTTGGCTGCCGCTGCACACTACTAGCTCATATGCAAGTGATCATCCACTAGGACTCCAAGGTCCCTCTCACAGTTATTGTTTTTTAGCCAGGTCTCACCTAATCTATACTTATACCTTTGGTTTTTCCTGCCAAAATGTAAAACTTTGCTTTTCTCCACATTAAAATTCATTTTGTTGAATAGGGCCCATTATTCAAGTCTGTCAAGATCTTTATGTATTCTGAGCTTGTCTTCTACGGTGTTGGCTATTCCGGCCAGCTTAGTGTCATCTGCAAATTTGATGAGTTCCCCTTCTATGTAGTTGATTCAGATCCATAACAGGGCATACCTTGTTCTTTTCTATGGATGTTTAGGGCTCTTTTCATTCTCTGCCTGCAGGAATGTTTGCAGAAAAGCCCAACTTGGCTCTTTTTCCAAAATAGCTGAATATTTTCAGACTTCTGAAGTGGAAAGTAGTTTAGATATGCAAACTAAAAGACATTATTCTCATTTGTAGATAGATAAACCCACTGACCCTGAAAATACATCTCTTATTTCTGGCCAGATTCATAATCCAATTATTCTTGATCAGTGAAATGTAAGCCCATAATTAATGTGCCACCTGAGAGGTTTTGTTATTCTCTTTAAATTACATACTAATTTATTAAATTGTCCTGATTAAGTAATGTATTTGACAATATAGGTTTCTTGTTAAGAATATTAAATATCTTGCACCAATCTTATTACGTAAAGGTCTAAAGAAGATACTTTTGTACATGGTATCTTTCTAAGTGCAAGGAAAGATCCATATTTCCTTTGGCTCTAGCTGCATAGGGTGTGTTTCTGAGGAACAATACATACAAAATTTATAGTAAACTTTTCCTTATAATCAAACTTGACTGGAAAAATAAGAAGCAATAAATAAATGAATGTATAATTTTTTTAAAAAAAATCGTGATGAGGTAGAACCTGGTTTTAGGATGCAAAAAAATACTTATGCCATATAGCACTTTTTTCATTGTCTGAATGAATCAATGTCAGCAGGAAAAGGCCAATTTGGATAGTGCATATCTTGTCTTTAGCTCCCTCCAACCCAGCCAGCCTAAACAATGACAAGGAATTATAAATTGCTAGAATAGGGATATTGAAAAAGCAACAGAAATCCACAAAAACAGAGAAAGAATAAGGGGGAAAACTTCTAAAAGTATAACTTTGGCCACATTCCTTTTAGCTTTAATCAAGCTGACTCTGGCAAGTGTTATCTTGAATCTTGTGCCAGAATAACTGCTGGCCTTAGGGTGAAAAGATTTCCAATCTGTCCTATTCAGCCTCAACAACTGTTTCCCAGATTTTCTTTTCTTACCCCCCCCCCCAAATCTAAACTCTTAGTATGTACCATAGAGAAATTCTTCTATACAGGATTCACAGTGTTAATAATACGCTTCCTAGCTTTCTGTGTTGTCAGAGATGTTCCTCTCCTTCAAAAATGTGTCAGGAAGATATTCTGCTCTTTCCACTTTTATCTTTAGATGATTGCAGTGTGGTTCTTTTTCTTTGCAATGTGTTTTTTAATTGAAAACACTACAAAACATCTGTGGGATGCTCTACTATAATAAACGCATCCAAGATTGCGTCTCTGCAGATTAGACAGTATCATCCTGTTTTCATTATGAACCAGAGAAATCATAAGCTTTGCTTGTACTTGCTGGGATCTCATTCAGATTGTTAAAGAAAAGGAATTTTTGATCCTTTCAGACCTTCAGTCTACTGAAAATTGGAGGAGGCAGCTATAAGATCACACATGCTGTCCGCATGCCCAACTTCCAAGTGTTCATTTGAAGGATAGATAGAGCCAATACAGTTGTTGATGCCTAGAAATTTAAAATTGAGTCGTTTTCAGATGTCTGAATACAGAACAGCAGGCACACCATGATATAAACATATATTCAAATTATATGATTCAAGAACCATTCTTCTCCTTTTTTAAATGCAGAGATGTGCAACCTGCAGCTTCCCAAGCACATTTGCACACAAACCGTGAAGCTACCTCTGACTGCAGTGCCAAATTTCATGGCATGCATGGCTTCTTGTCATTTTAAGAAACAAACCCAAAAACAAAAAGTTTGCGAACTTCCGGTAGGCCCATTGGGCCGTTTTTTGCCTTCCCCAGGCTTCAGGAGGCTTTCCTGAAGCCTGGGGAAGGCGGAAAACGGCCCAGTGGGCCTACTGGAGGTCCGGAGGCTTCAGTGAGACCTGCGTACATGCGCGGGGGGGGCAGTGCAGGGGGGATTGTGCGCGCATGCACGGGGGAGGGCATTGCATTATGGGTGTTGGCGCACACGTGTGCACCCTTTTGGTACCCGAGCAAAAAAAGATTCGCCATCACTGCTCTAGATGGAAGAGGTTTCCATGCATATCGCCACTGGCCTTTGTCAGAAGAATAATTTGGAGTTCCAACTCGAGCCAGGGTTGTGCAAGAATAAATAAAAATGAGATCCAGACAGCTGTGAGGAAAGAAGAAATATTTATTCCTAAAAGCAAAAAGTTTTCCTTTGTGGGCAGCTGCAGAAAAATGGGATACAGTGACATAATTTTAAAGGGAAGCTTGTCCTAGTGTGGAAGTGTCTACGTGCTGATTCTAGGATGACACTTGAGGGGCATAGATTTATCATCTATGATGTTTATTCTTGTGAACATGCAGTTCTGCTGGGAGACCTAATTTAATTAACTCTATTTGTGTTTACAGATCTTATCCTTTGATATGTGGATTAGGTCTGGGTAACTAATTTGGGGGTTTAAGGAAGTTTGAATAAAAAATTGCCCCTCTCCCCATTTGCTATTTTTACTTGATTAACTTAGTTTTAGCTTGACTGTCAATTATCTAGTGGAGATTTGATTCTCAATCCATTCTGGATTCTGTTAATGTTTTAAGGGAAGATGAAATATTATATAAGAATTAAATATATTTTGATATAAAACCTATCACACCTGCCATATCCAGACCACTTTTAACATTTCTTCTGGAGTCCCTCTAAAAATATGCATAATTTTAATGTGATCCAGTGGGAAGATTAAAATTAAAATGGAATTAACCATCTAATTAAATTAAATAAATTTAAGCATTTAACACACAGTGGCAAATTTTAATTTTTATTGCATTTTAGACTATTTTTATATTAATTATATTAAACTTATTTCAGAGCTTTTATTTCACTTCCCTTATGCATCACATCTTAGAATGACAGAAAAGTGTGCTATTGATTCTTATTAACTATAGAAGTCTGTTCAAAAGATGATAGGTGGGAACTGCTTGCTACCATTAGATAGTGACTTACGCATAACCTTTTGAATATAAGGATTACACTTGCATATATACCATTTTAGAGGAGTAGATATTTAACAAATATCGGTCAGGTCCATCTTTATCTCTCTTAATATTGCATCTACCTTACTTTTGCGTCTTCATTATTATTGGTTTTTTCTGGTTATTGAGGGTGTTGCTTTGGTTTTTGTGCTTAGTTTTGTGCTTAGTTCACACCTGAAAGCTAGTGCAAAAAAAGAGAACCACTTTTAAGATGAACTTGACCCCATAAGATTTACTAACATCATATTTAATTATACCTAAGACATCTAAATAAGTGGTTAAAGGAATCTCTAGAGGATTCATAGAGGGCACTCATGTGACTTGCATTTCATGGTATGTTACAGGTTTAAACAAAACCATATTCCATAGCACACTGTGCTGATATCTTTCTTCATATTGGACTCAGAGGCCTGGGAGCCATTAGTTCCAGTTTCACCACTGAATGATATTTATATTCTTCTGCATTTTCTTTACTCAACAGGATCTCACATTTTTCATTTTTCTTCCTTGTGGAATCAAAGGGTTGAAGTAGACAAACTGTTTTGGGGTAAGAAAACATTGATTAAAAAAGCATAAATTTTAAAAAAATGGCAATCACACTTTGTGGAGAAATATAATATCTAGTGATACTTTAGACAGTTTTTCTTCACCTTTGCTGAAAATTAGATTTTAAGTTAGCACATGTTTTGCACTATCTCTGGAAAATTATTTTAAGATTTATTAGTGAAGAAAATACTAGTTAAGTGAAGAAGAATCTCCAAAACCAACCTAGGGCCTAAAATAATCTTTTATTTTCGGAAAGTAAAGCATAATTTATATTCTTTCCATTTCAGAACATTTTCAGATTCAGTTCAGAAAATTCCTGTATCCCTCTGTCTCCCACCCTTCCTCAGTCTCTGTCAATGGAAAGAAACAACGACTGCTAATCTCTCCCCTGACACATGTTGTAACTAACACTTCAGTTATACTGTCTCTTCAGCATCTCACCACCTACTGACCCTAAGAAGCAGTGGGGTGTAAGGTAGATATATTTTTTGTGTTTCCACTTTATCTCTCTTTCTGCCTGCTTTTTATCTGTGAGGTTGTTAAGTTCAAAGTACTTCTTTTCTACTTTTTAAATTAAATCTTTATTAAATTTCAAGCTCAAACATTAAAATACAAACGTAAAAGAGAAAGGGAATAACAATACAAATTAAAAGTAGCAGGAAAAAAATAAAACAAATTTATAACAAAGATGACCTCCAATTTTCTTTTACTCCAGAGAAAATAACCCATAAAATAACCTCTCTCTAAAGTTAAACAGATAAAAATATTTTAAAATTCTAACAATCAACATTTTTAAATGCCAATATTCATAAAATATTCTTCTCAACTTTAATCCAATATATTTAACCTTATATTTAAAATGTTACAATATATCTCTAATCCAATCCAATCCAACCTAATCCTCAAATTCCAAATTCCAAAGTTGATTTTTCCCCCTCCCTTATCTTGTAAGAAATCAAATAGTGGTCTCCAGTTTGCAAAAAATTTAGTCAAATTATTGTCGCTAAGCAAAGGAGTCAATTTTGCCATCTTCCTACTTTTACCAGATTATTTGCTCTCTGACTCTGCCTGATAGGATGTAGCTCAGGGGTGGGTTCTGGATCCTTTTGCTGCCGGTTCGCTCAGGGTTGCACCGTGTGCACGCAGCAATAAAAAAATAGCTTCTGCGCATGCAAAATCCAAGATGGCGGCACCCACGGAGACACCGACGGAACCGGCTCCGTGACGTCATCGCTGAGTTACTAACGGTTCTAAAGAACCGGTTAGAACCGGTAGGAACCCACCTCTGATGTAGCTAGCTAGGAACTGGACTTTTCCTATTGCTTTCATGTAATTCTTGTAATAAATCTCTTTTGGAAAGAGCTGCTCACTGATTCTTTCTCAGGTTATATTCCTACTCTTCAGAAACACACTCAAACCTTCCTCAAATACCCACACCTCTTAAGGTTGCTCAACAACAACTAGCATTCATATACCAAACTTAGCAGGCATGGAATCGCATAGTCATAATCTCCACTAATTGAGATTATTTATTTTTAATTATTTAAAATTATTAATTATTATTATCTAATTATTTAAATTACAGGAACCACTTCAGCCTGTTAAATTAGTTTTTGCAAATTGTTGGAGAGGTTTATGTCCTGTTTTGTGGACAAGGTGTTTCATAGTTTTCCAGTTTCACTTTATTTCACACTAAATCTCTACATGACTCTGTTAAAGGCTACATTCAGATGTAAAAGAGGACATGACATTTCCTCACAGCATTACACCTAAGATCATTAAGGTGCTATTTAAAGTATGGTTAAACTTTTAAAGTACTAAACAGTTGATAATTTAAAGGGGTGTTTACTTTGATATGATATAAATCAGCTCTCTTAAATATGAACTCAGTTTCCAAAGTCTTAAACAAGTCCTAATTTTGGAGGCTCATTTGCTGAGCACACAAAAGAGCCCCCCCTTTTTTGCTTTAGATAAGCTATAGATTATATACCTTGAGGTGTTACATGAACCCCCATTCTTTCTATGTTTAGGAAAAGAATACTGGCCTTGCATTTCATTTATAGTTTTTAAAGTTGAATTGATTTTAATGATTTCAATCTTTTGAGTGTTTTAATTCTTAGATTAGTTCTTATCCAGCCTCATTTACCTTTTCTCAGTGCTAAACACACCCAGTTTCCTAAGACTTAATTTCTTAACTGTATTTCTCTATCCCCTTCTCAGACTCTCTGAATATTTCTAAAATGTGATACACAAAACTTGAGGTCACATCTAAACAAAACACAATATAGTCAAATTATAATTTTTCATGACGCTTTCTTTATTAATATTTATTTACTATTCTTTTGCAGAATATAATTTGCCTTTTTAGCAACTTCATATTGCTCAGTCATATCCAGCTTGTTTATTTTATTTATTTATTTGTTTGTTTGTTTTGTCAAGCGTGCATAAGATTACAGACAAAGTATGAACATTAATATGAATATATAAAAGTACAAGCATGGTTTTGAGTACATGGTATTTTACGAAATACATGGGGTCTTTAGGACAGGGACGGTAGGCTCGCTAGTGCGCTTATGCACGCCCCTTACAGACCTCTTAGGAATGGGGTGAGGTCAATTATGATTAACCACAGTTCAAAATATTCAAAGTATTATTTCAATCTAGGTCAGGGGTGTCAAACTCACGTCATCACGGCAGTGTCACATGATGTATCGGGACTTTTTCCCCCTTGGGCATGGCCATGGCCAGCACATAACACATCTGGCCCACCGGCTGGGGGTTTGACAGCCCTGATCTAGGTATTCCTCATCCATACAAGGTTTTGCATGACATGCTAAAGGCCACACAAAAGTAAGCAGGACTACTTTTATTTTTCTCCCATTTAAATATTCTTTTTAATATATTTCCCCTTTGATCAGTGGTGAAATGTAAAAATTTTCCCTACCAGTTCTGTGGGCGTGGCTTATTTTGTGGGCATGGCTTGGAGGGTCAGGTGGGTGTGGCTTCAGGTGGGCGTGGCTTGGTGGTCATGTGACTGGGGGGGCGTGGCCATGTGGTCATGTGACTGTGTGGGTGCGGCCAATTTAGCAGTCCATGTTGCCAGGGAGCAGGGGGTTGTACTAGATGACCTCTGAGGTCCCTTCTAGCCTTTGCTGTGCTGCTTCAAAGCATCCTCTGAAGCTGTGTCTAGTGCCAGCCAGATTTGTGGTCCTCCCTCCCTCCCTTCTTTCTTTTTCTTTCTTTTGTGGGAAGCAACCCCCCCCCCAAACAAAACAATCCTCATAATAAAAGGCTCACAGAAAAACAAAAAAAATCAAGCTGCTAAAGAAGAACCTGCCTGAAACTCATTCCACATTCCTGCCTGAAAGAGATAATGAGATACTGACCGTATAGAAAGTGGAAGCCTAACGTTTGGCTCCATTCACACAAGCAGGCAATCACACACACACACACACACACACACACACACACCTGGTCTGGGCACATAGACGAAGCACTTCCCAGGGAGTTCTCCTGCACGGACGTGCCCGGCAGCAGCGGCGGTGGGGGTGGTGGGGGCAGAGTTTGCCTGGGCTCTCCGCCATCCCGTGTGGCGTGTGGGGGAGTTTTCCGGCACAGCGCAGTTTCGGGATAGCGGAGAGCTTGCTTGGGAGAGCCAGCGGTGGGGGCAGAGATTGCTTGGGAGAGGCCAAGGAAGCTCTCTGCCATCCTGGAAGCAGCAGCGGTTTACCTGTTGAGGCTCTGGGCCTCAGCATGCTGAGCCGGAAGGGAGGCAGCTGAGCAGGTGGGCAGGAAGGGCCGCGGCCCTGAGCCTCAACAGGTAACCCGCCGCTACCTCGGTGCCCACCGGGAGCCGCTTCCTCTGCCGGCCTGGCACGCCAAACTTTACACGGCAGCGGGAAGCAGCCCAAGAGCCGGGGCGGGCGCCCCACATGCTCAGCGGCCGAGCCAAGCCCCATGCGCCCCTCTGCCTCCCACCTCACCTGCCTCCTCCTCCTCCTGCCAGGCGGGGAGGGAGGGCAGTGAGAGGGGCGGCGGCAGCCCCTGCAAAGCGCAGCGCACGGAGGCGGCGGGCAAGGCGTCCCCACCACACCTGTTAATCCGGCTGGCCACGCGACTACAAGTGCGGCGCAGAAGCCGCTGGCAGCTGGGCGGGCAGCAGCCCCCCACGCGGGGAGAGGGCCAGGCCTGCGCTTGGAAGGGGCTGTCGCTCTCACTGCCCTCCCTCCCTGCCTGGCTGCAGACGTCCGCCTGCCCTCCTGGAGCAGCACTGCTGCTGTTCGCTTTTGTTTCACGGTGGGAGAAGGAAGAAATCAGGCAGCGAGAGCGGCAGCCGCTTCCAAGTGCAGGCCTGGCCCTCTACCCGTGTGGCCAGGCAGCGGCAGCTTCCGCGATGGAGGCAGCGCGTGGCTGTGAAGGACCTTCACCGCCCGCCCTCCCAGAGCACCACAGTAGCGGTTCGCTTTCTTCCTTCTCCTGCCGCTGCCCCTCTTAGCCCCAATGCAGCAGCTGCGTCTTCCCCAAGGGCTGCCCACCCACCCACTGGCTGGGCCTGGCCAGAAGTGGCGCGTCTCCCATCACGGGCTGAACACCGACTTCGGAAGGCAAGCGGGCATGGGAGACCGCCGGGAAGGCTGCGTGGAAGGCCGCCAAGCATGGCAGGGCTGCGGGGAAGGGAGTAGGCTGCTACCTCCCTTCCCTGCCGCCCTGACATGCTTGCCTGCCTTCGCAAGCTGGCCACGGGGACACCAGGAAGGCTGCATGGAAGGCAGGAAAGTGTGTCGGGGCTGCGGGCCATGGGGAATGAAGTAGGGAAGGCAGGCTGGGATGGTGGGGGGGGGCAGGGGCAGCTAGGGAGGTCGCGACTTCTCAGGCTACCTGGCAAGCAGATCAGGGGCTCAGCGCTTCAGGCAGGCAAGCTGCAGAGCGGAGACTGGCAGGGCAGGGCGAGTGAGCGACGACTGGCAGACCGGTTCGGGGGCGTGGCCAGCCAGCCATTGCTATAGGCTTGGCGAACCACCGGCGGCCACTGCTACCGGTACGCCCGATCCAGTCCGAACCGGGAGCATTTCACCCCTGCCTTTGATTCATTTCATGTATTTATTTCATAGCATTTCCATGCCACTCCGGTTATACAACTATGGCAACTTAGAAAAATAAAAACAGTAAACATAAATGCTTATCCCAGGTCCTCTGTCCTATCGGCAGACAAGAATGCCAAATCCAGTCTGAACATAAATATAATAGTACTATAATAAAAGCTATAGGATGAAAGTATAATAATTTAAGAGTAACACCACAAATTATGATATAAAACATAGCAAAAATATACTGTTTTATAACGGGGGGGGGTTGATACTAATAATATGACACCCCCCTGTAAACTAAATTTTTCTTTATCATCAGAGTCATTATTTTTTTAGCATTATAGCTCTCTCTACTGATAAAAAGACAATACTGCAGCCTCTCTTTTTCATTTTTTAAAAACAGGCAGAAGAGCAAGTAGAAAAGGAAACTGGTCGAGTAGATAAGAGAAAAAGTCTTTTTTGCATTTTGTGGAGCTTGGGAAGTTGGCTAAAGGAAAAATGGTAAAAAAATAATATTATCTTTTAAGTTTGGAGAGATATAAGCAGATAAAGTGGGTGTCCTAAGATCTGTGAAGGTTAAATGTCCATTTTGCCCATAATCTTCCCTAATCTCCAAAATGTACAAATAAGTCCAAAATGTTTCACTTATACTTTGAACCATATTCAGCTCCCCACATGGGGTATGCAGATTTGAAGTATTTTCAGTATTCCTGACGTAAATGAACAGCTTTTCATTATGTACTTTTCTGCCTAATTAACTAACCTTAAGTTGATTTTGAATTTTGACTCTATGAGTTATTTCAGTTTGACGTAATCAATAAATCTGATAAGCATAAGCTATATTTCTTCATTATCTTCATGAAAACCTACAGGGGCTAAGGTTAAACCCTTTGATATCTATTTCATATCTCACTCCATTTTTATGAGGCCCTGGTGCTACATAATATTTTTAAGCCAATTGTACATCAACCTAACAGACATGCTATCAGTTTATGCATATCTAACTTGGCAATCAAAATATATTAGGTATTTTCTCAAACACTCTACTCAGAGGTGGGTTCCTCCCAGTTTGGACCGGTTCACCTGAACCGGTAGTGACCCGCTGGTGACATCATGATGACATCACCGATCCGGTTCGGTCGGTGCCGGTCTGTGGGCGCCGTCATCTTTTTTTTGAATTTTTTTGATTTTTTTTTTTGAATTTTGTTTTTTGAATTTTGTTTTCTTCTGTGCATGCGCAGAAGCTGAGTTTCCGGCACTGCGCATGTTTCTCCATCTTGTTTTTGGCTGGGGTTTTTTTTTGAATTTTTTTATTTTTTGCACTGCGCATGCGAAGCGCACGCACACCCATGAGGCGCGCGCGTGCCCATGAGGCGCAGCCACACGGCGCGGGAGGAAGCAAACCGGCAGCGAGGTAAGTTAGAACCCACCCCTGACTCTACTAAACGTTAGTTAAAGGTTGGAATAGTTCCTCAGCTGTTGTTGGTGTTCCTAAGATTGCTCCCACTTAGTTGCAAGGTTGGCTTGTTTTGAACTGCTCTCTCTTCAGTTATTATAATAATGGATTTTTTTTCACCCTGATGCTGACTATGGATGAGATGGAGTTAGTGGCCCAAAGTCATCCAGCTGCCTACCATGTTAAGGGAAGTCTAGAAGTTTGGTCTCCCTGCTCCTAATTTAGCATCTTAACTATTGCCTCATGCTGACTCTCATGAATAGTTAAGTGCTCCCCTACCCAAGAAACAACCCAACCTCCCACAAGAGAAGCTATGTAAGAACACTATTTAGATAAGCCCAAACACACTGCAGCAACCCTGAACACCAAAAAAAGGAAACAGGTCATCTGTACATCATCTTCCAACAAAATGGATACCCAAGCAACTTGATCAAAAAGTGCCTGACATTCAATCCACTGCAGCATAACCAGCCCAAGCAATGAAAAGGATAACATTAAAAATATCTCAAAAACAACCCACAGACTATTACAACCACATGGTATCACCATAGCACACAAATCAACTACAAAACATCCTCAGTAAATCTAAAGAGCTGGCAGCCATAGAAGAAAAAAACAAGTGTCATCTACAAGATACAGCGTAAGGCTTGTAATAGCCACTACATAGGACAAATAGGCAAAAGACTTCCTTAATTTCACAATGAATGGATAGGTTAAATCATAGTTTCAGCTGGGAAACTTGAGCATCGTAAACCAAGCTAAGTAAAGAAAATGCTAGAGAATTTTTGCCTGGCACTCAGACTACAAGCACATAGAGATAAAGAACATTTATATACCATTCTAAAGAGACAATCAAAAATCCCAAAAGAAACAAAAAAACCAAAACACCTCCTTGCCAGCATCAAAACCAACAATCAAGCAGTAAACAATACCTTAATCAAGGAACTACCAACTCAATAACACTCCCACAGACAAGCCGCTAGTATATAAACAGAGAACAGACTCCTCTCCCTTCTAGCACTAATGATGTTACTTAGGTAATTAAACATCGGCAAGAAAACAACCAAGCTCAGAGAGCCCCAAGGACCCCACCCAAGGAATTCCAAAAGAATAGAATATGATCCTTCTCCCCTATTTTTTTAAATAAAATATACACCAGAGTAATCAAATTGCTTAAGTGTGAAATCCAGTCTTGAAGTTGTCTTAATATTATAACTAGATAATTAGTATAATTTTAAGAGTGGTGATGATAATCATACATACTTAGTTTATCATGAAACAAGCCACATTATTTCTCCAAATTAGTTTCCCAAACTAATGAAAGATAACAGGGATAGATCTACTGTATTCCCTTCACAAAATCATCTCAAAGAATATTCAATAGGTTCACACCAGGGGTGAAATTCAGCAGGTTCTGACAGGTTCTGGAGAACCGGTAGCAGAAATTTTGAGTAGTTCAGAGAACCGGCAAATACCACCTCTGGCTGGCCCCAGAGTGGGGTGGGAATGGAGATTTTGCAATATCCTTCCCCTGGAGTGGGGTGGGAATGGAGATTTTGCAGTATCCTTCCCCTGCCACGCCCACCAAGCCACACCCACAGAATCGGCAGGGAAAAATTTTGAATTTCACCCCTGGTTCACACATCATAACAAGGCATGTTTGGGTTAGACAGTTGGTTTGGTTTACAGCCATATTTCATAATTTAACATAATGTGCAACACAGTCATTATTATGGCTCTCAAAAGTGAGCAGGACGAAAGACATCATGACATACTTCATCTCAAAAATGGTTTTACCATTTTCATCTTTGAAAATATGCTCTCCAGATTATTTCAAAAACTACATTGTATCAGACTGCATGTTCATTAAAATTAAAGTAGTGGCTAACTTTGAGAACTTAGAGCTGTGACAATCTGCATTGAATGAACTTTACAATGTAAAATGAAACCTTGCCAAGCCATGCTTCAAACTTACTTGCCAGGAAAAATACTTCTAATAATTGTTTCTTAAAGAGAATACTTAAGGCAGATTTAAAAATAATACACACATACTTAGGAAGAAAAAGAAATCGGTTTCCAAATCTTCATGAAGGCATGGAGTCATTTGGAGAAAGAGTTATTCCTTCTAATAAATGACACTACACAGCCAAGCTGCTTTTCCCTCTAAGCCACATGGCAACAGAAAGTGATATCTAATTTTGCCTTTCAGATCAAGAAAGCAATTCAGATGTGCTCATTAAGTTTGGCTTGAACAATTTTGCCTGTAAGATTTTTAATGAATCACAATAAATAACCGTGACATACCTGTTTCTATACATTTTGCTTGTTATAGGAATACATTCATCTTGTAGCACTTACATAGAAAAATATTCTTCTTTATGGGAAATTAGTGAAAGTAAGGAATTTTGACATGGAGAGGGAAAGAATAGGGAAAGAGAAAGGTGCCATGTTACAGACTTGTCAGCCTCCTACCCTATGGAACATTTTCTGAATAAGCAAATGTATTAGGCATCCTCAAAGGATTGTATGAAAATATTATGTTATTTGGATAATTTCTTTGGCTGAACTTCCTTTGGCAGCCAACTAAATGGGAGCTCCAGCTTGATTCTCCGGTTCTTTTTATAAGTTCCCTTCCAAACGTTGGTCAATTTCATTTCTCAACAGCCACCTCCCTGCCATTCTGAGGCATCCCAAATATTTAAACCTTGCTCTTACTTAAGTAGATAGATCTACTGCTATTGAATTAAATAAAGTATCTATCTAGGATCCGGGTTGAAGTTAACAAGATAGAACGGGGGAATATAGAAAAGGGTAAGAAATAAAGATGTCCATTACAGAAACATTACATAGCTACGTCGCCTTAGAACCGATCTAAATGTAGTTCATAAAATTATCTGCCACAATGTCCTACCTGTCAATGACTACTTCAGCTTCAACCACAACAATACACGAGCACACAATAGATACAAACTTAATGTAAACCGCTCCAAACTCGACTGCAGAAAATACGACTTCAGCAACAGAGTGATCAATGCCTGGAATTCACTACCTGACTCTGTGGTTTCTTCCCCAAACCCAAAAAACTTTAACCTTAGACTGTCTACTGTCGACCTCACCCCATTCCTAAGAGGTCTGTAAGGGGCGTGCATAAGCGCACCAGCGTGCCTACCGTCCCTGTCCTACTGTCCTATTGTCCTCATCTATCTGTATTCACTTTGATTATGTTTATGTTTATACCTATACCTGCTATCTTGTACATGTTTGACAAACAAACAAACAAATAAATAAATAAAATAGCTGGCCATAAATAGACAAGCCTGAGAAAGGAGCAGCTAGTAATCCTTTGTGATGTAAAGGTGGGAGAAAGAAGTCCACGTTTTAATCCATCATTTTGCCTTATATTTGACTGGAGTATTTAACTTGGTAAAAGCTGTTCTTCATCTCGTTTAGGTTGATGTGCCTGAAATAAAGTAATTCTAGATCTATTGAGTTTGAGTGTTAGATTTCTCATGAGTTCCAAACAGCATTATTTGCAAGGCAAATTGACATTTGAAGAAATGCATCTTTGGGAAAGCCTATGCCTATCAGTTTCACAAGACACTCTTATTCTAATGAGCGTTGAGAAAATAATCTGTCTCTTGTAACAATCACGTTTTTTTAAAAAAAAAACATATTGACAGTCACATTGATATGTTAAACAAAAATAAAACATCGTCCGTCTTTCCTACCCAGAGCCGAGGTGGCGCAGTGGTTAGAGTGCAGTACTGCAGGCTACTCCAGCTGACTGCTAGCTGCAGTTCGGCAGTTCAAATCTCACCGGCTCAAGGTTAATTCAGCCTTCCATCCTTCCGAGGTGGGTAAAATGAGGACCCAGATTGTTGGGGGCAATATGCTGACTCTGTAAACTGCTTAGAGAGGGCTGTTAAAGCACTATGAAGCGGTATATAAGTCTAAGTGCTATTGCTATTGCTATTTCTAAAATACAGCAATTTTTTTTGCCCAATGTTCCTACAATGCATTTTGATTGGTCCTAATAATAATTTTATGCATCCTGCAGCTTCATAAATTAAAACCTTAAGGTACTTTTCTGCCAATATTAGAAACATCTCACTAATGGAAGAAAGGTTTCAGAACAGCATGTTAATTCAATCCACCTAATCTCTTTACTGTTCTTTTTTTTTCTTTTTTAGTGTATCAAGACAAGAGGAGTTTGGCAGCACAATCCTCAAAAAGAATGTTTGCCAGTAGAACTTGGCTCATATACAATAACAGGGGAAGTGAGTAGTATGATCTGGAATAAGTTAAGAGTAGCAATGGACTTTTCAACTTCTGAATTCTCTTGATTTGAATCTATAATAGCAAAACAGTATTATTATCGTTCATTACACAACCAGCCAGATGTTAAGGCTGGATCTGGCATTTTTATTCACCTATCAAGTCCTTCCCTTAATTGTTATTGTTATTTATTATATGTACTGTTTGTGTATACATATACACACACTTGGCTCATGTACAATAACAGGGAAGACAGATACAAACACACAAACACACACACAAACTAAAATCACAATAAAATATAGGTTATAATAGGGGTGTCAAACTCAAGGCCCGTGGGCCGGATCTGGCCCGCGATGTGGTCAGATCCGGGCCATGGGGCCGTCCTGGTCTACCCAATGCAAAGAGGAAAGATCGGGCCAGTGTGGCTTCGGCCCAGTCTACCCAATGCAAAGAGGAAAGATCAGGCCAATGTAGTTTCGGCCCAGTCTACCCAGTGCAAAGATAAAAGATCAGGCCAATGTAGCTTCGGGCCAGTCTACCCAGTGCAAAGATAAAAGATCAGGCCAATGTAGCTTCAGGCCAATCTACCCAGTGCAAAGATAAAAGATCAGGTCAACGTAGCTTCGGGCCAGTCTACCCAGTGCGAAGAGGAAAGATCAGGCCAGCGTAGCTTCGGGCCAGTCTACCCAATGCAAAGAGGAAAGATCGGGCCAGCGTGGCTTCGGGCCAGTCTACCCAGTGCGAAGAGGAAAGATCAGGCCAACGTAGCTTCGGGCCAGTCTACCCAGTGCGAAGAGGAAAGATGAGGCCAGCATAGCTTCAACCCGGTCTAACCAATGCGAAGAGGAAAGATCAGGCCAGTGTGGCTTCAGCCCGGTCTACCCAATGCGAAAAGGAAACATGCCATCAGTTTGGGGAGTAGTGTCAAGCTGGCCACGCCTATCCAGTTGGCCACATCCACCCAGTCAGCCAAGCTGGCCCGGCTCCCCGAGGTCAACCACAGCCCTGATGCAGCCCTCAATGAAATTGAGTTTGACACCCCTGGATTATAACTAACAGATGGGGAGGGAGAGAACAGAACATACAGGGAGGGAGGTGGGATCTATTGTCCATTAATCACCTTCAGCATGAGATTCTCGTGCAGTACTGCAGGCTACTTCACCTGACTGCTAGCTGCAGTTCAGCGGTTCAAATCTCACTGGCTCAAGGTTGACTCAGCCTTCCATCCTTCCGAGGTGGGTAAAATGAGGACCCAGATTGTTGGGGGAAATATGCTGATTCTGTGAACCGCTTAGAGAGGGCTGTAAAGCACTATAAAGCGGTATATAAGTCTAAGTGCTATTGCTATTGCTATTGCTATTTTTGGGGGCCCAAGCCAACTGGCAGAAGGTCAGGAGGGTGGAAGCCAATCTCACCTCAGAGGGACAAGATATTCCAAAGGGCCAAAGCCACAGCAGAGAAGGCTGTTTTCCTGGACCTGCCAGCCAGAATTTCATGACTAATGGTGTCTGCAGCATGCCTACTCTGCTGGCACAGGTGGGGTGGCCAATCCTATTGGGGTGAGATGATTCCTCAAGTAGCATGGACCCATGCCATGAAGAGCTTTAAAGGTAATAACCAATATCTTGAATTGTACCTGGAAGCAAACTGCAGTCAATGTATATAAGTATATAAGAACAGCGGGGTAATATGGACCACTCTAGTGGTCCCAAAAATTGCATGTGCCACCGCACTGTGCACCAGTTGTAGTTCCGAATGCTCTTCAAGGGTAGCCCATGTAGAGGGCATTGCCGTAATCCAGACATGAGATGATCAGGGCTTGAATGACAGTATTACCTGCCAAATCAGTGTTCTTCAAAACATCTTTCACTTGGGGTAGAGTAGGTTTTAAGAACTGAATAAATGAGGATTCTGCAACCTAATAGAACTTCAAGAAGAATCTTTGTGGAATTCCTTTTCACCGCTCAAAAACTCAATGTGCAGAATCAGAAAGTTCCTCTAATGGCTAAGAGGAAACCTCCAGAGTTGAATCCACCAGGATTTCTTTTTCTTCCTTCAAAGGGAAATTCTCTCAACACTGAATGATCAGTCAGTATAGAATACACTGTATTAAGTGGAATTGACTTGATATAATCAACTTACTATTTCAAACTGGATTAAATATTAATATGACTTTAAAAACTGTTGGTGTTTGTGGGTTTTGGAATAAAAATGTTCTGAATTCAAATATTAAGTTAAAAATCATTGTGTAAAGTGGATTAAACAACATTCCCCCAGCTGCAGAATATGCATTACTATAAAGATTCCATTTCAGGGCCCAACTCAATTTGGTTGGGCACTTTTAGATTTTGAAGAGCCACACACAGAGATCCACAAAGGGAAGTGCATATTGCTTACGGACTTTTAAAATTCCTTGGTTTTAGGGGAGTGGGAGTTGAGGAAGTTGATCCAACAAAGAAGTGGCTCTAAGTCAGGGGTGTCAAACTCAAGGCCCGGGGGCTGGATCTGGCCCGCGGGGTGCTTAGATCTGGCCCACAGGGCTGCCCTGGAAACAGTGAAGGATCGGCCCATGGTGCCTCTGCCAGCAAAAACCGGCTCCCGGACTTCATTTTTTGCTGCGACGGCCTCCTGAAACCCTCTGCCAGCAAAAACAGAGCTCAGGAGCCCGTTTTCGCTGGCTGAGGCACCATGGGCCAATCCTTCGCTGTTTCCAGGGTGGCCCTGAGGGCCAGATCTAAACACCCCGTGGGCTGGATCCAGCCCCCGTGCCTTGAGTTTGACACCCCTGAATTACAGCCACTTCTTTTTTGGATCAACTTCCTCAACTCCAGAAGCTGGTCCTTAGTTTAAAGAGCTAATTCTCCTTGAGATCTGCTAACACAATCCCATTTAGCTCTTTTAGGATTTGTTTTAAACACTGCTGCCAAGTTGACATTAATGTGGGGGGTTCTAAGGGATAAATTTCCTTTCCTTTCATTTCTGGGATATCCAATAAGAAAATAAATTACTTGTGAACTTATAGTAATTTTTCATTCCGCAACCCTGGTCATTGTAACTGTCTGCTAGTCTTCTGGCTGCTTGAACCTCCCTCCTCCAATTTTCTTTTCTTTCTCTCAGTTGTCCAAATCTTGATCCTCCTACAGTTGAATCACTGATCTATTTCCTTATTGGTAAAACTGCAACCTTCTTCTATCTGCTAGCCAAACCTCCTGATCTTTTGCAAGGCCCCTCTTCCCTTATTAGCGGCATGGAGCAGGGTTGGGTTCTAACTTACCTCGCTGCCGGTTTGCTTCCTCACGCACCGTGTGGGCGCGTGCGCCTTGCAGGCTGCACGGGCGGGCTGCACGCGTTCATGTGCAGTGCTAAAAACCAAGCTTCTGCGCATGCGCAGAAGCAAAAAACAGCTTCTGCGCATGTGCAGAAGCAAAAAACAAGATGGCAGCGCCTCGGCGCCTCTGAGAGAGCCGGTTTGGGGGCGTGTCCAGCCGGCCATCGCTGCCGGTTCGGCGAGCAGGAGAAAATTCCCACTACCGGTCCGAACCGGCAGGAACCCACCTCTGGCATGGAGTGAATTTTAACTGGGCAAAGTGTTGTAGGGAAGAAAAGTTTGCAGTTTCTCTATTTTAAACTCTTTTAATTCACACCTGTATTTCTGCTAACAGAGGGGAGACTCGCCACTCTGTGGCTTCCAAACATCTTTTCTTTCTGTTCTCTTTCTGCCTCTACTGCTCTGCCACCTCCTACCCTAAGGTCCTCAATGTCTTCTGAACTAAGTCTCCACATCCTTCCTTCCAAGTTAGCCTTTTCTTCCCTTTTATTCCACCTCCTCTACCTGACATGAGAGTTAGGTAAACTGTAATAGCAATAGCACTTAGACTTATATACCGCTTCATAGTGCTTTACAGCCCTCTCTAAGTGGTTTACAGTGTCAGCATATTGCTCCCAACAATCTGGGTCCTCATTTTACCCACCTCAGAAGGATGGAAGGCTGAGTCAACCTTGAGCCTGGTGAGATTTGAATTGCCAAATTGCAGGCAGTTGGCAGTCAGCAGAAGTAGCCTGCAGTACTGCAATCTAACCACTGAGCCACCGTGGCTCATGTAATCCTGGATTCCAGAAGGTCTAGTGGCAAGGCAGTCTACTTCCTTATTTTCTGTAGCCTAACACTTTAAGCTTTTTCTGGCATGCACTAACTTTACTTCTCAACCCTTCTGCAGCCAACTTGGTTGTATTTCCATGAATGCCTGGAAGGGATGAAACAGGGCATAAAGTGTGGTGGGAGCAGGAAAAATATGATCCCCAACCTATGGAATCCTGTGGTGATTCCAACTGTAATCTGGCAGTAACAGACATCTGTTTTCCCCAAACTGTGAAATAAGAAAAAAAAACTAAGCCAAAAAAAGCATCTGTCCATCCATTGCAAAGAGGTTGGGATATCAGCCAAGATAGCAGCCCCTCCTTTACTAGAATGTTTAGGTTTTGGTCAAACAAGTGGCAACTTCAAATCTCAATCAACAAATGCTCTGTCTTACACTTTGGCAAAAAGAATCAGAACACAAAATACAAGCTTGGAGGACACGACCTTGTAGACAACCCTCATTCTGTCAAGGATCTTGGAGTACTCATATCTAATGATCTAAGTGCCAAAGCCCACTGTAACAACATTGCCAAAAAGGCACTAAGAGTAGTCAACTTAATCCTGTGTAGCTTCTTCTCTGGCAACATTACACTGCTAACTAGAGCATACAAAACGTTC